>VZTJ01002727.1:200772-277377 GCA_013397795.1 Orthonyx spaldingii | reverse complement strand
AGGCAGGCAGCCAGGCAGGCAGCCGGGCGGAGGGAGAGAGGCAGCGGAACGAGCCCTGCGCGGCAGCGCGGCCAACTTTCCTTCTGCAGCGCAGCAGGAACAGCCTCCCATCCCTCGGTGTGTAACCCCCGCCCCGGGTGAGTATGGCAAAACCCTCCCCTCTCTGACCTCCTCTCCTTCTCCTCCTCCTCCTCCTCTCTAGGCCTTCCTCCCTCCCCTGTGCTCCCCACACACCGNCTTCCTCCCTCCCCTGTGCCCCCCACACACCGGAGCTCACGGGCACCGCTCCTCTCGCCCCAGCCCGGCTGCCCCCACACCTAGCCCTGCCGCAGGGGGACCCCGAGACTGCTCCCCCAGCCACAAGGGCACTGCCGGCACGGAGCTGGGCACAGCTCCCCAAGGCGATGGGGAGGCTCCAGCAGGTCGGGAGAACTTTAATTGTTTGTGTGTTTTGAGTTTTTTAGCGTAATGACGGACACACTGGGCTGCATCCCACGGCATTGAGGGGTGTTCCCAGCTTTCCTAATAATCCTGCGTAATAGGGGTAAGCAGCGTTCATTCATTCCTCTTTCCACTCCCAACGGCCCTGCTAGCCAAGTCATTTGCTTAAAAGCTTCTCTGTCACCACTTCTTTCTAGATGCTTCAACATCCACGGCTCAAAATGCTGTTGGGAGACCACATATCCCATTTCCTTTGCCTCTACAGGGAGAGAGACATGAGGACGTAAAACCTTGGTGCATTTTTGTTGCCTCCACCTCTCTGGGTTATGGGTTTTTTCTCTCACTGCTTGCTTACCATTTGTTATTCATACTCCCAAAATAAGCCATGCCAGATCTTTGCTGAAGGAGAATGTTCAAGATTTAAAACACGCACTAAATAACTTGAGCCCATCTTAGGGTTTTTCTCCAGCCCTGTTTTCTGCTCTTCCACAACATTTTATTGGTCTTCCAAACTCACTTTGTTTTTAGTAAATCCTAGTGGTATTCACAGAAGATTTTTCTCTCCTTCTAAATATCCGGTCCCTTGTTCATTCCTGAGTTGATCCGGATTGCAGGGAGGTTTTGTATCTCAGAGAAAACACTTTCTTCCTTAGTGTAATAGGCACTGGGAGACAATTCATACATAATCAGCAGAAAGAAAGAGCCCCAAATTATGATCACTCTGATTCTCCAGAGTGTTTTTCACCTTTACTTTCTTGAGAATAGAAGTGTATAAATCACATCCATTATGCCTTTACCAAGACTTTTAGGTCTTTCCATTCTGCTTGTAGAGGGACATAACTTTAGGGGGGTTGGCTTGCAGCCAAAGGTGTTTCAGCTCCTACAGTGTAAATTCATCAGTCATCACTGCTACTGATTGGAGATATCAGCTGGTTTGGATGGATAGTGAATTTCTGCTGAAATACATTTTTTTAGTGACCAAATGTATTTTAGAAATAGGGGTAAATCCAAAAAGACTTTTAGGAATTTTTTTTTTTTTAAGAAAAAAAATTTAGTTTATACAGAATGGACTGGGGAAGGGATTTCTGTGTCATCAAGTCAATTTTTCTTGCTTCCAGGCAGTTTGTTTACTTCTAACACTTCCAAAATACGGAGCTTTTTCCATGCTGTTATTAAAGTGAGGTTCAATGACATCAAGGAAGTAACAATCTTCTCTAACATTGTTGCTCTACCTTTACCATAATCCCTGCAACAAACTAAGCACATTCTTCACTCAGTCTGGGAGGACCGTGAGACTTTGTGTCCGTGAGGAAACCGGGTCTCGTTTGTTTTACTTGGCTTTTGTAGCAGAACCAAGACAATCTAAGTAGAGGAGCAATCACAATCCAACAATGACAGGAGTTGTAACCATTGCTACAGACCAGGGCATACTTAGCCCTTTTTCTAGTCAGTCATTTTTCTTGCCCAAAACCACCAAAGAATTTACCAATACTCTAATTAACTCATGATTAACTGGAGTTAATTGTGCTACTTTCCTATTGCACCACATTTGCCATAAATTGTCCTGTTCCTTTTGCTGGAAAGTCGATGACAACACCTGATTTGATTTTGATATTTGCAGCTCTCTGGTACCCCGCTGATTTTTGGAGAAAGTTTTTCAAATAGCAGCAGAAACGGGCTTGTGGTGGGGCAGGTGAACTGCAGCAGGCTCGTTTTGTGATTTGGTGGTTTCTCTTCAGGTGCAGCAGCATCACTGAGAGTCCTCTTCAATACCAGGTTGTGCAATGCATCCTCAGTGCATTGTGCCAGCACATTTCACAGCTTCGTGTGGGAAGAAACTGGGGGGTTCTTGCTGTTTCTAGCAGTGGTAACTAACCCTTTCTTTTTGGTTTCTAAAGGTGCTTTCCTCCTGATGGAGGTGATGGAGATGCACCTCAGCAGGAAAGCTTCTGTGCAGACTGACAGGGAGCAGCACAAAGAGATATTTGAAAGGGGCACAGCTGGGGAGGAGGAAAAGTCCACCTCCCTGGGTGTGGTGGCTGTTGGAGCAGGGCAGCCCATGTTGGCTTAGGAGCCTTCATGGGTCCCTCAGTCTCCTGCTGTCTGTGAGGAGCTAGGGATTTGGGAGCCATCAAGGCAGGATGGGAAGAAGGAAATGCCACCTGGCAGCAGAAGTTGCCAGAGATGTACAAACAGCTTTTCTTACAAAATGGAGGTTTGCAGGAGTCAAGGGAGGGAACAGACTTTGCAGGCACATATCATTGCAGCTTCAGGGAAATAATTTCACCACGAGTCGCTGTGACCAGGGCTGTTACAGGGTTAATGCTGACCCAACTGCCACTGCCTTTTGAGGAAGCACCCTAAGGAGTAGCACCTGGCTGGGGAGTCACACAGTCCCGATCTTTGCTCCCCTGTGTGCTCTGCATCACTCTCTGGGAGAGTTCATGGAAAGAGAGCTGCTCTGAAAGCCTCAGGGCCAAACCACGTGAGAACCGTCACAGTGTGAGAGCAAGAGAGAGTCCTGGTCTGGAAGCCACACATCCACTGCTGCAGGAACAGAGCTTTGTGGTAGCCAGGAGGATTTCAGGAGAATCATTAGCTGGTACATCTGCTGCTGTGCTAAAATTCTCATGGGAGTGTCACGCTGTGGTCCTCATCTGGCCAAAATCAGAATCTAGGATGTGGTAGATGCTCAGGACACCACGAGTAAGAAAGTGGCAAGACAGTGCCTTGCAAGTGCATTTCTGGTCTGTAGGAAGAGCAGCAGCACCACCTATCACTGGAGAGGGAAGGAGAGAGGGTAGACAAAGTGCTGCTCCTCCTGCCTGTTCTCAGTACAAGACTGGAGCCCAGATTTTCTAGATCACCACAGAGAAACTTCCTTCTTCCAGCAGAAGAACCCAGCTTAAATCTTTCACTGCACTCCTGCTAAATCTTCCTGTGGTGCACAGCCAGCAGAAGGAGATGGAAGGGATGGAAAGGTGAAGGTTTTGAGGTTTTGGAGGAGAAGGGCTGAAAGCTGGTATTTACAATGATAATGAACCCGAATAAAAATAATAACCTTCAGGTCTACAATACCCAAATAATTGTTCATCACTCAGAGGGCACAACTAGGCCCTAGGACTCTGTGCCCCAAATTGTGCAGGGCTTTTGTCTTGTGGGTTCTGTCAGTCAAAAACCCTGGCACCAGAGTTATTGGTGTGGTCTGAACCATATAGAGCTTGATTATAATTTAGAGTAATGGACCAGAGTGATCAGGAATTAGCCCAAAATCTGTAATTTCTTCTTGCCAAAGGCAAAAAGAATCTTTCCGTGTAATTGGGTTCAACCACAAAGGTGTAGCCAGGAGTGCTTTTAACTTTCTGAGAAAGAAAAATTGGTTAGCTGGAGTGACTGAGCTGTGTGGGTGCTGAAGTTGGTGTTGATATGTTTGCTGGTAGTTCTGAAACCAGAATAAAAATGAGAGTTTGGATTAAGCCAAGCTGAGCACATTGTTTTCTTATTCTGTGTTCACAGCAAATCGACAAATAAAAGATACAATTTTTTGGCTGACCGAATGATGTAGCTTTGCTCAAGATCAAATGTTTCATTGCTTTGAACTCTTCTTTATAAACTGGATATGCATAGTTACTTGCAACAGAGGGAGAATCTAAACACAAGCACTGCCACTGTCTGCCTAATTAAACCAGGAGTGGCTGCTAGATATCATCTGCCAGGAGGATGAAGGATGGTCTTTGCATCTGGTGCTAAATTAATTTGGAGGCACCTGTTAGGAAAAGTGGGACAGGACTCACCTTTTATATATTCCAGTCTCTAGAATGGGTTGTCTGTATCTCCTTTGCCTTAGAGAAGTAGTTTGAATTCAGCCAAAGTGGCCCAGTTTCTCATTTGTCCAGGAGCTGAGAGACTCAGAAGCTCAGAAAAAAACCTGCACTGCTTTTATTTTGCCATCTGTGCCTCACTGCATACAGCTCTCATGTTTGAACTTTTTGGGATTCTTCCAGGAAGCCTTACAGCAAGTTCTGGCACCAATATTTTCTTGTCCAAAAGGTGACTCTTTGACCAATACAGGCACCTCCAAGGGAGAGGGAACTGTGTCATTTTTGTGCTGCCTTGCACTGAAGGTAGACGGGAAAGGCACAGGTTAGTGCTAATTGAGACGTGGCCATCTGTCAGACAGAAAACATGCCAAGGCCACCTTGTGACTTTTTCATAACGGAAGGAACTGGCCACTGGTGAAATATTTAGGTGCTACAAACCTTGAACAGAGTCAAAGACAGAGTCAGAGACAAGTACCTGAGATGATAAGAGTTTCTCTTGGATGTGATTAAGGATCTTCTGAGTTATCTAGCATCTCTCCTTAAATGCCATTTTATCCACTGTGACAATTTTTTGGAGATGAGTGCCATGAAATTTGACCCATTATGGATTGTTCAGGCACCCAGTATGTAGGGACCTGTATATAAACATGGTAAGAGTCAGTACTTTCCCCAAAAATCTGATAGTTTAAGTAGCCAGGACACTAAAAGTGGGGATTGGAAGCACCTGTTCCTGTAGGGGATCTCAGACCTGGATTTATATCTGGGCATGCTCATGGGTTAAATTAATTGCTGATGGGTAAAGTTAAATGGATTGCAGATTGTCACCTTAAGTTTGTTCAGCCCCTTAAAGAAAGATTACTGGGCATGTGGAAAAGCCCTGGATCATCCAGGCAGTGTCAAGGGACTCAACACAAGACATCTGGGGGAGATAGAATTCCCTGGAGCAGCAGCTGGAAGCAGGAGGATGCTGAGCTGAGCCTTCTGTGTCTGATTCCCACCTTGGCAATTTTGATTTAAGAAGAATGCCAGACTCTTTCCTTGCTGCCTGCAGCCCACACAGTGTGGGTGAAGCCCCTTAGCTTAGAAGCCTCAACAGCAGCTGTGCACGAAGGACAGGATGGGTTCCAAATTATCCATCATCCTTCAGATTTAAACTACTCAGTGCCTGTCCTGTAACATTAGAAAAATGCTTTGGTGTTGGCAAAACCAAAAGAAAATGGCTTTTTCTTTCTGCACTAACAGGCTGTGAAAATAAAGAGGCGTTCGGATTTCCACTTCCAGTCTCCTGCTGCATCTCCCCTGGTAAGGACACAGTCCCACTGCTCCTCAGGATGCCTGACAAGATCCTGCAGACCTGTCAAGGCATGGAGGCAGAGGACAGGGCCTGGCTTCAGGGCTGTCTACCTGGAAAGACCATGGAAAACCGCTGGATATGACAAGAGAAGGTCCTGAACATGAGAACAAGAGCAAGAAGCTGATGAAAATTGGAGATATCTCCATGAGAAACAATCAGATTTCACAGATGGGGAGGATGAAAACTTGTGGAAGGGAAAAGGTGAGGAGACAGGCCAGAAGGATAGGATGTTATGGTTTGTAAGTAGTGTAGCTAAGGAGAAATGGCTTGAATACTCTTCGGTGGCCCCACAACATTTCACTAGATCCACTAAAAGAATTAATCCATCTGGCTGAAAAATACCTAGCTGCCAGGAATGCTCATTGAATTAACTGATTGAATTGCAGAGGGGAACATAAATTTATCTTTCTTACTAATTTCCCTTTGCTTACCTGTCTTTTATATATGATGAGTGCTATATTTCCCATGGAATGGCTGTTAAAAAGAGAGGGCAGGTTTTTTCCAAAGCAAATATCCTAACAAACACCCTAGAGGTACTCTGGAGATTCCTGTGTGATGCAGAAAGCCTAGGAGCTTGTGTTCCTAGTGCCTTAGCTCCCAGGATGGCATCCTGCTCTGACTATGGAGATGTTTCGAGGCAGGCATGCGCCACTTGTCCTAACACAGCCAGAACTTCCGGGCTTAGAGCACCAGGGTGTGGGTCAGGATGTGTACAGGAAAGTTCCTCAGGAGCCTCAAAGACCCCTATGATTCCAGAGGAAAAAAAGGCATGATCTTGAGAAAAAAAAGCAGATTTTTATCTCTTGTTCATGGGAAGAGGTCTGGATCCCAAACTCCTTTTCCTTTTCACCTCACTCATCAGTGTCCCAAAAATCAGATCTCTTTTTCCCCACAACAGTGAGGGGCTCACCTACAGCTTGTGGTTCTCTGCTGGTCTCTTTGTATATTGCAATATATATTTGTCTATATAGCAGAATTTTGAGATACCCTCTCAGGAAAGAGATCTATAGTGGACAAGGAAGGTATTTTCCATGTAAAGACAATACTAAAGGTAGACAGGGACATGTCGGGCCTCTGGTGTTTAAGAAAAATCTCCCAAGTGAAATCAATGAAGGGTTGTGCTTCCAAATTAATTGCATGTTTCTGTCCTTAGCATCTGGGCATGGAATCAAAACTGATGAGCCAACAAAGCAGCACTGAGCTGCTCCTGTGAGCAGTCACCATCAATAACGAGAAATACTAGGAGAAGTACTCTTTGAAATTCAAATCACAAGGAGCATCATTTAAAAGGGAGCTCAGGAGGAGCAGAAATACCATGCACCATACATTAATTGTCATGCATGTGACAAAATCTCCAGTGTTGCTGTTCCTTAGCAGCATTAAATTTATTCCCAGATTATTAATACCATACCAGGGATGAAGTAATTAAACTGGCAGCCCATTTCCTCCGAACTGGAGGCCAGGCCTTCAGCGGGTGTAAATCAGAACAGCTACACTGCAGTGACTCGGTTTTACAACCAGTTGGGAAACAGAGCCATTTGTTCTAAAAAGGGAGAGCTGAAAAAGAACTCGAACCCGTCATCACTCCATGTTGTCCCTTCTGCCCTAGAGTGAGGGTAAGAAAGCAGGGCTAAAGTCACTGCTTACCTGGAACCGCTCCCAGAACACACTGCAAGCAATCTGGAAGCTGGTCCCAGCAGATTTAACAAATTAAATTTGGGAGGTTAAATGCTTAATAACATGCTAGTGATTTCTTCCAAATGGGCACACCCTGTGTCCTATTCCTTTTATACCCAAACTTATCAGAAATCACAGATCTGTTTTGGCAGAAATGCTCTATTATGTGAGCAGAAAAAGAGCTGATTAAGAGTTCATCACCCTGTGCTCCCCTTTCAAGCCCTCTAGCTTTTTGCCTGCCTTCCTGGCCCACATTTGGAGACATTTCTTCAGTCTCATCCAAGTTCTTAAGCTCCTGTGGCATCCCAAACTGCCAGAGGTACCACACATACACAATCTTATTGTATGGTTGCAAAAAATGTGTGCATGTTCAACAGCCACCTCTTCCAGATGAAGTTTCTTTTGCCTTCCTTTTTTTTTTTCCTTTGCATTTCTAAGGTAGAGTTTTATACTCTTCTTTAGTTAAGGCTGAATTTTGCAGGCACCATCTGGCCCTGAATTAAAAATGGCAATTTTTTGTCCATTAAAATTGCTTTTCTGCAGAAATTCTTTGAGGTTTTGGGAGGAGTTTGTTCTCTCTTTCTTTCTTTTCAGCAGATGTTTGTTCTCATCGAGAAGTTTGGCTTCCAAAATGAAAATTTAACCTTTCTCCACAATGTTTAGGTGTTGCAACTCCTCACTTTTTATTAATGGAAATCTGGAGTGTTTAAGGGCGTATTGTGTTTTGGGGCATATTTTTGGAAGAAATATCACAACTTCTGGTTAAGAACCCCTCTATATTTCACATCTCTTTCCACATTCCACATGGGGCTATCCAATTAAAGATACTTCGGATGAACAACCCAATACTTTTGAAGTCCAAATGTCTGTATTTTTGGTGCTAGATCATTGCCAATCTTTTTCTTCTTCTTTCTTCTTCTGACAAAATACACTGTGTTACACCAGTTTTTATGGGTGTCTTGGAAATTTTTCTTTGATTAGTACAGATTCTCCCTTTCACAATAACTTGTCTCCATTTTAAATGCCTCTTACCTGCAAGCAATTAGTCTGCCAGCTTTATCCACCTCTTGTAATCTACCTGTTCTATAAATTACTGGAATCACTGGGACAGGAATCCTCCTCTTTCATACATTTCTGTGTAACAGTTACAAGGGAGGCAGAGAGAATCTAAGCTTTGGGATTTACAGCAATCACTGCTTCACAATTAATGAATGATAATAACACTGAAAGAGTGATTTTCCCCTCTTTTTTCAGTCCAAAAATCTCATTTTCTCCAGGGAAATGCAGAGCAGGGTCCCTCAGGGAAATTTTCGACTGCTCACCAGGGGGAAAACTTGCAGCAAATTATGATGAGCATATAAAATGCAGAAATCAGTCCAGGCTGCTCAAGACAGTTGACAAGGCAGAGCTACTGGATCCAAATTGCTACGTCCAGCACCGTTCTAACCTCAGAGGTGGTCACTCAAAGCTTTATGTGATACTCACCTCAAACTATTGGAATTTCCATGTATAACATGCCTACGGAAAAGGCAAGGAAAAAGACATTTGCATTTTATGTGAAACAGCTTCAGCTGGGGTGAATTGGCATGGGTGATGTGATTAGACTGATCTTCATTATGTAAAACCCTGAGGATCCTATGGCCCATGACCCTAGCCTAACTCTACTTTTTGAAAAGTATAAAATATATGAACAGTTGGCTTTACACTTGAGCAGGAAACAGAAGTATGCCTGTAAATCTCAGTTTTTCATATGCCAGAAGACTTGGATGAAGACTGCAGAGGCTGTGATTTCAGGTGGTTTAGTAAGGGTTTAAGTTTGGTCCATCTTTCTTCTCTGAACACATCTTCTCTCATCATGATCATTGCTTCATATTTTTGTGGAGGAAGCTAAGGAATTTCAGAGGAATAATTCTCTGGGATGCACTGAAACCCAAATGTGTCATTTTTAGGGCCAGTTAAACAGGTGGGATGAGAAAGTATTCAAGCATCTTGGAAAAATCCTGAGGAAATTTTTGTCTTTGATCCCTGAAATCTGAAACTTCAAGGAAAATGTTCACTGCAAAGGCAAATTTAGTGGTGCTTTAGAGCTTTAGAGGTGCTTTGATGGAGCGTGTGCCTTGGCCTTTCTCCTCCCACCACTGCTTTGCTGCTAGACAATGTTATGCCTTGGCTTCTTCAAACACAGATTTTCCAAGTGTGTCAAGTATCCGCTGGAGTATTCTCCTAAAATCACTCCCAAACACTCCTGTTCTGGGTAGGACACATCTCCCACTGAAGGATCATGAATTTCTCTAATTCCCTTGGACTTGAGGGTCTGCAGTTTGCTCCACAATGACCCTTGAGCATAGTTTTGCTCCAAATTTAGTCATTGGGAAAGACCCTTATGTTTGTCTCCAGGCTAATCCAGTTGGTCCTCTGGCATTTCAGTGTTAAAACAAACTTTATCAAGGAAGGTAAGTTAATATTCAACTGTATGTTTCAGTATTTCCAGCCCTTGGCTGAAGTCAGAATTTCAAAGAGTCATGGAAACACAGAATAGTTGTTTTCTGAAGGAACCTTTAAAGGCCATCCAGTCCAACCCCCTGCAATAAGCAGAGACATCTTCCACTAGACCAGGTTGCTCAGAGCCCCATCCAACATGACCTCTAAAGATTTTAGGGATAGGGCATCTACCACCTCTCTGAGTAACCTTTTCCAGTGGTTCAACACCCTCACCACAAAAAAATTTCTTCCTTATACCTAATCCAAGTCTCTCTTCTTTTAGGACAGATTTCTTCAGAGCTTTATATTTCCTAAGGAAGAGTAAAAATCACCTCGGTGACAGCACAGGCTTGATGTATGCGGAGAGGTTTCGCAGGAGCCTCAGGTCCAGCTGAGATGCTGCTGATGAACATCAGAGGTGAAGGCATCACTCTAGGAATTACTTTGGCCCCTGAGCAGACTGTAGGATGCTGGCACCAACCCATTCCAGGTTGGGAGATGGTTTCTACTGGGACACTGAGAGCTGTAGCTCCCAGCTGGCCCTATATTTGGGCCCAGCAAGCACACAGGGCTTCAGAGAAGCAGCAGCTACAGCACTGTAACCACGGTCACAGCAGTTTGTCAGAAGTATGGACTTGTCCTCACTGCTGGATGAAGTCAAGCTGAGTGCTGAGGTTGAGGGTCCAGTTGTTCCCTGGAGTCGGAACAGCCTTGGCCAAAAATGGGAGGCTGTGCCAAAGCAGTTGCTTTCTCTTCCTCTCCCTTCCCACAGGTCCTGCGTCTGGCCCAGGATGGATGCTGAGCAGGGGCAAGTGGAAACACTCAGCCAAGTGCTAAATATTTTATGCTGTTGCCTGATTGATTTTCAACTGTGCTTACTTGGCAATGCCCCTCAGGACCGGTTACATAAAGATTGGACGTGTTTGCTCCTAACGCAGCGCTGGGGCTTATAAACCCCTTGTGTGCTGGCAACAGCTGGAGAGCCTGCATTTAAAACTGGAGCTGCAGCACTGCTCGGCCCACGCTGCCAGCTCTGCCCTCCACCCCCAGGGCCCATGGTGGGGTGGCAGTGTCACTGTCCCCAGCAGCGAGTCACCATGGTGCACAGTGGCCAAGCCTCAGCTGCCGTCCTACCCCCCAAGGCTGGCTCGAGCAAGGGACATCTGTGTGTCCATACTTGTGTTTGTGGCCTCTTAATGTCTTCTTGGGTGTTTCCCCACTTCAAGGAGCTGCTGCTCACTTGCTTTTCAAGTGGCAGGTACTCCACTCCACTAGGACAGGGTGAGAAAAAGCAGTGCAGGACTCCTCTTGGGATTCAAGAGACCTCTGTTGCAGGAGTCTTTAAAATCACCCTCACATGTGATGAGGAGTGTTTCAAGCCTGTGTGTACTCAAAATGATTTTCATTTGGGGAAAAAGGGCCAGGTGGAGGAAGAAACCTCCAAAGATTTCTTGTCAATACCATACAACTTTGTTGTTTTAAGTTTTGCCTAATTATCTGCAATAACAGGGAAGGAGAGAGACAAAACTATGCAACCCTGGTGAGATCAGTTGTTGTCTTGCCAGATTTTCAGAAAGAGCCTCTGAGGAGTCTCAGAAAGGAGAAAGGATGGCATAGCAAACATGGCTGAGTTGCGAAATGGCAGCTTTGATGTGTGGGATGGGGAAAGCTTATTTTTTCAGGAAAATAATGTACTTTTTATTGCACTTTTTCACAGTCCATTCAAAATGTGAAGGACGAACCATCACACCCAGCAGTATGGGCCAGCATCACAGCTGCAATGGGTGACAGAGTCTGTCAATCAGCCCTCGGGGTACAGCTGCTTGCTCTGCCCAGCATTCTGCCAGGAGAAGTGCCCTGGCTAGACAGAGACCTTGGCAGCCCTCAGCCCTCTGCACAGCTGCAAGGAGGAAACAACAGAGCTTTCCCAGCCCCTGCAGCAGCCTACAGCACCCTCTGTGCATTTCTTTTAGGTTTCTAGTCAGAGTCCCATCAGAGCTGTGGAGAAACCTGGAGCTGCTGCTGCGGGCCCTGGAAGTTTTGCTCTTGACCCGCCCATCTACCTTTTGTCATTACGGGTCTGCTTGTACCCTGGGAAGAACAACTTCAAAGAACAGCTGCTGTCTGCTGGTGATGTGAGATTCCATACATTTGTGCCATGCCAGAGTCTGCAGCTCCCTGGCACACTTTACATTTGTAATTGGCTGTTATCTCTAAGGGGAACCTGACTGGGCAGCTGCAATCTGATGGCACTACCTACAGGGAGACGAGGAAGGGTCAACTCTTTCTCTTGTTGAGAGAGCTTTGACTATTTAGAAGACGATGAGGAGCATGGGAAGGCCTCTTAAACTTTTCTCATTAGCTCAATTTAGTCATTGAGACTGGTGCTAGCTGCATGCTTAAGCAGACCATCAATCTCAGGTCTGTATGCCACCAAATCTCTGGCAAAAGGGGAGAAGATGGGCTAGGCTGGAATAATAAATCTGCCCTAATCATCAATTAAGGGTTATCTTCATGAGATTGCTGTTATAAATCTGGTTATAAAGAAGAAACTAAATAAGGAGTAGTGGAGGGGGAGTCTTATGCATGTCAGGAAGTATTTTCTGAGTTGTCTCAGTATGTGAAGAAAGGCTGGGCTAAATGTATCTGTTGAAACATTTTAGTAGACAGAAAAGTCATTTTTTGACAAGATGAAAATTTTTCCACCCCATTTGTGATACTCTTTTATTTTTACTTCATATGCTGTATTGGGCAATAAAGATTTTCAGTCAATTTATTTCCAAATCAGTTCTTTCTAACATTTGCTCTTTGGGGGGACTCAGTCTTTCAGCTCTCTTGGTCCCCAGCTTGTGGCTGAGGGTCAAGGGATAGCAGAGTCTTCAGCACTTCTCTGGAAGATGAATAACCCTATGCAAAAAAAAATTCATTGCTTAAAAGCAGTGGGAACTCCAGCATAAAAATCATTAATATTTAAAACATTTGAGTTGTACTGACTGGATGATCTGGTGATGCCTTCAGCTCTTCAGGGGTCACATTAGAGATCTGGCCATGTCCATCTGTGTGTAGTAGTCCACTGAACAGAAACCAGGATGTCTTTTTGGCCCCTGCAGGCATGGGGGTGGCAACTGGTGGCAACTCAAAACCTGCCATGAATTATCTTCCAGGGGCACCAAGGTGGGTTTGGCTTGGGTCCCTCAGTACCAGCCTAGGAAGGTTCTTCCAGCTCTTCTCCAGCTACTGCTTCTCCTACCCTCTGGAGTGACTTGGAGGAGAAATGAGGGAAAACTATTAGCTTTGTAATAACTGTTCCCTTCACATTCATTTTTTTTAGACATACACCATTGGATTTTTGTGTTAAGGGGGTTTGAAAAGCTGTTCACACAAAAGAAGGCATCTGGAATAAAGCCATCTCCAAAGAATGCATTTTGCATGCTTTCCACTAAGACAGCAGAGTTTGTACTTAGCTGCAGGACCTGGCTGGCATTGCCTCCAGCAGCATCTGCCCCAGGTAGATGCCTGGAGCAAGAGTTGCTGACTGACAGGAGCGGCCAGGAGAGCTGGAGAGGGTGCTGTGACTGCAGAGCTGCTGGGTGAGGCTGATGAGTCACCTCACATAGAGGTCAAATAGATAAATATTCAATTTTGATTAATAATCAAATGGATTAACCATGTCCATTGAGGATGAAAACGAAATTGACTTTTAATTTTTTTTTTTCATGCTTTAGGCAATAGATATGCCAAGAAAGTAGCCTGATTGCATGAACCAGACTCATCCCAGAGAAATGGAAGGGGCAAAATAAGTTTTCTGTATTGTGGGGTAGAAGTAGTAAACATAAGGGCAAGTGGGATATGTCAAAGAAAAATCAACAAAACATCATAAATTAATGTTCTTGGGAGGACTCTGGGTAATGGGAAATTTTACTTGGTCTATGTTTTTTTTGGAAATATAGTAAACAAAGTCTCTCTACAAAGATCCCTCATAAAATCCATCAAGGCCAAACTAGGTCAAGCATTTTACAGATTCACAACCAGTAAAGACTAAGGGTCTGTTTCCAAAATGCAAAGAGATCACTGAAGGTGCCTTCCGTTCTCGTTGACCTGTGCTACCCATCACATTCACGTGGGACACGAGGTAGAACTTGGGTAGTGGAATTGCCAAGACTGCAGATGATACAGAATTACCTGGGATGGTGATGGAGATTGAGTGAAGATTGGGAAAAAGGTCTCCGGACTAAGTCGTCTGCAAAATGGCAAAGGAAATCCAGTGTCAAATGGAAAGCAATTATATAATGGAAAATACTCCTTGCAATACACTAATAGTGCATTACTATGAACACTCACAATGCAGATTTAGATTTAGTCTGGAGAGTAGCACTGAAGGTGCTACCATGTTCCTCAAAATCAGGCATCCTCCCTGTCAATCAGTCTTGTATTTTTAAACCCCTGCGGTCTTAACAATAAAGCCAAATTCCAATTTGCATGAGTTCTGACTCCCTAGCACAAAATTCCAGACACTGTCCTCTTGCCTGTATGAATATCTTTGCATCTGCTAAAATTGTTCAGATTCGTCCATTTTTTCTTACAATTCCCTGTGCCTCACGGAACAAGCTCTTCAAAAGGCAAAGGAAAGACCCGGGGTAAGCAGCATCCTACCTTTTATCAAAACCTTTTTTTCATGTGGGATTCTTGTATACACCTCCTGAACAGTGTGGAATTAGACACCCTGTCTTGCAGTTTGGTTTTAATTTTCATTTAATTTACTTGTGATCCTACAGCTTCTCTTGTATTTCCAGCGCAGTGTGTTCTGAATACATCAGTTTTATTAGTATGGCCTGCTCACATAATCTCACAGTCTGCTGATCATCTTTGTCCTAAAGAATTTCGTGTTCACAGCCTGCTTCTTGCGGTAACAATAAAAAACCCTCTTCATCCTTTCTTTGAGAAAGGATGTTTTGTTTTCTGCCTTCTTCTTAAGCATTAAAGAAAAAAAGAGAAAGGGGAAAAAATTAATTTCTCCTTATGACATTTTCTTTTTCCAACAGTTCCATCACTGTGTGCTGCATTTGTTGTCTTTCTAATGAATCCCTGCAGCAGGATTATGTTTCTTCACCAAACTTTTGGCTTGTCAGTTCCCCACTGTTTATACAGTTACCACTAAATGTTCCTGTCATATCTTAACCTTGGGGTTTTTTTCTCTTCATTTTTCCCAGCACTCTGTAACCTGCTCTCACCTCGGCACATGGCCATTAGCATACAGAGCACGGCTGCTGCTGTTGTTCTTCTCATTATTACCATAATGGCTCAGGCCAGAGCAGAGAAGCAGCTTTAGGCACTGTGCAAATAACAGACAATCCCTGACAAAAACAGAAAGCACTAGTGTTGTTCAAAATAATTGTGAAATCATTCCTGTGAGTATTCCACTCTGCCTTTAAAATGCTCATTTTTAGCAACTAAGTACAATGTGTTATCCCTCTATTTTTTTTTAACAGTGTCCTGGGTACAGAGACAAGGGGGTGGGGTTTTGAGCCCTGTCTATTCTATACCATGCACTCTCTTCAGAAAGTGTTTTTATGTGTTTGGTGGTGAACACCCACCTTTTGTGTGTAAAACCCTCTGTTTTGTACACTCTTTTATGAATGGTGTTGTGGTTATTGAGATTTTTCAGTAAATTTGTGTTCCAACCTGTAATTTCTCCCAGTGTTCCTCCATTATCAGAAGAGGCAGAGGGGAAAGGGAAGCAGATTGGGTGGGTTAAATTTCTCAGCTGGGTTTTAAATCAGCACACAGAGCTGACTATTTTGCATTATTCCTTCCTCAACACCTCACGTTCCAGCTACTTTTAGTAATGGCTTTAGAGCCATGGCAGGAGAATCCCCACAACACCTCCCTTGCATTGTTTCCTTTCTCCTTAATTCATTTGGAAGACTGTCTATATTGAGCCATTTTATGGACGTTTGGATTGGCCACTGTGGCATAGAGGAGCAAGGTTTGGGGCTTTGGATGGTAATGTGACATTGGGCTGGCACCCAGGGCAGACCTACAGCATCAGTAATAAACCAAGAAATAGGATGGAGCATGGCAGGGGGGTGGAACCAGATGCTCTTTGAAGTCCCTTCCAACCCAGACCATTTTATACTGTGGTTCTATCATTTCTCAGTGTGGGAGCTGGAGGACAGAAGTGCAGGTGAGAGCTCCCTGGCACTCGGAGATGCAGACACGAGAGCAGGATCTCCTGGTCCTGGAGAGCAGGAATTTGGTCCCTCCATGCCTCCTCACATCCCGGCTTCATCCTCCTTCTCAACACATCACCCACCTACAGAGCAGGCCAAGGAAGTCATAAGAGTCTTTTCCACCCTAAACAGTTCTGTGATTCTATGATAATGGACACTCAGGAAGGTCCCAAATCTCTCCTTTTCCTGGTAGTAATTCTGGGAAGTTATTGCGTTAAAGCTGTTTGAGTTATTGTCTTGCATTATAGTATTTCTTTGAATAGGGATGGAAGGAGAGGGACACCAGGGTGAGGGAACTTCAGGATGTGGAATTTTCGAAAACTGGACTCTGTCCCTGGTTTGGAAGGTATTTTCTGGCCAAGACAGCACTCTTCACATCTTTAGGATAACGATAATATTCCTGGCTGGTAGTGGAACCCTTAATTGATCAATATATGGAAGACACTACATTAATGCAAAGTTATTGTCCCTAGAAAATAAAGAAAGGCTAAAAATAGCATAGTACATTTTGACAGAGCTTTTTTTATTTTCTTTTTATGTTCAGTTCCTTTGAGTCTGTATTTTTTCTTGTTAGGAAAGCTTAATTACCATTTTCCCTTTCATTTCATTACCGGGGGCAGGTTTTGGTGCGCTGTAGGCAGCCACTAATTGTTCAGTCCCCACATGAGATGAAGGCTTCTTGGTGCAAGCAGCACTGCAGGTATGGATGGAACAGACCCTGCTCTGGATGGAGGCAGGGAATTAGAAAACTTTTCATTACAAGGAAGAGCTCTAGGATCACAACCATAAAGAAGGCAAAGGTTTTCTGAGGTACCTTTCCCTGCTTTTTAATGCTATCAGTTTGGACCAAAGCTCTTAAACTGCTTTGTTTTTCTATTGAAGTAGTCCTGGGGTTGAAAAAGTGTCCTTATTTCTGTGCTCCCAAGCTGCTGGATGCCCACTTCCACAGGTTTCCCATATTAGTGTGCCTAGCAGAGAGGCTGTATGGAGGCAGAGAAGGGGCTGACTGAGGAAATTCAACCTCCAGGTGCTCCTCCATGGAGCATGAGAATGACCAGCTGTAGAGGATAAACAGAAAACATCAAGCTCTCCATCCAGCCTCCCATTTTTTTTAAGTATATACATTTTATATAAAATTATATCTAAATAAATTTTATATAATTTACCTTAAATATTTAGAAAGAAATTTTACTGTATTTTTATAATGTTATATGAATTTTGTATGAAACATTTCTGAAGGTCTGTGAAGGTTGCAGTGGCACAGGAGGTATTTGGGGAACAGGGCTGGAGAAGGAACCAGGAAAATAATGAACAGGAGGAAGAGGAGGAACCAAAACAGAAGCAGGAAGAGCAGAAGGAATACTTCTTCCTCCTGCCAGCCTGTTTTCCAAGTTCCTTCTCACCAGATAGGCTACAGGTGTGGGGCACACCTGGTACCTTGCTAACACTGCCTCTCTCACTAGCAGATTCAAACTTAAGGTAACAGGCTTGAAATTTAGGAGCCTGAGTACGTGGCTTGGCTCCCCTCCTCTGGCTGGGAAGGCAAGTCCAGCCTGATGGGTGGAGTTACCTATTAAATCTAAGTAAGTAAGGCTGGGAGGGAGGCTCAAGCTCAATACGCTGGTTATCAGCATTAGCACTTCCCCCATCACGGCTCTGACATATTCCCAAGCAGCAGCATGAGGGAGGAAAAGAGAATTTAGTGGGGCCAGGGCAGTGCCATTTACCCTTTGGGCATGGTCCCTGCTTATTTACATAGTGCTAGGGGCTGCCAGGAGCGTAAAGATGGCAAGCCTCAGAAGACAGCCTTTGAGACAATCTGTCCCAAATTTATTCCAGCAAGCACCTCTCAACTTGGAAGTACCAGACAGCTTTGGGAAAGACCTGAGCTAAAGGAGATTTTGGGGGTGTGATGCGCCTTCCCTTCATTTTCTTCTCAACGTTGCCCCGTGACAGCGTTGGCAATGGAAGCTGTTAGCAGTGGGATGAGTGGCCTGTCTTCATCTGACAAACACCACCGTGGAAGTTTTAACAATACCATTAACAATTATGCATGGGCTGATTTCTCTGTGCTGAGGAAGCTGTGTGAAGCAGGATTGTCTGCATGTGAATTCCTCACGGTGTGAATCTCTGTGGCTGAGCACTGTTCTGCACACAGAAAGGCTGAAAACTTTTCTCCCTCCAAGCTTCTGCAACTGGTTTGGTGATAGGGGAGCATATTAATGCAGTCACCTGGTATTCCCAACACATCTGAGGGCTCATATTGCAGTACAAAACTCCCTGGGGAGGGAATGGATGAATGGGCAGATAAAAATGATCAAGGAATCTGTAATTCACATGTTTGAAGCAAGGTTCTCATTTTCCTCGCTTTGTTCTCTGCTAGATATTTGTAAAGATAATCCTTTCTGAAAATGAAACCTCCTTTGACATTTCTGAAAGCTCCCACACCCAGAGCTCGTTCTGATCCTTGGCTTTTAGAGGCAACCACAACTCTGCTACAAATGAATGAAACCCCGCAGATCTTTAGATGTCTCCAGTGACCAGAGCTTTAAGCCTAAAAGCCCCTTGGCCTAGATATAAATGCTTTTGCCTTATCCCAAAATTGGCTTCTGCAAGAACAGATGATGAAGTGTTTGTCCAAGCACTGGTGCCTCTTACGGTGATGGTATTAATTAGTTTCTAGCACGCATGTGGCTCTGATACCCAACAGAAGCTGAGTGCAGTCTACCTGAAACAGAAGGAGAATTTCTCAGCTCCTAACTCTGCAGAGGCAAGTAACAGTGCTTCTCTCAGTGCCTTTAGCTGTGTAACGCACGGTCCTAGGCTTGAGTCTGATTTTTCCTCAGCTAGGGGGTGAAACCAGCTAAAGTGCTCAGTGTTCCCAGAGCGTAAATCCAGCAACGTAATTGGGAACATCTCTGCAACTGCAGTGTCAGTTTTTGAAAAGAAGAAATTCTTCTGGTGGGTTTTCCCTTTTCTGCTTGTGTGTTTTGTTTGCAGTTTGTTTGGGGTTTGCTTTGTTTTCTGACTTCTTTTCTATTAAGATAGCTAAAGAACTCTTTGAACTACTGCCTCAATATGGCTTTCCAAAACTGGAGCATGGACTAGTTTCTGGAGTGTGGTTTTCACTCTTGACCCTCAGAGTTGCTCTTAACCACCTCTGGCAGTGTTTGCTTTGACTTTGATATGTTCAGGATCAAACCCAGAAGCCAGATGAAGAAGATTGAGACTGTCTTTTGGGTAGTAGTGCCTTCTAGCATGCCTCCCTCCCAATAGCCTGAGTGTTTCAGAAGAGAAGTGAACCAAAGTAGGACTGAAGTAGGAATTGGAGGAAGTGAATGTAGATTTTCCAAGCCTCTGGCAGTGGAAGCAGCAGGTTCTGCATATTTATTGATTACAATGGGCCCTACAACCTAGGAGGGGGCATTCAGAGCTTAAGGTGGGCATATTTATTGTGTCTGGTTCAGAAAGCAGCATGAATAAATATTAAGCAGCGGAATGCAATTGGACTGCTGACAAGTTATTTTGACTTGCTTACAGGCAAGAGGAGGGAGGGAGGGAGCCAGGCTGGGCTGTGAGCTCTGCACAGGTACAGAGGGGCTGAGGGCTTGGTGAACAGCACATTGGAAGGGACACAGAAGGATCATCCAGTCCAGCTCTTAAGTGAATGGCCCATATGGGACCGAAGCTACGACCTTGGCATTATTAGCACCATGCTCTCACCAACTGAGCCAATCCCGGGGTCATTTGTCACTGTAATGAGTAAATCAGGCTCTGGATCCACGGGAAGCCTTGGTAATTATTTTTACTAGGTTTTGTTTGTTTTCTTTTGGTATCTTTTTGGCAGGAAAATAAATTGTAAAACATCTGTCAATACAGGAAAGTTTTAAAGGAGTAAATTTTTTTTTTTTGCAGTTTGTCTAACATGAAGAAAAGAAGTCCTTCCATTTGGATTACATATACAATGTATAGTCTTTCATTCTGCTCTGGGAGGATTTCCTTGGGGAATACAAAATATTATATACCAACTGCTTGTGATAAATTTAATCCTCTCCCCAGCAGCAGCAGCATTAGAGGCCTAATTTGAATTTACAGCAAAGCCTAGATAGCAAATTTTTTAGTGTAGCAGCATAAACAGCCCCTCATGTGAATGAGAATCAGGCCCATTGTGTCCCCAAAGGCATCAGAGGACACTTGTGAGAGCTAAGAATTTAATTCACTAACATCTTCATTTTCTTAAGAGTGTAGGGAGGTGTCCTTGTCAAATCTGAGGCTGAACAGAAGAGCCCCAAAACACTTCGAATCGGTGACTGGAAAGATCAGGGTGTCTGGAGGCCTAAAGCTCTTTCAGGGAATAGGAGGCAGTGACTTTTCTCCAGGATCCCTGCCCCAAGCCCAACTGCCTTTAGTGGATCCCTAAGTCAAGGTCTGTGGGAAGTTGCAGCTTCCAGGAAAACATGAACTTTTTTTGCAATGTAGAGCAACATCTCCATGTGATTTGCCAGATTCTTTCTAAATATGTGTGCAAACCCCACAGGCCACCAGGCTTTGTTACCTGCCTGATCCTACCTGTGGCAGGCTCCAGTGACTGCAGGACCAAGCCCCAAGCTCTGCTCTGCTGTGCTGGGAGTAGCCAGGCTCTGAGTATGTTCTGGAGGCAAGACTTGTCAGGAAAGGTAATATTTTTTATGGGAGCAATTCACAGAGGTGAATAAAAGGGACAAGCTTTTAGAGCTCCCAGGTCCTTCTTCATGTCTGAAATAGGAGCAGCAAGAAACAAGCCAGGG
Organism: Orthonyx spaldingii; assembly: GCA_013397795.1. Taxonomy (NCBI): domain Eukaryota; kingdom Metazoa; phylum Chordata; class Aves; order Passeriformes; family Orthonychidae; genus Orthonyx; species Orthonyx spaldingii. Next base: position 256,586 of record VZTJ01002727.1, on the reverse strand, counting down.
AGCTGAAAGTCGTAACTCTGGACACTGAACATCAGGGCCTCGATAGAGATATTGTTTTTACAGCACGTTATAATTCTTATCCCCTCCTCTCAGCTTACAGCTTCTTGTTAAACCAGCAATAAATTATCTGCTGTTCTCATTTTCTCTCTGCTTCTCTTTCCCAGAGGACTGAACGACTTTTTTTCTTCTCCTCATGCTAAAAACGTTCCTCATCCACTTACTGGGTACCAAAAACCTTTCCTCACCCAAGGTGTCACCAAGTTAATGAATCAAATTAAAGCCTAAAATTAAACTGAGCAGTTATTCTCAGTTTGTACTTAGTGCTGCAGCTTGCATGTACAACCTAGAGCCAAAGATAGGGAGGTGTGTGTGCCTGAAAATCAGCTTCTTTCACACTGAATGCATCAATTGCTTTAATAAAATGTACTATGCTTAAATTGACTTTGTGCCACCCAAATAAAGCAGGCAGAATTCCCATGGTGATGGAGAATTGGCAGCCATGCTGGGAACTTCTTCTGGCATCCAGAGCTGCTCTATGATTTTTGGGTCTCTGGGGTTTTGGTGAGGGTGATTGGCCCCTGGGGGGCAGTGGGTTAGTCCTGCACTGCCAACAACATGTGCAGAGGGTCTCATTTCCAAACTTGGTTCCTCTGAACCACAAATTTTAATACCCACTACTGGATCCATCCCACTGTCACTTCAGGGGTTTGGGCAGTGGGCACAGGTGGATGAAGTGCAGAACATCCCTTGGCTCTTCCCACAGACGAGCCTGGGAATGGCAGAGGGAGGCTCAGGTTTGAGCCAGCCTGTCTGCAGGGATCTGTTTCTCTTCATCGGGACAGAACTGTTGATTTGAATACTTCCTTTAAGATATCTGTTTTGACTTTCTTTTTTCTCCTTTCAAAGCAACCATTTAGGGACAAATTTAGCTCTGTGTGTTTAAAATAAAAAAAGAGCACTTAACGTGAAGAGACACCACCTCATTTCAGTTAAATCAGATATCTCTGCTCACTGAAAATATTTGAGGGAGCCTGAAGTTTCCTTTCAGAAATCATAAAAATATTTCTACAATTATTATTTTGGTTTAGCTACTGAACTGGAAAAATGATTTATTTGCACAGCTCTGATTAAGGCAGAAAGAAACTTATTTAAGTACTTTGGTTAATTATGCCTCTATTCCCAGCTGAACAGACGTGGGAATTCCAAGTCAGAGGAAAGTATTGTTTCTCTTTTCTTCACCACTTTAGTAAAAGGCTTTGAATATGCATGGATTCCCTTCCACTAGCGTAAGGCTTCTGCACGCTGCTGGGAACTGCTTCATGACATAAAAGTCATTTACATTTTGTCTGTCCCATGCCTATATACCAGGTTTCATTGGTGTATTAACATTAAACAAAAATAATAGCATTGCTTTTCCACACTCACCCTGTTGTTTTCCACACCTCTTGCTCTCATTCCTAAATGTTTCATTGGTATTTTCCTGCCTGGAGGTCTGAAACAAGAGAGAGGGAAATAAAGGGTGCAGATTTGAATACTGATAACAGTTCAGCTGAAAATTGCAATGTTTTGGTTAATAACAAAAGCAATTCTACTTGGAAACCTGCCCTGGGCTTCTCTTTCCCCTGCTGTGGTCGCAGGTCCTCTCCTGCACCGTCCTTTCCCCTCTGCAGAAGGGGTAGGAGGGAATCTCTCAGAGGTGCTCAGCACACACAGGTTGGGGAGACTGGAGCAGGGATGCCTGGAGCAGAGAAATTTTTGGAAGCTTTTTGGGGACAGCAGGAGGAATCAAAATGTTAAATTCAAGAAATGTGGATGAAGAGCTCTGCCCAGCTGTTGGCACAGCTGGCTGTGCTCCTGTCATTCCGCCTGCAGGCACTGGGGTTCATCAGGGAAACAAGAGTCCATCTCTCATGCAGGAATGCTAAGGCTCTGCTTGCCTCCTTCACTTTCTTTAAAATATATCTCAAATGACAAATGGCCAATCAATACAGGTATGGTTTTCTATTTTTTTTCTCAAAACACTGATCAATAGATGTTGCAGCTGTCTGCTGTCAAAGATGTGATTCACTGTGACTCTTACAAAAGCTGAACCCCTCTGAAGTCATTTCTATTCTCCTTAAATTGCATTTGAATTTCCCCTGGAGCAGCTGCTCGATGCTTGACCATTTCTCACAATTAGAGTTTTTTCACACAGAAAAGTGTCTTAAAGCTCTGCATTCCCTTTTGGCCCAATTTCAGTGATATTCCTGCATGTGCATAATTCCACATTTTTAATGACTGGATCCTGCACTCCTTTCTGGCTCCAATCTCAGTGATATTCCTGCATGTGCATAGTGCATAATTCCACATTTTTAGTGACTGGATCCAGAGGAACAGGCTGTTGTCACAGAGATCTGAGAGAGAGCAGAGGGTTGTCATGGAAAGAAACACCTTATTATGGATTTGTTTTCAGCCTTGACTAGCCAAAACTTTTTTGGGTGGCATGAAAGAGCTGCTTACACTCCTCAGTGCCTGTGGGACCTTCTTAGGAGAGCAAATTCCCTGCTTACTCTCAAGCAATTCTGCTGCTTTAACACTTACAGGAGCAGGGATTGCATCGTTTTCCTTGAGATTGTTGAAAATAGGCATTGATAAGTACTTTGCAAGAAAAATGCCACTTTATTTTCTGGACATGGTTGACAGAGGGTGACTGCAATAAGCCTTGACTCTCCTCAAAGAGAGATGTCCCTCCATGTCAGAAACGCGGTGAAACTGAGGTAACAAAATGACAGGCAGAGGTGGACATCCTGTGTGAGCAGCTCACAAATCCTCCTGCTCCATCCTTTTCACCTGCCAGCCACATTGCAATTGTCAGGCACCACGCAAATGTGACATTTTGTGACTCTGAGCACCTGTAATTCCCCCTCTCCCACAAGAGGTGACAAGAAAACCACAGACTGACAGTGGTACCTTGCATCCCTTGCAGGGATATGGCCCCACACTCCTGTCTTCCTTTCCAGAAAGAAAAAACCATGAGGTGATGTGGTTTTATTTGAGAAACCCAAGAAACAGGCTACTAATATCCCATAGGGAAAGAGGATCTCTTATTCACAATAAAAAACTCACCAGTAGACCCCATATGCTTTCCTCACCACTCCCTCAGTGCAGGGAGGCACACGAGGAAATGGTGATGGGATCAGATGGAGTGAGTGCCTGGGTATAAATGGACAAATACTTTAAAGCGCTGAGGAAATGGGCCCATGTGGTGCCTTTTTTTCATGCATGTGGTCCTGCACGTCATTAAACCAGTCTATTTTAGCAATTCCACTGTAAATTTTGAAGGCTCCAACAACTGCAACTCTGACAAATGTTAGCATTTTACACCACTCAGGAGCAGGCTGACCCAGACTGCGATGTCCTTTATGTTTCTGCCGGTCTGCCTCGTGTCTCAGAGCTGGCAGAGTAAATAGGCTGAAGATTGAATAGACAAATAATTCTGAATTTGGTACTGATCCCTCTGGGTCTTTGTGCTGGTGATGCACAGATGGGCTGACAGACAATTTCAGGTTCAGTGCTGATCTCTGCAGACCTCCATAAGCCAGGTAGCTGGATAGATAATTTCAGTTTCTCTGCAGATACCCCTGAGTAAACAGATAGATTTACTTTCTGGCCCAGTCTTTCTAGCAGACCAGTGGATGAGCAAACAGAGGGACAATTCAGGTCCTGCTGTGAACTCTCATGTCCTTCCAGATTTTGATTTTGGATGTGATGGATCCAGATCCTGCTCTTCACCCCCTCCCTTTGCTGAAGTGGAGTTATAACTTTAGCTGTCAAATTTGTTTAAAGAAAACAAACTTTGTCCCACCTTGTACTAATGTAGATCAGCTATGCTGAGAATTGCTGCCTTTATTTTAAGAACAGCAAATTTTTGGAAAGGTCTGGTTGAAAATGAAACCACATCTCCTCTATTACTTCTGGCTCTCATTTAAGAACTCTGAAACAATAAAATAGTGTACTTGCAGGAAGATCCCCTTCTATTTAACACCCAAATATAGTGATGCTATTAATATAAGACATCAGATTCAGTTTCCAATTTGGTTTTTTTCTGTTTGTTCTACCCTCCTCTCTTTGGTGCTGTGGAGGGAATCCCTGACTCTTGCTCCAGCCCCAGCCCATCTTTACAGCCCTAGCTTTTCTGAATCTACCTCCTTGTCCCCCAGAGCTTGGCTCAGAACAGTTTATGACTGAGGAGTCCCAACAGCCTCCCAGGATCTGTGATCTGCTCCTACTGCACCATTCTCTTTTCTTTTATGTTTTCTTAAAGAATATCTGTTCTCTTTTAAACTAGCTAATGAAAAACACTGAAGTGAAAAATAAATCCAGATTATTTTGGCCTAGGACTGCAGGACCTGTGGTGATCACTGCAGACTGCAATTTGACCTCATGCCCATGCCATTTTTTTCCTGTGAGGAATTCCCTGCATACATTTATCAGTCTCTCTTTTGGGAGAGAGAATAATGAGCAAGACAGATTTGAAGTACACGGTACTTTCTGGGATATTTCCTGAGATCCTGACTCAAAAGGTCTTGATTCAAGAAATTAATTTAACTACTTATGAATTGAAAAACAAATATCTAGAAAAGGTGAGGTATTTTCTGTATCTTCTAGATTTGTGACATCCAAGGAGCCTCCTTTTCCTGCCTGACTCCACAGCCAAAGGCTTTGTTCTGTCATGTCTTGACTCTAGGGACTGGGTCTTTATGAGAGAGCCTAACAATCAGATGAGTTTATTACATGCCAGTGATGCAGTGAAATTCAATTAATTTGTTTGCTCTGCTTCCCAGAATGAGAAATAGACATGGCATAAATGTGAATGATGCCACCACTCTAGTTCTCTGTCAGCAGATAAATGCAATCTGATGATGTTTCCGAGTCACACCGTCCTTCCTTGCACACCCCTGGTTCTGTGATGCTGCAGACAAGACAGGAGGATGCTCCGCGAGCACACCTTCCCTGGCAGAGTGCTGCTGGGTTTGCACTGCGTGGATGGAGAGGTGATCCCTGTCTGTGTCCTGAGAAAACCTGAAGGAGGCACCACGAATGGAAAGTCAGAAAGTTGCTGTGTCCTTGGCTGAGGATTCTGCCAAGTTTAGCAGGATGACCCCCTGCCTGGCAGTATGGGACTGGTGTGTTACTGACATGAGGGGGCAGGGTGGTGGAAAGTTAAAAAAGAAAATCCCAGGAGGAGTCGGGTGGGAAAGGTCATCACTGAAATGGTTTTACTCCAGCTGTCAAATTCTCCTCAATAAAGAGTATCTAATAGCTTTTCCCAGAGGAGTGGAAATCTCTGTCCTTATTTTCATCCTAAAGGGACAACTTGATAGCTTTGAGAATTGGCAGGCCGTGACTTGAAGGTATTTTGTACAATTGAAACACTAACTTCATCTGTAATCCATGGAGCACCACAAGTGCTGGAAGTCAGTTGAAGGTAAAAGTTCTTTTTCCCTTTTGTTCAGGTCCTTTTGTAAGAGAGAAAGTGGTGCTGCCACCAGGAATTGCCTCCAGTTCTCTACCTTTCCATTACATTTGCTGTTCTGTCTGATGTTCCTTCTCTCTCTCTGTCCCACACATCACAGACTTTTTTCTGCTCATCAGTCTTCCCTCATCCTTCTCCTGGCCCCTAGGCACAACTTTCTCCATATAACTGGGCATATCCACTGTGGTTCACAACTGACCTCACTTTTGGACTGCCCACAGCACTTGGCATCTCCCATCTGTATTAAACAGGACACACAGTAACGATTTTCCACTGGCTCAAATGTTGGAGGGGTGTTCATTGCTACATCAGGGGCTCGCTTCTCCACTTTTTCTCCTGAAATAGCAGTAAGACTACAAGCTCTGGGGGTTTTGGAGCAGAGTGTGAGATTTTGTGGTTGGGGAAGAGGGAAGACAGAGTGAGAGACGACTGGCAGGTCGTGGAAGAGTGGGTAGGGATTGCCTGACTTTCCCTTAATTTTCAAATTGCAAAAGAAGCAACACATGAAGCTGAAAGGAGGTAGATGTAAAAGACTATCAGGACATAAACCTCATCCAGCATGTTCTGGGTTGGTGAAGCTCAAGCTGCAGGATGTTGTGAAAGCCACGTGCTTGCATGGTTTCAAGGGAGATAGGAAGTGAATGGAAGAGAAATCCTTTCAAGGTAAGTAAATATGCAGAAACCATTTATGGGCCAGGCTTAAGAGGGCCTGAGACAGAGCCTCAGTAAAATTACAGCAGTTTGGAATATAATGAAACTGTTGGGTGCTGTCTGCTGATATAGGGCTCACCTCCCAGCAGAGGGAAAAAGTGTGCCGGAAAATGTGTGGTTCCCGAAAGATGTTCCAACACCGGCTCCAGGCAAGCCTTTTGTGGCTGTTAGACCACAGCAAAAATTTAACAGTGTGATAGAGTAGTGGGGAAGAGAAGTGAACTGCTGTGATTTCAGCTATCCAAGAAATTAACTTAATGTAGATACTACAGTTCCAGGAAAGCTGTCAGCAAGCAATGAAAGCAAATAGGGATTTTGTTTAAAGAAAAAAAAAAAAGTTCTCTGTTATCTGAGAGAGGAAATGCAATCAGTTTAGAAGAGAATGACAGAAGACTGTTTTTTATATCTGACCTCTAAAAGCCCTGGAATACACTGGCTAAAGAAGATTTAATTTTGTGCCAGCAGCACTACTGGTAGAGAGTTAAGAAATTTCACCTGAAGCTGGAAGAACTTCTGTAGCAGATTAAAGATAAAGGAGTAAAAAAAAAAGCAAGCGAGCAAGAAATCCATCAACCAAATCACCAGAAAATAAACCACTTTTCTGACACTGTGCTTCTGGAAGAGGTTTTAACACCATCATAACAGAAAATAAAGCACCCCCACAAACCTCCTGTGCTTTAATGAAATTACAAGAAATGGTAATCATGGTATAGAGTAAATAGGTAGGAGTGGGGACTGCCTAGATTGCTGGAGCTAGGAAGCTATATTTTATTGCTCATTAATGGAGTGTAAACTATCAGTAGTGGCAATCCGAAGTGCAGCATGAATAATGAAATTTTCTTGAATTAATTTCAAGGAATCTTGATTGAAATGAAACCCCAAAGGGCTGTGAACAAGCTGCTGTGCTAGTCTGGGAAGCAGAACAGTTTTGAGAGTGTTTTAAAAGTGATAAGTGAGTGTGACAGGTTGGTTCAAACCAAAGGCAGGCTTTCTGCAAGCTGTAATCCAGCACTGTCTTTTAAACTGAACCTTGGGCATTACTTAAAGAAGGAAAACTGATATGGATGTGTTGATGCCAAGATACATCTTGAGGTCTTTGTTTCACTAGACACACAGCCAAATACTGCATCCATTCTCCAGGCAAGTACAAGCACCAACTTCCTGCCCAAAGTTCTTTATTTGGGTCAGAAAGTAGTACTGACTTAAGAAAAAAGAAGCTGAATCTGCCCACAATATAAACAGATTTTGCTATAAAACAAAACAAAACCCAAAAGAAAAAAAACCAAACAACCAACCAAAAAAACTCAACCCAGTTTTATCTGCTATGGATGAGATGGAGAAACAATCTCTGTGGAGGAAGGAAACATTTGCTGGATGGATGATGCTGTTGAACTTCCTTGTAAAGCATTCACCCTTAAAGGAAATCCAGTGGAAGAGAGAGATGGCATGGGAACAAAAGGCAATCCAACTCTGGTGCAATTAGAGGTGCAAAATCATGACTTGGCACATTCAAAGCACTGACCACACAGGCATCCAAAGCAGTGATAATGATGTGAGACACCTGGAGTGGGACAACCGCAGAGAACAGAGTGTGAAATGTGCTTGAGATCTGGTGAGGGTGGCATTTGTGAATATGGCCTTGGATATGAGCAGGGAAGGTCACAGAAGTTCCTCCGGCATGCAGACGGCAAAAGCAAAGCTGGGAACTCTGCAAATGTTGAGCTGCTTTTTGTCACTTAAACAGGAAACAAGAGTAAGTAACTTAGTTGGGAAAAGAAGTTTGGCATTCTGTTTTCTCAGTAAAATAAAAGTTTATGGCTTTCCATCCACAAAGCACTGTAGTAAGATACTCGTGGTCTCCAATCATGGTATTCACCAGCCATGAACATTCAACAGGGGCAGTTCTAGGGAATAAAGGATGTGCTTGATCTTAGAGCTGTCACTGAAATGCAAATCCCATGGCAAAGGATGGAGGAGAGTCCAGTTTCAAGTAAATACAAATGGTGATGTCTTGGATGTTCCTATATCAATGCAGCCTTCCGGATCATTAGCTATGATATTACTGGGGAAAGCTGAGCACCACTGTAGTGTTCTCTTATCAGGATGGTGATATTTCAGCTCGTTTAACAGTGGGATGTGTGCTTTTCATTATGCTGCTGTGGCAAAAGTGGAAGTGCTCATTAACTTTCCTGGGAATCATGCTTCTTCTGGATAAATATGCCTGTCACAGCTTTACCAGATCATTATGTTATAAGGGGATGAGCTGTCCTGGAAAATTTGCAGCAGATTAAATTTGAAATCAGACTGGATAATCAAGACACAAAACCTTAACAAGTGAAAGAATTGTGGGAAGCAAGGCACAGTGGCTGAAGGGTCACAGGCAGAATGGGATCTGTGAGCAAAAGGGATGTTCTGCACGTCTTGGAGCCACAACGAACAATTTGTCAAACAAAGGATGTCACCTGGCAGGCACACAGGAGATGGAAATGCAGAACAGATCTCCCATCTGCAGATGGTCTTTTAGCAAAACAGACCAAAATGGTTTTTAGCAATCAATCCACACCGAAATGTTGTCATCTTAATATTAAAACCTTCATGGAGAGAGGAATAGACATTACCTGCAGCTTACAAACACAACACAAGTGGTTGGCAGAACTGAGATCTCCACACAGCAGATTGTCTAGGGAAGGAGCAGCAGTCTGCATCCAGACACAGCACTGGGGGAAAACGGAAAAAAAATTCTGAGCAGCAGCCATGCCTGGATTCTGGAGCAATCCAGAGGGTCTGAGTTTCTACCCTTAGCGGAGAGGGAGCTGCTGCCATCATGGAGCCATGGCTGAAGGCAGTTGCAGCCCTCCTTCAGTATGTCATGAGATTTTTACAGCTGAATTACTTTATTAAGTCTGGGAGGGTGCCATGGAGGTAGCTGGAGGCAGCTGGAGGCACCAGCAGAGAGAGAGTAGGAAATGCAGCTCTGTGAGAGAACTATTCATCCTTCTGCAAAGAAACCATAGAGCTCTCATGGGTAACCTGGCTCTGTCTGCTAGAATTTCTTATGTCTGGGCCTTCCCTGAAATAACAGGGTCACTCTCTGAGAGAATGACTGTCAATAGCAAATGGATATATTGGATTTCAGAAAATAAAATCAAAAGGTGGGGTCAGGACTCTGGGCAGACTGCATTTTAAGAGTTGGTTATTTTTTTTTTGTGATGCTGTTAGATGGCTTTGGCAAGCTCATGACCTCCAGGTAGAGTCACAAATCAGAATTAATTTGTTTCCTCCCTCCCTTTCCCTTTATCATGTATGTAAATCTTCTGTTAAGAGAGAATGCTTATTTCTGCACCCAGTGAGAAATATGACAATTGTAGTAGCTGATAAACAGTGAAGAATCCAATCCCTGGAAGCATTCCTGACACTGCCCAGAAAATTGGAGTTTTTAGCTTTGAAGGAACTATAATTGGCAGAATGTCAGGATAAATTTTGTTTAGTGGAATCCTTTGTGCTTTGTAGGTATTGCAGTGTGTGAACTGGTGCCTTCAAGTCTGCAGAGGTTGATGTCATAGTGCACTACAATTAACTGATGTTTTTAAAAGAAAGACATTTCCATTTAAAGAAAACGGAAGTGGAGGTGGAAGAAGTGGAAGTGTGAGTTACTTAGAATACTTCTCATAAAACAGCACAATTAACTGAACTTGATCAAGACTCCTTTTAAAAATCACTGTATAGGTCCTGTTGGCTTTGAAAAGTGGCAGCAAAGATTTTGTGAGAGTAGCTATTGACCTCAAATCTTTGGCCACGTAGGCATTAAATGTAAAACTTGTTTCTTGACATGAGAATAAGAACAATTTATTATTAAGCTATTTTTTTAAGTGCTCCACAAAAACTCAAAACAATACAGGTTTGTTCCTTGGTTAAGATGCCAGCTCAAATGCAATTATCATAATTTAATAAAAGTAAAAGTTGAGGCTGTGTCTCAAACTACCCAGAAACGTGCCAGTTAAGAGCTGTACGAAGAGATGGGAGGTGAAATCTTGAAGGCACAGCAACAGCAGTTGTGTCCCTGTGTGGATTTGTGCGGCACACGTGGACAGGTGGGTGTGGGTCAGTAACTGTGCACCCACATTCCCTGTTTTTACAGGAGAAAGCACCTCTTGGGCTGGGGCAGAAAACACAAACTCCTTCATGAACAGCATGGCAGCTTGCTCGTGTTTTTCTTAGGTGAAACACATTGATTTTGACAAAGGTGGGGTTTTTTTTGTTTACAATGATGGCTCTACAAAGAGAATCTCTGCTGCTGCCTGAATCCCACTGGAGGATACAGAGGAAGCCGTTCATCCTGTTTCCATGGAAACTCATGCAGGGATGGGGGCTGGAGGACGACAAGAGAGGAACAGGGAAACGCAAAGTAAAAACTAGAACAAGTTGCTAACAAAATACTCTAATTCTGTGCCGTTTGTTGACAGTTGTCATTGAAGATTTTGGTATCACTGAGATGACTGCAAGGCAGTCTCCCTAAATCTAGAGGCAAAGAAGACTTTAATAATGCAATACTGGACTCACAGAGACAGCTTAGTGCTAATTGTCCTCTCTCCAGTGACTTCAGGAGCACCAGATTGGAGCCTCTAATTTCTGACATGCCCATAAGAATAAATGTTATTAAATTTCTGGGATGGAGTCTGCTACCAAGTGCAACTTTACTTTTCCTTGGCTCTGCTGGGGAGATCTGTGTAGATGAGCACTTCTGAGAAATGATGCAAGGATCTGGAACTGTAAATATGCATTTTTGAACCTCTGCATCTTGTACAGAAATCCTCATTTGCAGAGCAGCTTTATCATCAGGTCTGAAGATGGCCAAACTTCTACATCAGGAATTAGCTTAGGCTCTGGTCAGCTGGAGTTTGGATCACTAAGAGTGCTGTAAGATGCAGGAAAGCTTTTGAGATATCCAAAAAGCACCCATAGATTAGATACCAACTGGTTAATCTGATCCTTCTGGGCACCCCAAAAGCCTAAGAGTGCAGACCTACCTGCACCTTTAGACATTTACAAAATCTTTACAGCTTTGTTCATAGATCCATTCAAAAACAGCTTTTTTGGACAGCTAATATCCCATTTCAAAAATCTTGCAGGCCTCTCCTGGAAAAACCAAGCAGGAGAAGAGAAAAAAACCTCACATCTTTTTTTCCACCTCCCAGTTAAATGCACACTGCAGCACATTGTGCTTTGCCTGTGGGTCCGTGTGATGAAATAAAGCAATCCAAAGCAATGTGTAATAATGATAGCTGTTTCCAGAACTGTCAGAGCTCTGCAGTGTCCAGGCCAAACATCCCCAAAAACCTTTATTCAGCTATTTTTTTCCCATACGCTGCACAGATTTATTACCTTTGTTGACTTTCCAAATGTTTATACTTGGAACATTCATTTGTCAAAGCTGCTTGCTGCATCTGCAATCAATCTCAGTGGTTTCAGTGCCATGGACAGCACTATGAAAGCCTTGTTTTAAAGATCACCTACATTGCGTTACTCATTGTTGCAGAGTAAGGGAAGCTGGAATAATCTACCCCAAGTGCTTGTACAGAATCGTGTCAGAGAACTTGATTTGTGTCACAGCAGCTCGGGCTTTCCGGACAGACAAGTTTCTCTGCACCTTTATTCAGACATGGTAAATTGCTGACACAAAGGACAGATGGAGCTTTGCTTCCCACAGTGCCTCCAGTGAGGCTTGAAACTGTTCAGAGTAGGGAAACTGAGGCTCAATTTGCTATTTCCCCAGAGCATCTACCGATCCCATCAGCACTTATCCTATGGGATCGTTCCCAGTGTCTTGGCAAATTTCCCCAAGTCTGAAGACCCAAACTGCAAGGCAATTGACTCTTAGCTGAGAGAAGGCAGGTCCCCTTTTCCCTGTGAATGCCTCTGGAAATCAGCCAGAGTAAGTGTGCACTGAGCTGTATTGAGGGGCTCTGACCTGGATGGATGGGCCAGCAGTCATTGTCTTTCCAACGAGTTCATAAACTGCAAACCCATCTGCAGAAAAATCCATTCTGGTTTCCTGGTGACACAGTGCACTTGAGTGAAGTCTGCTTGTTTTGGAAAGGCTCTGGGCTATTTTTGGCAATCTCATGCATTTATACATCTTCCCCAACTGCCAGAGAAGCTCCCAACTTCCTACAAATCTCCTTTCAGAAATCCTTTCAAGGAGTAGCATAAGCAACCTTGACTTATGGATGGTTCAGACTTAGGCTATCAAATTTCCATCAGTATGGCAGGTGTTTTGTTTCCTTCTGGCTGCTTCCAGGACACCACAAGGTAATGAGAAGCACAAGGCCTTGGGTGGATTTTAGGTTTTGGGGCCCCTTCAGCCCTGAATCGTGGCCCATCTCAACCCCAGGGTTTATACCCTTCACATCCAGGCTGCCAGGTGACTCTCAGCATGCTTTGCACAAGTGGCAGAGCAAGGAATTGGACTGATATCCAGATGGAAGATGGCCAGCTGCCATCCATTTCAGCAGCAAGATGAAACCCCAGGGCTGACAGACCAACCCTCTGCATCCTCAGCCTGGCACCCCTTTCCCTGCTGGAGCAGGAAATTCTGACCTCCTGCTTCACCTAGACGGAGGTACAGCACACCCTGGGTTTGCTGCTGTTTGGGGTTGGAGATTAAAATCACTTCTTGGCCACTGAACCCACTCAGTTTTGATGACAGAATGTCTCCAGTCTGCCCATGCCCTGTTCCATGGTTCATATCTATTTATGGAATTTGCATTAACACCTCCACCTGGTGCTTTTGGGGCACTCTGAGAACAAGTTTCCATGGATAAAGCACCTGCACTCGTTTGAGATTAGCATGGCTTTGCCCATCCCCCTATCCATCCACCTGCTCACGTATCCTCTTATGCTGTTGAGCTCTTCCTGTTACAATGCATTTGTCACATACCTGAGGACCTTCAGCCCCAGCCATCCCAGCAGGTGATTGGAAAATAGAATTATTTAAAAAGAAATTACATTACCAAGCATGTTCCTCCCCATTGCCTCACTTTCCAAGGGATTTGTCACTCTGGCTGTTGTTCAGCTAGACCTTCTTGGATATTTTTTGTGTGAGGTGCTGTTCCAAGCCCTTTGTGAATATCCAGCATCCTCGTGCTTCTTCCTTCTCTAAGGAACATGAACAGAGAACCACACTCAGAGCAAGAAAAGGTGGGTGCCAAAAGGGTAAAAACAGCCTTGGAAGAACTCTTCCTGCCCACTCCACACCACCCAAGCTTTGGTTCATTTTTCACCTTCAGCTTTGCTCCCTTCTGAACCTGGGCCAAAGAAAACCTGCATTATCTAATGCCACGCTTCTTTTGGGAGAAGAAAAGTCTCCCTTTCTTTGGAAAAATAAAGTTCCTGCATTGGTTCTGTTGCCCACACAGCCATGGAAAGAATGAACTTCTCCGACCAACTACATAATCCTGAGCACTGTAGAAAAAAATGTCCAGAATAATTCACTCAAGCCCCAGACTGAGCCCTTTCTTTGATGTTACTGCACATTGCAACAGAGATTTTTGCCTTTCTCTCAGAGAAAATATCTGCAGCCTGGATTTCTTCTTCCCTGCATGCTTCTCCTACAGCTGCATGGTGACCCAGGTGTTCCTGGTGCATGAGATGCCTCTCCTGACTGTGGATCTGATTTCTGCAGACACCTCCTCAATGCCATGAGAGTTCAGAGCTGGTGGTTTTCTGGAGCTCTAGGAGACCTTTTCATAGAAGATCAGCCCAGACTTTCAGCTTTTTGGTCACTGGACAATCCAAGACAAAGCAGAATAGCCCCAAATTTACAAACACTAGAAATTTCATTTTTCTCCTCTCCCTCCACCATAAAAAGAAAGCCTTTGAAGCTGGCCATTAGGAGATACTGTTAATGCCAAGAATGTAATAGGAGACAAGACCACATTAGCTGCTTTTATGGGTAAGGAGAAAGTGCTGACTTGCAGCAAAGAAAATTTAGATAACAACTCTTTGGAAAGGATAGGAACCCACATCTCCCAGCCTTACAGCATCTACTAATTGGTGAAAATCAGGAAATTATTTTGTTTTGGACAGATTGCTGTTTCCTAGGGGGCTTTTATGCCTTCCCAGTAGCAAAACAGTTATGAGCAGTTATTCAATCCTGACCAGCAATTCTGCTTTCATTAGCATTTCATGCTCTGCACTGATTTCCATCTGCAATCACCTATGTCCTGGGGGCTCGTGCTGCTTAATCACCTGGCACTATGCTAAAGCCCCGATTTGATCGAACAGGTACCTTACACAAAACCAAAAATCATTTCTGCTTCCAGGACCTTTCCTAATACTTTCAGTGGTGCTGAGGACTTGAGCAGTTCCAGTCTCTCTGTCCCCCTTTGGCAACAAACTCGTGGCCAGGTTAAATTAACTTTTCTGCATCTGCCATTCACAGAATGCTCTCCCTGGCAGGCATCTTGGAGAAGAGTTATTGGCTTGAACTAATGAATCTTTGCTTTAGATCCCCTGGGATATGTTTTCTTGGATACTTTGTTTTGCAGTGTAATTAATATTATCAGTGCTAATGGATTCTTCCAATCCCTGCATATTCTGATGCCACTGTCCTCCCACTATGTGTCTTACATGGAATATACAAGAGGGAAGCACGAATCAGAGAGAGAGAAAGGCCAGAAAGTGTGGGATCAAAGGCATTATAGCTGAGGGATACACCTGCACAGGGAAATCCCTGCTCAGATGGGGACCTCACTTGGGGAAACCTTATTGGAAGACCCAAGGGTTTATTCCCAAGTGTGGTTGCATCCATCAGGAAAAGCTTTCTTCTGGAAGGTGTGAATAAGGAGACAAAGAGATGGACAGCTCTTGACTGAGCTCTGTGCCCTGTATCTCTGCATAATTTTCACTGTGAATCTTCCCTCACCTGGATGTCCATGTAATAAGACAGCCCTGGCACTGTGGCAGCCCTTTCTTCACCTCCTGGGTCCAGCACTAAACTCCCCCTGCATTCCCAGAACCCTCTGAGGGGTGCCATGCTGCATTCCATGGATCTACCCTCACCATTCTCACTGAGTTCACCAAGAGCTACCACAGCTGGAGCAGCAGAAGCACCCAAACCCATAATCCACAGGGCAGGCTTGGCACATTGTATGGTCTCTTCCTGCTGCTCTCCCCACCTGCCTGAGTCTCTCTGGCATTTCTGGGATATGGCTCCAGAGATGGTGTGATGGAGCCAGAGTCCTTCATGTCACATCACTAAATGTGCATCCAACACATCCTTGCATTACAGCCCTCCTCCTTCCGACGTTACTGTGGGAATTGTGGGATGGCACACCTGGATATGTTTGGGGAGGATTTGGGATGTGAGGCTGAGTGCTTCCACAAGCAGCTCCACCAGCCCTGCAGAGACAGAGCAGAGCAGCACCAGCAGATGGCCTGAAGCCCCTCTGTACTCAGCTGGACATGAGGCAGAGCTCATCCTGCCTGACGGCGACAGGAGACACTTGTCCCCCTGTCTAGAGCTGATTTCTAGGATTTGTGTGCCTCTGTGTCTCACTCTTGCTGTCCAACTCCAACATACACCTGCAGGGAACATAGGATGAAAGGCAAGCAAAAATTCCCTAACTTGTGTACACTTATTTCTTAGGATTAATTGAAGAAAGAAGCTGTCCTGTATGAATAAGAGACTTTCAGCTTAGTGGCAGAAACAAAAGATGCACAAAATCATTAAGCTTATCTTGAATTTATTTTGCTTGATCTCAGGTGGAAGAGCTTACTTTAACAGCTTTTCAGCCCAGCGTATTTCTCCTCTGTTCTTTTTTGTTCCTCCCTCAAAGACAATTCTAAACTACAAACACAAGTCAGAAATGATCAGTATTTGATGCAGCTGAAATGATGCTGTGAAGTGAAAATGTTTTCAAAAACTTAAAATATTTTCCCACATTTTCTGCTGAAATAAATTCAGAAGCAGCTTTTTTTTGTCCCCTCAAAGCTCCATTTTTTTGTTCAAACCTTTTTTTTTTTTTTGAAACAAAACAAAAGCTCCTCTGCCAGCTCACTTAGTTCTAGTTCAGTGGGTGTGCTGTTTGTTGTGAGTGTAGGAAATGTCACAACAAATTTGTTCATTTGAGATTTCTTAAAACAAACACACAGAGGAGGCTGAAAACTGTAACTGGGCATCTGCATTACAAAGCCCACCAAGTTAAATATTGAGAAAAATTAGCTTGCTTAACAAAAGGGCATGTTTCATAAAGCCAGTACTGGCTTTTCCTTGGGGGAGAAATGTATTGGTACATGAATAGGAACTCATGTGGGAAAACATATTTATTTATGTGAACGCAGGAGGAAATTGCTTCTCAATTAAAACCTCCCCAATTACATATTCAAATATTCATTAACCTAACCTTTTCTCTTCGGGAAAGCCTTACAAAGCATCGGGTCAGAAGCAGCATTACCAAGCCAGCCCCACTCTGCATTCACCTCTGCAGGAAAGGTTTGTGTAAGACAAACCCTGACGTGTTCCAGAGAGAAACCCAGCAGCGCTCTCCAGGGAGGAATATGCAATAGCTGGAAGCCCTGGAGCTTGCAGAGCAATTTCCATCCCAGCCTGGAGCAAATCAGGGATTGACTCACCTCCAAGGCTGTCCCCGCCGAACTGCAAGTCACAGAAATAAGTTTTGATAGAAACTAAATCCCTACTTTCCCTTATTTTTAAGGGGAAATCTGCAGCTCCTGGAAGGATGTGAGTCACATGGCTCCCCTCCTCACCCCACACCTTGCACCTGGGTGACTGCCAAAGTATTTCCAGCTCTATCTACTGCTATCCCAGCTGGCCAAGAAGCAAGAGAAACTGTCCACCCTGTGGCCAGAAAGAGGCAAATCCAGTCCGGTGGGCTGACCAAGAGGACAGATAGTTCAAAGTTGCATTTTCAACACATGCCTCTGGGTTTTGGGTTGGCAACAGACAGTTTTGCCTTCTGAGAACCTCTTCAAGTTCAGAGATACACTTTTTTTTTTCACACAAGAAAGTGCAAAAATAACTTAATTGTTTGGAACTCTGTACCCATCCCTTGGAAGGAGCAGAGCAGATGCTTTCATGAGAAATAAGTGTCTCACTGCCATCAGCACAGGCGTTTTACAAGAGGGGCTTGCATAAAGAAGTTAATTTGCTGGTCTTAAAATGCAGGCAACTTATCACAGCCAGCTGTGCAGTAAGCACTGAGCAGGGAAGATAAATTTCTTCATTTTTACAGAGTTAAATCTTGCTAATTAAGACCACATTGCTGTTTGCTAGAAAGAATTTGCATTGATATCTAATATTTCCCACATGTATTTACCAGAAATGAGTGTCTCAGCCTGTCTGAAGCACAGACATTAACTTCCTCTGCTTCCCCTTTGAGGAAAGGGCCCTTTATTAGTGTGAGGGGCTGTGCCTCTATAGATCTCCTTTTTGGAGGAATACCCCTCCAGTGGTGTTATTTGTGGGCATTCAGACTTGTGCCCCACTCCCCATCTGAGAGTGGGGATTTCACGAGAGTGCAGGAAAGAGAAAAAGGGGTTTTTGTTCCAAGACATTTAACTGATGCCTACATGGACAGCAGAACAGGGACATGCCAAAAATCTTTGCTAAATTAACACCAATATGCTAATTGAGTGAAGACTTTTGAATGCCAAACCATGAGTCTGTGTTTGCAGCTGAAGGGACGTGAAAGAAGGATCTTCCACTACACTGCAGGTTCTGGTGTTTCCAAACTCTGCTTAAATTCATAAATGAAACAAACTGTCAAAAACGTTGAGATTTTATTGCAAAACCCCTCTTTAACAAACTCCCAGTGCTGGACAAACACGTAACACAAGCTTGGTGATAATATTGATGTTTGTTTGCCTCCAGTAATGCCAAAGCAACCCACAGCAAAGTAGGCAGCACACATTTGGCTTTAAAAATGTTGAAGCCAAAACACTAATGCTGCAAATTGCAAGGTCCATTTAAACAAAAATGAATGTTAATATGTTTGTGTAAAGCCAAAATGGAATTTAACAGAGAAAGCTGTGAAGCAGGATATTTTGTCACTGGAACAAATCGTCAAGAGGACTGAAACGCACTGGCCTGACATTATCAGAACAAACCTGGGAAAGTCGAAAAGATTTGTCTTGACATTTATTCGTGGATGGATAATTTTGCTCAACAGATTTTCTAGGGGGAAACAGTTTTTGACTGTTTTGTGAGAGTTCTACCTAATGAGCCAGCAGGAAAGACCAGTGAAGGGCACTAGAACAAGCCCTGAGCTGCTGAACCTTCACTACTCTGCTGTCACTGGCAGTAACACTGGTATTGTTGCTAGTTCTATCCATTTAATTAAGAGCCTTGTTGATTTTCAGCTTAGGTTGGTTTTTTTTTCCCCTTAAATTTTCTACTTTGGAAGTTTTCACGGGCCAGGAGATATCTAAGATGTTGCTGCAGACAAAGAAATCCATGATTTAAAACAGGTAAGTGGCTCCTTAAAACATTCCAGCTTTTTCCTCAGAAGGTGAATTTTCCAGCGACAGTATGTGTGGTTTTCCATCCTCTGGGATATTCTCTAATTATTAATAACTTTGATAATTACAATGTTGTGCTGGACTCCCACAGAGATATGTGGTTAGCAGCCCTGTAGCCACAAGTCAGGGAAAGCAGAAGCAGAGCCTCCCACGTGTAGCTCTGCACAAATTGGTCACGAGAGCTGCTGCACCCACAGCAGGGACAGGTGGGTTCAAAGCTGGTGCCCAAATGTGCTCTTCCTTCTCCTGGGAAAGCAGTGCTCAGCAGTGACCCGTG
The DNA here is from genome assembly GCA_013397795.1 of Orthonyx spaldingii. Lineage (NCBI taxonomy): Eukaryota > Metazoa > Chordata > Aves > Passeriformes > Orthonychidae > Orthonyx > Orthonyx spaldingii. Next base: position 237,546 of record VZTJ01002727.1, on the reverse strand, counting down.
TGAGGCAGGTCACATCCTAAGCTACAGGCATATGGCAGGTGCCACCACACCACTGCCCTCAGTGGTGGCTGGCAAAGGGGAAAAAAAGGGCAACCAGACAGCAGGGAGAGGTGTGGGAATGAACAGCAGTAAAGGATCCTGGAGAAGGGCAGAGAAAAAAAACCTGGAGGTGAGTCTGGGCAAATGATGAAATGCATATCCTCCAAGCAGGCAATTAGCAACAAATCTTCAGGTGGATGAGTCTTTCAGCCTTGCTCAGTGCAGTTGTGGTGAGGAGTGAACCAGGGAGTTGTAATTGGTCTGGGATGTGCAGGTGATGAACTGAGACTCTTCTGGAGGAAGGTGCACTATAACTTCTGTGTCTCAGGGCCTTGCACCTACTTGGAGCTGCTGATAAATCATCCTAGGGAAGGTCAGGACCACATAATCACTGCAGTGGTGAAGAACAGAAAAGCAGTTTTGTGTCAGTCACCCTCAGAATCCAACACTTTTGGACTTTTGCCCTGAACTTTGGATTAGGCATGAGCAGTAAGTAAAGCCAGAAGGTAAATCCAGACCCTGTGTGGTTTAGAGATGAGGTAACTAATAAAGTGAGACTGCAGCTGCACTCTTTCAGCAGAGCTGAGGGTAGACAAGTCTGTGCTGGACTCCTTCCCCAAACAAGTCTGCAGAGCATCTCCCAGGGGCCACTGCAACTTGGCAGCAGGAAAACAGGTGAGGCCTGATCTCTGAAAGAGGATCTCAGAAAAATCTCCTCTCAGTCCCTCCAGAGACCTCCGCTCCCTGCTGCCTCTTCTCCACGTTTACCAGCAGATTTTCCCAGGCAGTATCCCACCTGCTCAGCCCCTTTGTAAACCTGGCCCCTGCAAGGGAACTCAGCTCTTTCAGAAAATCTGCTATGAAAAGAGTGGAATGAAAGCATGTTGACTCCCGTGGGAAGGTCCTTGCTGTTTCCAGCAAGCTTTGGCTCATGCCAATTCATTTCTCTTCCCTATTCCCAGCATATAAGAGACGTTCAAAAGATCAGGGTGAAACAGGGTTGTGCACTTCACCACTGATGTAGCACAAAGAAAATACATGCTGTCCAAAGAATAAATGAAGTCACACTCTCAGTTCTTAACTTACTTTAATTGAGTATATAAAAGAAGACTAAATTTCATTATCAGACTCAGCAGGAAAGGCTAAGCTGGAGGGAGGCAGTTCTTTATTAATTCACAGGGCTGTACATCACACATAATGTCTGGCAGAAAATAAAGTGTTTTAACCTGGAGGGAAATATTAATTTTAGCTGGAAAGAAACAGTGTCTAATGTGAGCACACTGACCTTTCTTCAGCAATATGGTTTAGAATCTTAAGGTAAATGCTCTAATTGTCAACTTTCCCTCTGTAATGCTCTGATGTTTTCAGTAACCACAATTGCCAGTGGCACAGAGCTCCACAGTGCAGCCAGGTGCTCTGTGAGAAGGCAGCAGAAGCAGGGTTTCTTCTTGTCCCTTTTTTGTCTCCCCATCCAAAAAGTATCTTTTGAAGTGGAAAAAGCTTTCAGATGTTGAACTCCTACTCTCTTTTCTTCTGCTGTCCTGGTGCACCAGTGGTGCTGCTGCAATTCAAAGTTGGCTTCCAACACCTGTGAATTACCTTCTTCTTCCCACTTTGATTTATTTTTCTCACTTTCTCATTTCTTTATTTCCTCTTGCAGGAGGAGGACTGGAAGACTCTACCTGGACTGCCACCATGTGTCAGTTAATCGACTGGTTAGAGATGTCAGAGCTGTAATGTAATTTGTATTCATTATGCCTCTCCAAAAGAGCAGGTAATTTGAGGGAAGATTGAAGCTGTGGACAATTCATTAGATGTTCATCTCAAAGGGAAGTGTGCCAGACAAGAGAATCTGATATGCTTCTGAATACCTGTAATTGATGCAATGTTCCATGTTAAAAATACCTTTCACAGTTATGTATTTTGGAATATTTGCCTCTGATCGTGGGGAATCGTCAGCTTGTCTGAATCACGGTGGATCTGAGCTTCACACAGATGAGTTGACATGGATGCATTAGGAAATGACAACCCAAGCCCTCTTCCCACCAAAACATACTATGAAAGCTGGAATAAATCTTCTAATTGAAAACTAATTGGTGTTATTCCAAGAAAAGCCAAACAAGACGGTGCCACTTCAGATCGTTTCCTTTCTCAAGCACCAAGGACAAATGAAGGTTCCCAACTGCAGGAGCTCAGGACTTCTGAACAATGAATCAATATGATTTCACAGAAGCCATTTATTGTTTACGAAACACTCTTCTTATACCTTTTACAACTGCTGTACACACGATCACGCATTACATGATTGGTCCCTCTAGCTTGTCCACGCGCTCTGCATGCACTTTTCAGAAAATATAATTGGTTCTAGTTTAGTGCAGCACAGTCTTTATTTATTTCTTGCTGTCTTGGTATTCTGTTTTTCAGCTTTTCCTGTCCCAGTTTAGTGCAGCTTACATTTCAGTGGCCTTGATGAATTCTTGAGGACTCTGATAAGCATAACTAAAGGTGGTTTTGGCTGAGGCACACTGTCAGTGTTCAAATGCATTACAACACCCAACAGTGTTACACAGTGAGATGTATTTGCATCTGGCATTGAGAAAAGAATGCCCACTCTGGGAGCTGTGTAGGCAGCTTCTCTTCAAGGGTGTTCTACCACTTCTTGCAATGGGAAATGCAGAGTTCTACAGAAACTGAGACCTCTGAGACATCCTTACCACCCTCAACATTACAGCACCTCCCTGATTCAGGAGAGGGCTGATGCACATCTTCACAGAGACTCCTGGCAGAGCAGGCCAAACTTGTCAGCTCCAGGCACTCTGAAACACACCCAGCTCCGACACCATCCCGGCAGGAATGTGAGCTGGAAAGACACCAGAACTGCATTGCTGCAGATTAATACATGTAACCCACTCTGGTGGGATTAGCACCCCTCTTTGAGGTCAGCTGGTTAGGATCAGAGAAAGTGCAAGAAATTTATGTGAAAATGAGAAGCTTCTGCTGATTTTTCCTTTTTATCTCTCCTAAGCCCAACAAAGAGAGTAATTATCCTCTTACCTCTTTACTACAACCTTTTACCTACTAAAAAATAATTGAAAGTCTCTGCTCAGTCTCTTATTTTCTCAGATAACCTGTTCTTTCCTTTCATACTGTGTGTTACAGAAGGCCCCTCTGTCTTGCTCTTGCTGCTTTCTCTACACTGGTATTTTGGCAGTGCACCTGCATCATTCTTGGATCACAGCTTCACCGTCAGGCACAACACTTGACTCAAGACCCTGCCATCCCTGAGGTGAGCAGAACAAAGCACTGTCTTTCAAGCTGCACTCCCATTTTCACTGTTCCAAATCAGCTCTGCCTTTTTGCTAGAGCATCCTGCATCCCCAACAGTGTCTGTCCTCTGCATCCCCAACATCTCCCTTCTTCTCAGTGTCATAATCCCTCATTTCAGACTGTGAATTCTCCTGCCCTGTGTGTCACACCATGTGTGACTTTAGCCAATGCCACCTGAGAGGCTGCAGACCATCTTCTTACTTCAGCCAGGCAACTCTGACCAAATCCAGTCCCTCAGAATCACCCTAAATCTCTCAAACGTTGTCTGGGACACATCAGTTAGACATTTCTCTATTTAATAAATCTATTGATTAGAATCAGGTATTGTTTGCACCTCCTGGTGACTTCACCCACACTGTGCATTAACTTGCTTTGCTGCTGGCAGCATCAGAACTTCACTCATGTTAGCTGATACAACTCACTGATATCCACTGCTTTCCCCTTCCCCTTCAGGCAGGTCACCAAGGAAAAGGAATGCCATCACTGGCACTGCCGTTGTTCTGGCATGACCTGATAAATGCGAGTTGACTCCTTTTACCCCTCCAATTAGTCTTCGTTAAGGACTTGTGAAAGAAATGAGTGGATGTCAATGTCATTCTGGGCATCACAACTAGATTGGTGAGTTTATGAGTGTCTACCTCCTTCCTTTCAAAAAAAAAGCACCACCTTCAGAGCTGTGGGCTTGCAGCCATGTCCCCAGGAGATCTCAGAGATAACAGGTTTAGAAAGGAACATTTGAACTTTTCCTTCCAGCCTCATTTCAAAAACAAATTTTCTTTTATATTATTGTGTTCAGAATTAGCCTATTTTGATGAAACACCATCTTCAAGGAGAAATATGTTCTGTCACACTCTTTTTAATCAGCTCTCTCCCTAACTCATTTGAGGAATAATGCAATACTTTTCATTTTGTTTCATTTGGTAAAGCTGAGGTGAAGAAGATTGCTTGTATTTCTCCTAATCATGCTGTCTGGTTTGTTGATGAAATTCTGTTCTCCATCTGTAAAGTTTGGTCTCAATAGATCTTAAAATACTAAACACAGAAACCTTAACTGATCATGGTTAGAACTAAACCCAAGTGTGATTTCATAATTGTCTCTGCTGAGAGCAGTTAGCCCAGAAAATGTTTGAACTTGTCACAAATCAAGTGAATCAAGAGCCTTCTAGTACTTGGTGATCAAATCTGAATGCATGATCAGCACAGAAAGCTTCAGCTGTGCCACCTCCTTCCAAGGGCTGGGCCTAAGATGTTTAATGTAAAAAGTTCTTCTTAAATGGTCAATGCTCAGGTTGTGTTAATCAACACATCTGGCTGGTGTTTGCCATCTCAGCTCTGGTGCTGGTGATCTCTGGGTGATCAATCAGATCTTCAGGAAAGTGTTTGCCTGCCCACGCTCCAGGGCTGTGTCAATTTTTACAACAATTTTTTCTTACCCTGTCAATTTTTACACCACCAAAGCACTGGGACTGCCTCTGCCAAGCCATAGAGAGCAGGCTCAGTGTCAGTGCACACATTCATAGTTAGCAAAGGTGGAGAAAGTCCACTCTTTCTGCCTGAGTTCCCAGCAGAGGAAACCTTGACAAAGTTTTTTAACCAACTCCTTGTCCTGCCACCCAGATTTTCCCATCCTTTTGACCCATTGCAAACACCATCTTCCTCACTGGCATTTCACGGAGACACAGGACTTCCAGCTGGAGGATGGCATTGCTGTCTGGCTGCTGCCTGTCTGGGAGGGATCCTTTACGCCACGGAAGCTCTTCTGCACAGCTTTCTAGGACAAGGTCCCTGGTCACATCTCCTCAGACACGGTTTTCAGGAGAAGAGACAATTAGGTCTGTGTTATGTGAGCTGCTGTATGAAGTTGTGTGAACTGCTTCCTGTACAGAAGGTTCCTCGCTCTGCAGAATTTCCCTGTGTGGAGGGGTTTTTGCAAGGACTTTTCACAGAATCACAAAATCGTAGAAGGCACCGCCAAGGAACATCTACCCCAGTTCCTGGCCCTGCACAGCACCATTCCCAAGAGTCACACCATGTGCCCAAGAGGGTTGTCTGAAATCTTCTTGAGCTCTCTCAGGTGTGGTGCTGTGACCACTGCCCTGGGGAGCTGTTCCAGTGCCCAAACACCCTCTGGGTGAAGAACCTGTTCCTAATATCCAACCTAAATCTCCCCTGACACCCATCACAGGAGGTGTTTATCCAGCTGGGGGATGGACATTTTGTCCAGAAGGATTCTGTGAGAGACAGTATGGAAAGTTTTACTGAAATGAACAAAAAAATACATCCACTGGTTTTCTTTGTCTCAGTGTCTGTCTATCCAGCAGATTGGTCTACTGAAAAGACCCCAATACAATTTCTCAGCAGATTTGGCCTAACAGACCCCCAGGACCCAAACACCCTGACAATCACTTGGTCAGGGATTCCGGTTTTATGGGAAAAGCCCAGGATCGTAGGATCTGTGATGCTGACATGCTACGACTCTCTACATATTCCAGATAGCGAAATAAAACATTTACATTCCCCTTCCTTATTGGAGACTGTTTGCTGGACCAGCCTGTTGTTGGACTCTTTTATCTGCCTCAGTTCACTTTCCTGCTAACTGTGACTTACACAGGATTTATGATTCAAGTCAAGAGCTTGATTGCATTTAGTTTGCTGGTGACAGAATCAATTCATTCCGGGTAGGAAGAGTGATGCATTGCTTGTCAGCCCCTCACTGGCCCACAGATTATTGAGAAGCCTAGTGAGTGTCTTTGTATGTTTTGGAGTCATGGGGTTTTTTTCTTAAATAACTTCATAATTACTGAAATTCAATATTATTCTCCTCAATGGAGGTTATGGAACAAGGAAAGCCCTGGAAAAAACTCTTGGTAAGTTTCTTCTGATGCAAAATCAGCTCATCCTGCTGAGGTAAATAACTTCCTATTTCAACTCACTCATTTCCATTAATTTCACTTGAACTTTTAGGATAATATCAAACATTAATTTTAATATTATATTTCAGTTGTGTTATTAATATTTGCTGGTATAATGCTTTGTTATTATAGAATAGCAATGTGTGTACCTTATGGAAATGGAGCATTTAGGTATTGTTGAAACAAAATTATTTGATGTTGTCAGGATCATCCAATTTGATTATTCTCATTAGACATTTCTGGAAGAGGGAGAGGGAAGAGCACTTTAAGCTGAAATTTGATTTCAAAAATTACTTCTGAAATGTTGGGATTTTATCACTGGCTAAAAATGCTGGTATCTGGCAGGCATTTCTGCCAAGAAACAAAGAAGCTGACAAAATTAGGCACAAAATTAAAAAGAACAAGCAAAGGACGGTTGCTCGTGGTCCTGTCTGGAGCTGCAGAGGTTTTCTTGCAGGTCAATAGAGCTGCTGTAGAGTGTCAGAAATTAAGTGTACTCAGCTCTACAAATTAAACGACTCAGGTTCGTCTCTCAACCTCTTACTGCCATTTTTTTGTCTCTCCTTCTGCCAATGGCATTGCTTGAGTGCTTCTTGCTGCCCCAAGAGAGGGGGAGTGGGAGAATGTCCTCTCCTTCCCACCTGCTATAAGACACTCCAACATTTGAGCAGGTCGAGGTGAAGGACAGTTGTGCAGCCCATCCTTGTGTCCCCATGAGCAGCCAAATTTGCTGGGCACATAGGACGGAGACAACCAGCTGGAATTGAGCAGGCCTGAGGTGCTCCATGGAGTCCTGTGAATATCTGACCCAAGGCTGTCTGATCTAAGGCTGTGCTTGACAAGTTACCTCCCAGAGCAAGTTAATTCCTGTGTTGTCTGTCTTTCTGGCACAACTCACATGTCCAGTGAAGACACAACCCAAAAAGAAATATAACTTTAAAAGTGCCTTCAGCAGGAGAGCTGGATGCAATTAACATGTGTATGAAGGGAGCTGGATGACCTTCAATCCCTGATGGATTCACTCCTGAGCTAAACACATCTAAGGCTCTGGCTGTATCTATTCATCAAACTAACGGTGTGATGGAAGTTGTGCTTATTGGATTAAGTTCTCACTGAGCCATGGGCTCATGCTAACAAGCAGTAAGCTCCTCTAAGTCCCTGAAGTATGTGATGTGTGCTGGTTGCTCTTTCAAAAACAATGGACACTGCATCAGAAGATGCACCAGAGTTGGTAATAAAGACTTTTTAAATCCATCACAAAGAAACCAGATGAAAAGTTTACTAATGCTGGCCATGCCTGAGTAAATGCATGCCAAAGTCTCAGATGTGATGGCTGCTTGCTCCTCAGGAGACCCCATAGGCCACAGGACTGTCAATGTGGCAGCATTTTACACTGGCCTGCTCAAATCCACTCTTTTTCTTCCAGTAGTGGGAAATAGGGTAGGAAGGTTTCCATGCACTGGAGAAAATGGATAAGTGTGGCACTTTGCAAATCCTACCGTGGCAATTGTTCAAACCACGCTGGTGCTTGAGGGACACTTTTGCTAACAGGGATTTGGGCTGAGGCGCTTCCAGGTGTTTTTGTCCATTAAATTTTGCCTCCCCAAAAAGTTCCCCCGATGTTCCTCTTTCTTATTCCTTATTAGTGACATCTAGTGACCAGCCAGAGTCATGCAGCAAACGAATGAAACCATAATTAATAAGTTACACTGAACTTACATGACAAGAAACTACTTGGACTATTAGTTTAACAAGTATTTCTCACTGCTGCCACTAGAGAAATCCATCAGGCTCTCGTGTTTGAAATTATCCTTTGCTCCTCAGGCTTTTGCAGAATGCCAAGGGCTGCCCTAGCTCCTGCAGGAGGAACTACGAAGAAGGTCCTCAGCTGAGAACTTCCAGAAAGTTTTATGATCCAGGTAACTGTGTTGGGGTTTGGATTTTGATGTGCTATAAAGGTTCTGATTTTCAGGCATCAAATTTTCAGCTTTTCTTGTAAATCAGGTTTCCTCAGGATATCTCAGTTGGGTGTCTAAAAGACTTGGCGATTCATAACACCTCCTTTCAACTTGCTTTCCTGATAAAATAAGAATATTTTATGTGTTGCCACTGTTTAACTGAGTCTCTACTCCTATCACCTTGCAGCCCAAACAACACTGTAGCAGATGTCTCTGAGGTCATCATGCTCCTTCTGTACTTCATGCAAATAGGAAACCATGCAGAGCAAAGTGCCTGACATGGCTGTACAAGTACTGAAATCCTAAGTAAATCCTAAGTAAATAAAAAAAAATAATTTGGGAAAGAAGGTGAGTGGGAGAGACACTTCATAGTGCAGCTGCAGCAAAAACCACTTGCAGTTCATGTCTTCTAGTACACAAATCTGATTGGAGATGCAAATCGGGGCGGAAACGGGCTTGACTTGGTGTTTGCTACTGCAAGATTAATCTGTAAAAATAATCTGAGAAAGAGGCTTCAATCTCAGGTCCTTTGTGTTGCCTCTTCTGCCAAGGTGAAGGTGCAGGAGGTGAACAGCAGTGCCCAGGTGCAGAGTACCCCAGGTGTGAGGCTGTGTGAGAGATGCCTCTGCTCACATTAAGGTATAAATAGGACCACAGGCCAAAGTCAGTATTATGGATTTTATATAAGGTAAATGTGAGGTAGAGAGATAGAAAAGAGGAGAGGGAAAGAGAGAGAGAAAAAGAATGATCAATAAGAAGGTAGTCACTACCCCTGGATCCAGTGGCATCCCACTGGTCCTTCCTCACCGTGGGTTTCTGTGCAATGGGGATCCTGGAGTTATTCTGGAAGTGCCACCTTTATACAGCCCTAGTTCAGGGTATCCACGAGGTGGTCACAAATGTTCCCAATAACTTGAGGTGACACATGTATTAGCAGTTGCCTCCTTTCCCACAGTTTGACACAGTGGGAATTTTTGTCTGGATGCATTACCCAGAATGTGCTCACCAGACTTCACCTCTGCTAGGCCTGGAATTAGCACCTTTCTGCTGTAAATTTCTTCCATCTGTACTTAGCTCAAGTTCCCTCTGTGGTGGCTTATCTTATGGCAAGTTCCTTCTGTGGCTTTGACAGTGTTTTCAGACAGGCAGATGTATTTTTTAAGTCCTTTTAAGAAGCACAACAAGGAGACAGAGATGTGAATTCCGCACCATTTCTATTTTTTCTTGCCTCTTGGGGAAATGAGGAAAGACCTGTTTGCCAAGTGGTCTAGCTGAGGAATCCAGCTCCCCAGCAAGATTTCAGAAAGGTTTCTCAGCAACCAAGCCTCCACACTGAATGGAGACTGTGCCTCAAACAAAAGGCATTTAAAAGGAGCTGAACCAACATTGTTTTTTGGCTTGTACACTCACCAGGGCACCGTGCAGGACACGAACTCTGTGCCGTACCTGGCCTGCTCCTCATACTGCCACAGTAAACGGTGTGGAATGGGATACAGAACTGGAGAGACACCCAGCTCTCCATCTAGGGCACACTGCTGGTGCACCTCTGCTCCTGAGGGAATCTGAGTGTGAAATGCCAGCCCAGCATGTGGGAATCTGCAGAGCTGAGCTGCAAGCAAAACTCAGTGAGGGAGGGGGAGCAGGGCAGCCATGGGCCAGCAACAGGACTCAGAGTTCTCTGTGTGTCCCTGCTGCACTTGTCAGTCCAGTCCTGGGTCCACACGGGTCCCCAGGGATGCCTAAGGGCTATGGGCTCTGCAGGCTGAGCATGCTCCAGCCCACAGGCTGGGGAGGGGAATGTCTCAGCCTCCTTTCCTCTGAGAGATGCTGCAAATGATAGAACTGGTAACAGATTGAATACAAAAAGTGTTGCAGCCTCGAGCAAACCCACAGCCAAAAGGGCCACAGCATTATGCCATTAGTCAGAGCAGATGCTTGTGGTAGTGGCAGTGGCAGTGACCTGAAATTGCTCATTTTGTTACTCCCCATGAGTGTCATGGGGCTGGCAAGTGTGGAATAAATAAACCAGGCTCTCCTTTCCTTCCCTGAGCTGCCTGCCACATTCAACTCTCACTTAAGGCAAAGACAACAGTGAAGCAGTGCTGACAGCTGACACAATGCCCTTCATAGCCAAACCACTGCTGGAAACAGCTGCTGAAACATATTTTGGACAAAGATGGTTTAGTTAAGGGCTTGTAGCTTTTATCTCCTTTACTCAGACTGCCCACCTCTGCCTTTTTGGGAGGTTTCATTCCACCTTTACACCACCAAGCAGCGTGGGGCAGGGATCTCAGGTTGCCCTGTGGTGTGTCCACACTCACATGCACTTGAATAGCAAGAAGTTAGTGCTTTTCCTCCTTGATCCCCAGCGCAATGACTCATGGACCAAGCATCCTCTAGGTGTCAGATGCCCATGTTCTCTCCTTCAGGGCCCCTCTCTGCTCCAGGACTGGCACATTTCCTGGAGTAGGTGCAAACATCTGGAACAGCTGCTGTTAAAACAGACTCAGCCTCCACACTGAGAGAAAGAGCAGCTGGAGAGGTTTTGCTTTCTCTCCTTGAAGAGGAGGTGGAGAAAGGGCTGTGATCTACAGCTTGGGCAGTAAAGAAAGGTCCACTGCAGAAATTCTCCAACCACCTCTGCAGGCCATCCATCTTGTCTTGCACAGGACACACCAGAATCTCCTGTTTAATATAAGTTATTTCCATCTCCTTGGAGGTGAATCTCCCTCTCACAGTTCCACCCTTCACAGTGGGTGTCATTCAGGGTAGAATTTGCAAGGCCTACTACAGCCTCATTGAAAAATATCCTTTAAAAACAAAAGAAGATAGAAAAACTGTGTCCAAGACTAGGTCAAAACACTCTTGGAGGAAGTGAACCATTTGGAAACTTCCAGCAGTTCTCAAAGGAAATGGCAGCACCTGCAACCACAGTGTGCCCCTGCCTTTGGAAAGTGTATGGACAACTATAGGCACAAAGAAAAATCATCTTGGATGAAAATTGAATTTATTTTTTACCATGGCCTCTCCAGCAATGTTGCAGGCAGTAACTTACTGGAAGCTCTAAGCAAAGCCATGAAACACTTGGCCGCAGCAGTCAGCATCAGAATGCTTTTCAATTTTCATTTAATCAGCTGGCAGCTGTGATGAGAGAGATGAATCTGCAAAGGCATCCCTATCAGAGGAACTCTGACACACAGCTCCTGGCAGACACAGACACCTTGCTCCCAGACAGACTGCAACAGGAGGTGTGCCTGGGAAGGGCTGGAAGGGCTTTGGCAGCACCTGGAGCACAAACCTGAGGCAGCAGAAGTAGATAGTAGGTGCTCAAGAAGAGAAGGTGGCCTTGGAGCACCCTCTGAAATGCTCCACAGACCTGTCACCTTGTTGTGGAAGTCTGTATCCATAACCACCTCCCTCCTAATCCCTGCCAGGTCATGTTCATAATGGCCCCTCCTTGCCCACCTCTCTGTAACCTGGCTCACTTTAAAATCCTAATATAAGCGGGCAAACCTTTAAAAGCTGCTACTGCAACCATGTCAAACGACACAGTGTTTATCATTAGCTTAATTATTCTTAATTGCTTTACTTACAACTGGCAGGATTTCATTAACACGGCTAAAAAACTAATCAGACCAAAAAGCTCCCTGTATTTTACTCTGTATATCAAGAACATAACACGTAACACATGAGGGCAGACTTTTGCCCAGTTTTCCCAAGGAAACACTTTTGTATCTGTCAGCAGCCACTGTTGTGTCATTTTCCCTCCATTAACATTTTTCCAGCATTGTGTCCCAGGTTGGATTGACATGAAAGATACAAAAATGCTGATTTCTGTCAAACACCAGGAATACAGGCAGGTGGATAGAGGGGAAAAAACACAACATGGCAAATGTTACTAGCAATTATTTCATTTCATATTTACTTTAAAAGCTTTAATGAGACTATAAAAGAGTTTTGAGCATCAGACTGGACCTTTAAGGCCCTATCTTATGGCCATCCAACACCACATTCTTGTAAGATGTGCTAATTCATCAGGTTATAGTGTACTTTGTTGTTCACATGGTTCCTTTTTTCTGCTCTACTCAGAAGCCCACATGAGGGAAAAAACAGCATTTCTATGACAAGACCTATTTTCCATAAAACCATAGTAGTTGTCATTAAATCTTGTTTTCATTCTCTCATTATTTATCCCCTCAATACTGCATTCCCATTCTTCTGCCTTGCTTTATGCTGGGAGGTTCAGTATTACTTGGATCACCAACACCATCGCTAGGATTTGTTCTGGGTATCCTGAGATGAGTGAAGCTCCTTTCCTGGCAGTTTTTCCATCCTGGGACTCCTCCACATGGTAAGTCTCAGCAAGACCAGACAGTGGCAGGAAAGACCCAGGAGAGGTTCATAAACCTCTTAAAACCTCACCTTTTCTGCAAGAAAGGAGAGATTTCTTCTCACCTCACAGTCTTTGCAGCAAACAAAATGTTTGTTCTCCCTTTGGCTTTTCTCAGCAAATGCTGGTCCCTCTCCATTGGAGAGGTCACAACCCTTCAGCCACTCTGTCTTATTCCTCTCCTTGAGTGACTGGCAGTGCTGCCCGGAGCAGGGTGGATGCAAAACTGCCCACTTGTAAAGGACGGTGTGAAAAAGACCAAACAAATGTTGCCTTCCTTCACAAATCACAGGTGAAAAACTCTGTCCTCTTGCCAGCAATGCAGACAGGTCCTGTGGAGAGCAGCTGGATGGTCAGCAGGGAAAATTCTCACCAATTTGTACCCGTCCAGGTGCCAACATCAATTGCACCACACACATGAATTTCCAGTTCAACATTTTCTACAAATTGGATCTCTCTCCAGGAGCTACTAGAAACCTTTTTCCTCCTTAACTTGAGAGATTCAGCTGGAGCATTTGGGGAGCTCCAAAAAGGTTTTTAGAAACAGCAGGCAAGAGGAGGCAAATTCTCAGTCTGTTAAGCATTATGTCCCCATTGGCATCAACAGGCTCTGGCCATTCACAGCAGCTGATGCCAGGCCTGGCACCAGAAATTCTCCAGCTTTAATTTTATGAGATCTTGAGATATACTTATGGCTCACAGCAGAGCTCTGCGCCAATGTTTCCTTGCAAAAAAACCCCCAATGTGTTAGTTTAACATTATTAGTAAATATTTAGCTCTGCTGCAGCAGCACTTTGTGGTTATTTAATACCCCCAGGGACAACTTTCTTAAAATAATAGGTGAAGTGCTGGGACTTGAGAGAGCTGAATGTAACTCTCTGCTGTTGCAGACTCAGATCTTTGGCAGATCAAAGAGCTATGCTCTGCTGTGAAAAGGTATCTGTGTGCATCCTAAACCCTTGGGACAGGGGTGCAGAGTAATGGAATTATGGATATACAGTTATTTTGTGTCACAGCATAGAAAGCAGTTCAATTGTGAACATGGTGATAAAACCTAAAAGATTCCAGGAAAGCCCCATCAACCCCAAAACTCAAAAAAGGGCATTAACGTGCCTTGGCTCAAATATGAGCACAAGAATACTTTTCCAATCAGCAAAAAAGTATCCCAGCACTCAAGTGAGGCCTGTGGGGTTGTAAAAAAGGAGTCAAGGTCTGGGTTTAAGGAGAAACATCTTCAGGTCCTGTACTGCAGATTTTAAAGGTCCACGAGCAAATAATCAGTAATTCCCACATGTGTGGAGTTATCTGGCTTGTAAATGTATGTACCTTAGTAAATGTTGGATTTGTTTGATCTCTTCTGCTATCAAAAATCCCCTAGGGAATCTTTATCCTTCCTCTGAGTAGAATGAATTTTTAGTTCTAGAATAACACCATGGGCTGGGCTTCGTGCAGACAAAGATGTCAGATCTAGGGACAAAACATGGTGTCCTGATGCAGTATTTGAATCTGTCTTCAAGAGAATTCCTGTCTTCTCTAGGAACCATTTCATCACAACTGAGAGGAGATGGTGACATGGTTTGGGTGGCCAGTAACTCTGAACCAGGAATGTCACTTTTCAGCCTGACTTCTCCAGTGCTCCCAGCTTCCATGTTTTGCCTGCAAAATAAAGCAAATAAAACAAAAAACATCACAAAGAATCAAACAGCTACCTTAAAAAAAGCATGAGAGGAGAGGAGAGGAAACTCTAGGTTGATGGCGAGTGGTCCATGAGAATAAGAACATACTCAACCCCACTGCAGTGCCATGGTTCCTTCAGCAGTGCATGCAGAGCATCTCTCCTTGGCAGGAAAAGGGATTAATTAATTAGTTAATTAGTTAATGTGTAGCAATGTGAGGGTGAGGAAAGGCTGCAACATAATCACTACCATTATTATCAAAATAATACACAGCAGCTTGTCATAAATGCCTTCTTTATTTCTCATGTAAAGGATGTTGGCAATACCAGAAGAATTTTTCTTCTCAAAAATTGCTGTTAAACATCTTGGTACTGGGCTCCAATTTGAAACATATTCTGTCTAGCAGACAGTAGGAAACAATGCCTAAATTATTTACCAGAAAGATCAAAAGCACAAAAACCTTGACAAATCCATCTGAATTTAATGGATGCAGAACATGTTGCATCCAATTTCATAAATACCTTTGTAACACAGCCTTTATTCGCCCTTCCTATAAAATGTTTTTATGATGACAACTTTATTGGTGCTGAAATTGCTCCTTTCCTGACTTTCAGATCACAAGAACTTTGTTTGCCTTCCATGTATTATCCATTATTATTTTGTCTCCTTATCATAATGATAGCCATTACTTCCCTTTATCCATAGAGATTATTTTCCCACAGTCATATCTCCTCTGTCCAGTGGAGGGGCATGGCTGGGCTGGTTGTGCAGCAACAAATGTAAGACCTACACACCTCAGCCTGATCCCTGAGGGAGAGGTGATGAGCTGCAGGGACCATCCCTTCCTGGACCTTTCTCTCATATCAGTTGATGTAAAAGGCGTGTTTGTGTTGGGGCAGCTCCATAGGTGCCACCAGCAATGCATCAATGAAGCTATTTCTTTGTCCAATGTGCTTCTTTTTCCTTCCTAACCTTTCCTTTGGAACTGTTGTATTGGAAATCAATGGCAAGTTCTATGTTCTGGTTTTTTAGCTTTGCTGTCAGAGCCAAAAATTGGCAAGAGAGACAAAATTGACAGAAGCCTTTAGAGGCATTTGGCAGGCAAAAAAAATTAAGCCACGTGCTGTTTTTTTAAAAATCTCCCAAGCCATGCTGTGGCAGAAGTCTGGGCTCACGTTACAGCTCTGGGAGTTCATTAAACTGCTCCTCTAAGCAGTGTGCATCCCTCTGTATTTAGTGTGGCGTGGTTGGAATCACAAAACAGGAATCAAGCAGAGGTGATGCTCCAGACCTTTGTAAGGAAACGTGTGTGTGTTGCTAACACGAGCACTTCTAAGATATTGGACCTCGCTCATGTTTGGCAAGTAAGCAGAAAAGCACTTCCTGAGCCATTATCTGCCAAGCTGCTGGGCTCACATAAAGCAATTTTCTGTAGTGACCTCTGTGAACAGTTCTGGCATCTCTTTCCTGTCTCCAGCATATCTCCTTGATCACATCTTTAAGAGACACAAGGAATGCTTAAAGGAAGGAATGTGACTTTGTCTCATCTCAGATTTTGTGCTCAAATCATTCGCAGACAAGGGAGCTGTTTGCATCCCCTTTGGCAGTGAGAGGTCAGTCTTTTCAGTAGCTCTTTTTTGAGTGTACTGGTTGAAAGGTTAGAAGAGAAATATTCCTGTTTAGGGCAATATAGGTGCTTAGCGCACACTTTGCAAAGAAATAGCACTGCAACCCAAAATAGGAAAAGACCTGGTTAAAGAATATTTAGAGAAGTTATGACATCCTAAGGAACAGCTCAAGTTTTTCCTCCAGAACTTCGTAGTCAGGTGAGGTCATCCCTACACCTTTAGGGGTTATCTCTGCAAATTCTCTGCACCTGAGGAATCGAGGAGGGCAAGCAGAGGAGTTCATCTTTCATGAGAGAACGAAGAAGCAAGGAAATTGCAGTAATCTAATACCCAGAAAGGCAGAAGATAAAATTATTAAACAATATCTTAGTAATCATCTAGGGAATAAACTGATAAAAACAGCCAGCATAGATTATTCAAGAACCTGCTTTCTCAAACCGTTTCTAATTTCATTCCTTGTCAGAGCAACCAGCCAAGTGGATAAAGAGCAGGCAGCAGATGAGATATGTCTTGAATTTATTAAGAGCATGACATTGTCTTGCATGACATTCTCTTAAGCAAAGCGAGAAATATGGCCCAGCAGGTGCACTCATAAAACTTGTGGATTACTCTGTGTTGAGAAGAGCACCGAGAGCTTTGGAGGACAGGATTAGCAAAGCCTGGATAAGCTGGAGAAATAGCAGAAATCAGTGTAGATGACTTCAGTAAAGACTTGAGCAAAGGAATTCAGGTGGCTGTGAATGATTTCTTCTGCTGTGGGGTATCTGCCATCACAACATGAGAGTTTTTGCTGTTGAAATTCTTTAGAAAATGTTTGCCCTTCATCAAAATGGATCGTGCACTTTCTTTCCTTGAAGGGTCACTGGAAAAGCACAAAACTATCAGACTTCATTTCTCCAGAAAAAGCTGAAATTCTCCGTGCAGGTTTTCTCCTCAGTTATTCCAGCCCCAAACTGACCACTGGCCAATTCTTAGTTTAGATGATGTATTCAAACATATAGGGCTGTTATTTTTCAGCTAGACAGACTTCATGGAAAAGAACATCACTGAAAAAGCACACATTTCCTGTGGCAGAGGAAAAGATGTTCACTTGGGATGAATCTGTCAGAGTAATTAATTAATTAACCATGGCTTTCTTCAGTGCTGAGTCCCCAGTTCTGACTGAAAAGTAGAGGAAAGGGCACTGCTGTGGAGTTAAATGCTTTGGCTTTCTATTGCAGTAGACATTACCTTTACCCTTTTCATTTTTGAAGGATGCAGCTGAACTGTATTGCTGGAATAAAGGATATTGTGAAAATAGATACAGCAGACAATAACAAATTGCTTGGATTGAGTAGTATGTGCCAAGGACTTTTCATGCCAAAAACACTAAGCTGCTCCCAAAGCTGTATAAACTTGTATTAAAACATGCTACAAGAGTTTAGGGTATCTTAAAAAAAAAAAAATCTGTCAAATTTGGTTATCAGTAATATCAGGACCTTCTTGGCTGTTTCACACAGCAGGAGTCACCACAGCACCGAGTGAGTCCAGGGTCAGGAACAGGGGACAGTAATCACACACACATCTTTTCCTTCACTTTTAGGTTACACAGCTCACTTTTAGGACACAGCTCACACAGAAATACACCACTGCCGTTTACAGAGATAGAAGACAACAAATAGACTTGATTGGAGAATTTTATTTTTTGAGGAAATATTTAGGTGGACAACTTTTTTTTCCACTACATGTTGAACAGAACAGGAAGGAGAGAAGAGAAGGAGTATTGGGGGAAAAAACCTACATGAAAACTCATTTGTTGTACACACTCTTTCATTGACATTAAAAAAAAATCAAAAAACACGAGTAAGAAAGCCTAATTAAATCAAAAGCCATTTTCCACTAAAAAATACCAACTAGTTCTTCAAAGAAGTACCAAGGTTTTCTTAAATAAAGAGTTCTCCTGTGAGCTCTGCAGAGTTTGTTTCAATGTTATCCAGTACAGATATACATTTAGGTCACTGGACAATCCCCTGTTCTTAGCTTTTCTCTTGCAGGGAAGGTAAAAGCCTTGAAAATTGGTAGTACAGCAGTATAGACAGCTCTTGCAATCCAAGGCAGAGACGTTCTGCACTAACCACTTACAAACTGTCTGAAAAGCATGAAAATCAAGTTGTGTTTCAAGACAACATATTTCGATATAAAACCTGGGAGCATATTCATATATTTCCAAGAAATGTATATCCTGGAGCTCAGGTTAAACACTCACAGACTTTGCCTGTTATTTCTAGTATAAATTCTAAACTTGCTTTTGTCTTTTTCCCTTGAGGGCCTTTGCAAAGTTAATTGTCCCTGACTCCTTGGCAGTATTACCTCAGTAAATACAATATATGTGCATTGGCAAATGCCTTGCACTGTGCACATGTCAATTTTAATAGATCAATAAATTATTTTCCTGTAATCTCCAATCTAAGATATATTCTACAGAGTTTGCAGACAGCATATCGCTCTGTGGAGGTGCTGGTGTACTACCACGTCTATAAACATATGAAAACATTCACAAAGATGTACAAATATTTTTAGCTGGACAACCTTCTGTATTGGGTGTCTCTGGCAAAGCTGGGTGACTTTTTTTCCTCAGGAACTCTGCCCGAGGCATGGCTAGTTGTGCCTAGAGGTGGGTTTCCCAAAAGGAGGAAGAAAAGCACAGCACCATGAGCTTAGTGCAGTTGTTTCCTCTGGATCTTGAGGTGCCTGGATTCTCCCAGGCAGTTATTCCACTGTACAGTCCAAGCTACACAGCCACTTTTTCCTGAACTTCCAGCTGGGTGCCCACATCATCACACTCCACAACCCGTCAGGAGTGTCCCAGGGTTTCCAGCTGCTTTCCCATGGTAGGTTAGAGCAGTAACATCCTTCAAGTCTTTGATCTCAATGCCTGCATCATCACAGACTCACTCCAATGTAAGTCAGAGGATAACTTGATCCATTGCAAAATTATGGCTGAGTTAGATCATCATTTCCCCCTTTCACAGCTGCATTCATTGCTCCTTCCCATTTGTCAGTTTTGCAATTTCTTTGTCAAAATTCTCCTCTACCATTTCAAGGTCAAAAAATTCCCAGTACTGTGGCAGTTTCTTGGGTCCAATTGGAGATGAATTGTTCATCAGAAAGGTGTCAGAATTACTGAAGCACAATTAACCCTTATTGTTTCCAGTGGCAGGACAAGTCTAACCAGCCCCAGGTGAAATCCCTTTGCTCTATAAATCCCAGTTATGCTCACATTTGCTGTTATCAATATGTGCAGCCTGACAGATGCATTTTTCTTGGGCTGTGTGCAATCTCCATTTGCATGCTAATGAGGCCTTCCAAAGGCATCCAGCAGGTGAGATGGGAGGTGAACTCCTTCCATCAGCACCTGTGTCTCAGGACCAGCAGTGTTTTTCAGGAACAGGAAAGGCTCCACAAGGGAGCCTGAGCACAAAGCTAAGACTTGCCACCACCAGCAATGGGACAAGCTGCTGCCAAATCTGCTCATGAATTAACCAGCCATGTTTTAGGATACACTAATTTATATACACCCTTATTGTAATATTGGATTAGAAGAGTGGGCAGGAGACTAAGGATAACAATTTAATTTAGTAGGCTCTAACCCCGGTTTCCTAATGAGGCTGGGTTTTCACACTGCACAGCACCATTCATCTGCCTGTCTACCTTTTTATGATTAACACTGAAGCTGCTGCCCAATTTAAAGCTCATCAGACATAACTTGAGCTCTGGAAGATAACTAAATTCCCTGGGTACTGCCCCTTCTCCAGCTGTTTTCTCCTGGGGTACTCTTGGCATAGTTCACCTTGTGCATTCATGTGAGCCTCTCTTCTCCAGCCCTCCCTTACTCCTAAATTTTCTCCATCGCTGTATTTCCAGGCTGAGCAGTCCTCATCTGCTCTTCCATGGTTTCCTTGCTCAAAAGCTGTGACAGACTCCCATTGTCCCCACTGGAATTTGTTGAAGCACCTCCTAAAGACCCTCCTGAGGTGAGCAGGCAGGAGACAGATTTGTTCCAAGGTATGGGATACCAGTAACCTCCTCCCACAGCCACAACAATGATATTCTCCAATACTTTCTCCAACCCTTCTCTAACAACAGATTTGTTTTTCCAGCACAGGTGGTGTTTATCCAGGCACTCACCATCTGTTTTCACAACTTTCTTGGCACAGGTGCAGTTCACTGGGTGTTCCTCCTTCTGGGACAGTGCAGAAAACCAGGTCCCAGCTGTTTTCTTCCTGGTGCCTGGTCTGGGCTCACTATTCCCATGCATTCCCACTATTTCATTGCATTATCTTGTGAGTTATATAAAGGTAATGTTGTACAGAAACCCCTTTCCCCAGACAGTGATTGAATTTTGCTTATGTCATTAAAGGATTTGTTCCTCTGTTGTTTTCTGTAACAGCAAGTAATTCCCATTAAATATTAAGTAATTGATTTGCCATATTTGTCTGGGGGCTTTTTTTTTTTTTTACATAATTGATTTATTTAGTCTTTGCAATTACAGTAAACCAGCTAACTAAAAATAATGCCAAATAATTAATGTACTTAGTATTTAAATATTACAAATTGCCATAAATGACTGCAAATTACTTGCACACAGGGCAAATTTTCTTATCACTTGCAGGAAATTGAATGATTAATTTCCAAATGTTATTTATGTGTGCTGTTTTTCAGTGCTTTGCCATTGCCATTCCACCTAGTGAGCAATGCACGGGAAAAATCCAGTTACTGAGGCTGATCCCAAAGCACTGAGATCCCTGGTGTTCCTCTTCTCAGCTAAATGAGGCAGTGTAAAGAGAGGTAAAAAAACCCTAATGGCAATTATGTGGGAGTCTGAGTACCTTGCTAACAGGTTTAATCTCTCACCTGAGGTTTTTCTGTTGTCTAATAAGGCTTAACGTCACATTTTGGTTATTTCACTGACATGAAACATGAAAATTCTGGCAATGCCTCCCCTACATGGCCATCTCTTTGAGGAGGGGGGGAAACCCTGTATGAACATATAAACTTTGCAATCTCTCAGCTACTGGTAAATCTGGTGGAAACTACCAAAAATAGCAAAAAGGGATGGAGAGAGGAGTAAGGGAGACAGAGACTGATAAAAAACCAATCACAGTACTCTTGTTTCTATAGGAAACCACGTGAATAAATAGGTTTCGTGCCTCTCATTTGCTAAGATGCCAAAGTATCTCTGTGCTGTTGAGGATGGGATTAAGCCAGACCCTCTCCAGTCTCTGCTGCAACAGAGGTTTTTGCCTCTGAAAACTCAGTGCTGAGGATGGTAAAAATTCAGCCTAATTAGATTCAAAAGGACAAAACAGTGGGCTGTCTTGGGAGTCCCATTTCTTTCCTCTCAGTCCTTTCTATGTTTATTTTGAAGAATTAGTGGAATATCCTTGTCTTCTTGTCACAGCCCCTATGGAGCAAAGCAAGTGCAGAGAGGAAAGGGCCCGGGAGAGTCTCAGACCAGATTTTACGAGCCCACCCCTAAAAAGCACTCGGGAATTTGCTGAACTACAAAGAATGCATTCTAAGAATCATAGAAACCTGGAATTGTTTGGGTTGGAAAGGACTGTAGAGACCTGTGGGCAGGGATGGCACTCACTAGGTCAGGTTGCTGAGGGCCCCATCCAGCCCGGCCTTGAACGCCTCCTGAGGGGAGGTGGTACAGCTGACTTTGAATGTGCCCACAGGGATTGTAATCCAAGCAGGAGTCCACATCTGATAAAATCCCCCAGCTGCCTCTCTCTCTGAGTTTTGGGTCACATTTGGAGCCTGCAGGAGAGACGCTTTTCATACTAAACACAGACAGAAGATGTGCTCCAGGAACATAACTCGTGGTGACCAAGGCGACATCTTTCTGTCAAAGACTTGAAGTCCTCAGTGCCAACCACTTCACACTCCGGGAGCAAAATCTCATTTGTTTCTCATTTTCTGCTTCTGTTAGGCTGAGTGTTTTCATCCAGTCAGTGGTTAAACTTGAAAACAGAAGTTTAGAGACATGAGATCATTTCATCCTTGGAAATATTAAAAAGTTGAACAGATTCAGCCATAAGCACCTGCTCCTCCTGGCCTTGCTTTGAGCAGGGGGAACAGACCAGAGTCCTCCAGAGGTCCTCTCCAGTCTGAATATTCAGTGCTTTCCTTGCTTGTGCCACATATTAAATCCATTCTGTCTGAAAAGGCCTGCAGTCAGTGTCTTAATGATGTCTCTCAAAACTTTCTATCACACACAAGACCTGCAGAATTTCTTCCTCTTCATTTCACCCTTGGTGTGCTTACGCAAGTGTTGAAAATCACTTCAGAATGTTTAACTAACTCTAACTGAACCATTCTCATTTTCTCACCAGTCTCACACACTCCATAAATTTGCCATGCCAGAAGTTTTGCTTTCAGGCCCAGCCTCAGGTTAGAGAGGGATTTCTAGAGGAGGAACAAATAACTAATAATGCCATAATATTTACTCTTGCATTGCTGGCACTCAATTTAGAAGTGTATTCAGACCCCTCGTTATCCAGAATAGTCTTAATATTTCCAACAAATACCAAAATGTTTCTCTAAGTTCAGTGAAACACTGAAGAAATGGGAAATGGATGATTTACTTTGCACAATCTTTTTTTCCCCACATTTTTTATAAGAAAGGGAAGATGTTTGGAATGAATATTTCATTTCCAAATACCAAGAGGAAAATTCTTTTCTTATCTTGTTTGTTTTGCTTCTGATATGGTTAACTTGGCAGAAGCAAAGGGAGTTCCTTAAGGATGGCAGCATTGATGAATTTACTTTTCACCCTGGAGGAAAAAAGTCCCAGCTGTAAAGCTGTGGCAGAGTTTTATTCCAAAAAGCCCCACTGGCTTCTGTTGCCTTTGCTTTGTGCCTAGTTCCCTTGCATCCCTCCACTTCATTTACAATCCAAAAGACACTCCTCCAAAAGCTTCCCAGACCATCTTCCATCTGTCTTCTCACCAGATGGTCATAAATCAGCTCCTTCTTTACCTTCTCCTTGGCATTCCCTGCTCCAGTGGGTCTCTCCATCACCATGCTTGCCATATTTCTCTACTCCTCCTTGGCTTGCCTTCAAGTAAATTTCCCTTCATCATAGTCCAATTTTCAGTCCTGTAGGAGACAAGAAAGTAAAAAAACACTAAGTGAAAAGAGTTCAATGGACTGTACAATCATAAGCATATTTGCCAGGCTAGACTAGGAATGAGTTGTTAATGAAAGTGAAGGATAAAATTGTAACAAATGCAGCGTATGCTTTTTTTTTTTTCAGTTGAAAGTCTTTCTAGCTTGGAGGTAAGAACAATCATTTCATTATTTCTGAAAAGACCTGGCAGGAGTCCAGACCCAGAATTTGATAATGTTGAGAACTGAGGTAGGCATAAAAGAGTTATTTCTATCTCAATGAGATTTGATGTTCCACTTAAAATCAGCAGATCCCCTGCTAGAGTTAATTGGTGTCAGAGAACTGTTTCTTCTGGAGCAGCTCTAAAAAACACCAGCAGAGAAGCTGCCTTGCTCTATTTCCGTGTTTCCCTTCCTTCCCTTTGCTTCTCAAGGGAAGAAAAAAGCCCATTTGAAGAATGAATACAGATGAGAAGCCCGGAATTTACTGCTCCTGAACTCTTGTAGGGACCCAATGAGAAGAAATTGTTCCAAAGGCCCCAGTTTGCAGGGCATTTAGGCACCTGTGCTTGTTCAAGCATCCCCTTTCCTGAATTGAGCCTGGAGTTTTCCCATCCCTTCAGCCCATGAGCCCAGGGAGGGCTCAGCAACAGGCATTTCAAATGCTTCATTGTAATGCCCCCCCGCTCTCAGAGGTTTCTGATGGGTGAAATGCTTTTCACGAGCCAGACAAAAGACGTGGTTTTCTGCAGTGTGGCTCATTACCATGGCAACCAGCACGGTGACCTCCCCTCGCCCTGCAGCGCTGATCTCAGAGATCAGGGAGACATTTCTGCTGAGTGTGCACATCACTTCCCACTCAGCTGCAGTGGCTGTGCAGACAATCCTAAAAGAGGAGTTAAATGGAAAGTCAATTAATCAGCGTGCCCCACAAAGCCAAACATCTGGATGTAGCAGCTACTGTGCTGTCTAATAACTAGGAGGTGATGAGGGGTCTAGAAGAGGTTTTCATCTCTGTCTTGTGAAGACAAACCACTGGCTTTTGACACAAGCTAGAGCTCAGTTATGTACAGTGTACAAAACCAGGGGAAGTTTGCAGCGGCACCTTTTCAGTCTCAAGAGGGGCAGAGAAAACAAGAGGCTGAGCTTGGAGGAAGTCGTGTTTCCCGGGCTGCGCAGGAGTTTAACTTTCCATGCAGGGCAAGATAAGCTTCTAAGAAAAATTACTTTCTTTCATATCTGCAGGAACACAATTTGATTTGTTTTTAAGAGAGAAAAGGGTTTTCTTCCTCATTTCTAGTAACTGCCTAATAGTTGCCAGGCAAAACAAACAGAAGGCAGAGAAGTAGTTTCACTCTAGGCAATCACAGCCATGGCAGCATTTAACTTTTGCAAAGTGTGCTGCACTCTTAACCTGCTCATTTTTCTACAAGAGCAGCCACAAATGAACCATTTTCTCACTCTTTCATCCTGTTTTTAGAAAGTTGATGGTCCACCAGCACCAGCAGCTTCTATGCTTAGAGAAACAGCCTGGACACCTGCTTATTTTCCTCTATGTGCAGACAGTCCTTCCTCTTCCTTCCCACAAAACCTGCAAGGTGATGACCTCCCACAGACATTCCTTGTGCCTATCTTGACATTACTGGTTCCTTGCACCACTTTTCCCACATCCCTAGAGACATTTCTGAGGTCACCTATTCCCTGGATACCAAGAGGAGACAACCTTACGGCAGGGATGGTGCAATCAGGGAGAATGGTGGGACACTCACAGGGCCAGGAAATACAAGTGCTGAAACTCAGAAATCTTAGCTGATATAAAGGATTGTTCAATCCAGTCAGACTGTTCTATCACAAGTTGTCTGCACCTTGTCACTCTCCAAGCTCTTGCCACAACCCACAATAGGCATCAGCCTTCAGAAAGCACGAGGCAAAAAAAGTTGCACCAAACCATTAAGTCAGTTCCTAATTTCAAGCCCACTGTAGCCAGAGGACAAACTCTGCACACTTGCTCTGCGTCATCCAGTCTTGCCAAAAATTGGTAAGGGGTGACTTTGGCAAGCTTTGCACAGTGTCTGTCTCCTGTGGCACACTTATGCCTCATCCTCTTGCTGCACGCTCTGATGGCTTCAGCAGACGTGCAATCCTCCGTGCAGAACCAAGTCTGCATTGCCTTGGCACTGCCAGGGGACTGGGCATGGCCTTGCTGTTAAAATCCAACAGTAACAGGTGGGAAAACACCACACGGTCCCTGGAAACTCTGCTTTTCCATTGCCAAATTGACTGCAACTGACTCCCTTCAGACGTCCCAGATGAGGACTGTGCTTTTGCAACAGAGAGAGCTGCATTCAGATTGGATGTGAAAAGATGTGATTTTTGTTGTGCTGGACCACGTTCCCATCTGGCGTGTGTCAGCATGCCAGAATTGCTGAGACCATCCTAGTATCTATCCATCTGTCCATATGGGTCATCATGCTTGAAGTACCTCAGAGGAATAAAGCAAAAATCAAAATTCTTCTGCTCAACAGCTGCATGCTCTGGTGATTTCCTAAAAGGAAGGAAGGGGTGGAGAAGTTTGCTTTCATGTGCTCACTCAGCCTGTTAGTGTGGCTGTCTACAACTCCACCATCTCCCTCCAGCTTTTGAACCCATCAGCTCAAGGCCTCGGGGACACAAAGGATGAGAGGTCAAGTTGAGCATCACTCATTTTCCCTGCTCCTGGTGTGTCAGATCAAGGCTACTGCCAGCACACTGTACACACCTCCAGACAGTGACAGATTTACAGCCCTGTCCCTCTCTGTCATTGGGATCAAAGAGGCCCTGACCCTCAGCATCCAACACCCCACTGAAAACAGAGAAGTTGGAGTCAGGTCAGTTCAGGGGAAAGTGAAAACTCACTGCAGTCTGGATCAGTTCAGGGGCAATGGAGAACTGGGTGACAGCTGGGAATGTGAGGTGTAAAGCCACAGGTAAATGGGAAGAAAAGGTGGGGAGGAAAGAGGAGGCTGTCAGCACTGAAAAACAAATAAGCAGTATTTCATTTCAGCCCTGCTGTCTGTACTCAAAATGCAGGCTGTCTCACAAAAACAGTGTTTGATTAACAAACATAAGCTGCTGGAAGATTTATCTCCTGAGAGGCCCCACACCTGGCACTTGCTAAATGCAGCATTACTTTGTGCAGGGTGACCTGCCACTCATTGGCCAGGGTCTGGCTAGCACAAGTCCCACCAGTGGCTAACTACGTGGTAGATGGACATGCAGTAGGTAGGACTGAAACACTTCCAGGTAATACAGCAGATACTGTGGTGCTTTGGATCTCTAATAATCTCATTAGTCAGAGCAAGATTGACCACTGACCATCACTACCTGGTGTGCACAATGCAAGTTCCCAACATGCTTCAACTCACTTAGAATCACCAGGGGTTTAGGGTTACTGTTAAAAAATGTTGAGGGTCACATCTCTACATGTACCTTCCTTGGATGTTGTTATGAGATTTTTGCAATGCACAAACACATCCTAGTTACACCTACAACAACATCAGCACAGTGCACCTGGTGTCCAAACCCAGTCACAGCCAGGGCTTCCTGAGTCAGAGCAAGATTCTGTCAAGCCCCATTTCTCTATTGCCTGTTCCAGTCTCTGCTGTCCTTCTTTAATTCAGTGGCTCAGACCTTTGCCCACTTCCATCCTTTAACGACAGATCAGCCACAGACAGATGAGAGAAGGAACGTGTTACAGGGACTAGCATTTGGAATAGCCTTCCTTCCCTCACCCCACACTGGACTGGACATTGTAATGGGGCATGTTGAGAGTTCTACCAGGGTCCTTGTGGAAGGATTTCATTGTTAGAGTGTTTGCTCTCTAACTCATAGCACTCAGAGACCACGGGAAACATAAATCACATCTGCATATGCCCAAAATCCTTCCAAAGTATCAATTCATTCTGCAGCAGCAATCCCTTTTCTGTTCATGCACACTGCTCAGTGCTGGGAGCGCAGCTGGTAATTCTGCATTTTCAGCCTCAGAACCCAGAGGGCAAATAAGAGAAATGCCCACTTATCACCTTCTATGAGACAATGAGATTTGTGCCCATCTTACAAGTTTGGGGAATTGTCTCCTGCTTTTTAACTCACAGCTTGACAGTGCTACGGTAAAAGCAAGTAGATTTTTAAAATTCAGTGGTCCAGGCTCTTTCCAGCATCTGTCACTCATTCTTTCCCCAGAGAGACAAGAAACTGAGATGAATGTCTCTGCTGGAATTGTGCCACATGGATTAGAGAAGTGGGACTTTTCCCCTGTGTGCAGATTGACTTCAATTCACCCTGGCTCTGTTTCAATGCGCCTTTTCCAAAGGCAGCCACCTGGGAAGGAGGAAGGGTAATTAACTGATGCTTTTGGGAACAGTCCTGCGATGAAGGTGCAAAAAATGAGCCAAGGGCAAGGGGACATGATGCTTTCATATATGCATATTTGTGTGTGTGTGTTTTGGCAAGCAAACTTCAAACAGTGGCTGCCTGCAGGGCTTTGCAGGAGAAGAAAGCCAACAGCAATAAATCTAGGAAACAGCTGTTTGACAATCTGTCTTCAGATAAAGTTTCTTCCAGACCTGAGTCCAGCCCTGGGCTTCTCAATACCCAGGCTCCTCATCTGTCTAGCTTTGACTCTTAAATACGTCAAAAACACGGTAGGAGCTAGAAAAATACGTGGTTTCCTTCAGATCCTATAGCAATGAATGGGCTGTGATTTTTAAGGGGAAAAAAAGAAACAAACTAGGATTCCTTAATTTGCTACCTGGGATCTCCTGGTTTTGCTTTCTGACCATTGTTCCCATGCTCTGTGGGACAGGATAGGAACCAGAGCTGCTCCCCACATCCACCCCGCTTGAAACTTTCAAACCTCAAACCCGGTCTGCCTCTGAAACCAGAGCTTCCCATATTTAGTTTTTCCTTTTTCTTCATGGATGTCTCACTTGCAAGCAGAGGCAGATGTTTGCCTCTGCACAGCAGGTATGAGGATTTACCCCTTGAAGCCATGTGTGCAGCCAGACTTGGGAAGGGACAAAAAATCTGACCTGAGCATCAGACTGGGCAAACCTGAGCTGAAGGTGTTGACTGACAATTCTTGCTCCTCTCACGAAGGTTAAAAATGAGCCTGGTACACCCTGTGGGCCAAAGGGTGCAGCGAAACTGCTGAGGGGCTGCTGAAGCCCTGACAGGAGCTCTGGTGGGCAGCACTTCTTTCCCCAGAAAGCCAATTTGCAGCCCTAGGTCTCTTAAGCACTTTCTTCCTGTTTTTCTGGCAGCCATATCCAGTCTCTTCTCCCCATGCTGGCTACTTTTCTCGATAAAAATCAGTGCTAAAAATAAAATGAGGAAATTATTTTAATAGCTTTTAAATGCCTAAAAATCACCACACCCCAGAGGAACTCTTGGAAGAGTTTTGCTCCCTTCATCTGTTCTGACCTCCACTGAACACTTAATTCATGAGTTTCCATGGCATGGGGTGATCAGAAGCCAATGCCATTATTATTCATTGCATTTGCACTTTGTCTGAAGCATTTGCAGGTGAGATGAAAATGCTTATTCAAATGCAGGCCCTACTATGCTGTTCAAAAATCCATCTGGGCACCAATTAAATTACTTCATGAATCCAAGATGTAGCAACTTCTTTTAGCTGGAGACAACCAGAACAATGCCTGGGTGAGGAACTCGGAAAGCACACAGCTTCTGGTTGCAACTTGAGGCTTTCATTAGGGAAAGATTTCATTTGGCCTTTCTTTAGTGGATTTTTCATCTTTTGTTGGAAGTCCTTGAATCATTCTTTCTCCTGACTGATACTGACAACTCTTTTTAAAACATGATTGATGGCCCATTGTCAATAGCCATCATGCTCCTGTCAGGGAAGTGGGAGACATGAAATAATTCAGTTTTCAATAATTGAAGTGATGTTGCTAAATTTGGAAAACAGACACTGGGAAGAATGGGGACATGACAGAATCTTTTTGGGGGAAAATAATTAAGGACTTGTCACTGGGTTTTAATTTGATCAAGAGTGTAGTGGCATCAATAGACCAATAGACTTGTATTCCAAACATTGCTCTACTACCAGTTTGAGTAATAGTCACCCAGAGAACACATAACACATAATCTGATATCTTTACCACAAGAGTTTTAGGTATGTTTAGTCTTCTAGTTCACGTCAGTTGTTCCTGAGTCCACCTTAGACTGTTGGGAGTAGAACACACATCAGCCCATGAACACATCCACACCGTTCACCCCAGGACTGATTCCCTCCCTGCACAGAGATGTGCTCCTGTACCTAGGGGGCAATGGAAATAGATTTCATGCTGCAATTCCCTTCCCTGTCCATCAATAACATTTTATTTTCCAGCTGGTACCTGCTGAGTCCTGTGCTGCAGGGCCAAGTCCAGCATTTGAGCAGACTACTGATAGATGTTTTAAACCCAGTGAAGGTATGAAATAAACTTTAACAGATGGGAAAAGACCAAAAAAAAATCCACAGCATGTCTTTCTCAGTTGAATTTAATAGTCTCTTAGCAGCTGACATTGTCCCTCCTGGAGGTAATTATGCAATGTAATCAAGCCACCAAATGACCTCCTTGTGCACCATTTATGTGTTACTACTCACTACTGCTGCTGCTTGGCTCTTCCCTGCTCATCCTCACCAACATTCTGCTCCAAGGGAGGGCAAGACACCATACCTGGAGCAAGTTACAGCTGAGCACAAAGGACCAGAAGAACAATCCATCTCTGTCTCAAAATCTGCCCAGACAGTGAACACCTAGAGAATCTCTTCCTGCATCTGAGAGAGTAATTTTTTGTCACTGGTGGATCATAGAACCACAGAACGGCCTGGACTGGAAGGGACCTCAAAGATCATCACCATGGACAGGGACACTTTGCACTAGACCAGGTTGCTCAGAGCTCCATCCACCCTGGCCTTGAACATTTCCAGGGATGGGGCAGCCACAAGTTCTCTGGGCAACCTGTTTCAGTGGCTCACCACTCTCACAGTAAAGAATTTTTTTTGCTCTTCTTTATCCTAAAACCTCAGAGCTCCCTACTGTTTTGTCAAGTTCTGCTGAAATGAGGCTCAGAGTTACAGGTCTGAGACACACAACTCTGCATGTGCCAGTCCACAAACACACCATCATGAGCTAACTCTCATTCCATAGGAAACCAACCTAAAAATCTACTCACTAAAACACTAGAGCTGAGTTCTGGCCTTGGAAGACAGAGACATGCAAGCCCGGTAAGAGTTTCATTAAGATCACACACCCCCAGCTGAGGTTCAGCTCTCCAAATGAATACCTTAGGAAAGGAACAGGCCTTTTCCTGCTGTCCTAACTGATGCAGGGCCATCTTAGCATGGAGCAATCCAAACAGCATCCCTATAATTGGAAGAAAACTGTTCTCATCTGCCACTGGGAGTCAAAGCAGGTGCCTGACAGCTTCTCTATTACAGGTCATGCCTATATAGGGGATTAAAAAAAAAAAACAAACAACCGAGAAAAAAGAGAAAGATCAATATAATAAATTTACTCTTCATGGTTCTGTGCTCTCATTCTGCTTTGATGATGGACGGCAGAATCAGCAACAAAGTGACTGGAATTTCAAGTGGCAACACAAAAATTTAGCCGTCTCCTCTTCAGACCCCATTTTTCTCCCACCATTTTGTCTCCTTCTACCCCAGTTTTAGAATTTCCCTTCCTAAGAGGGAACTTCCCAGGGGCTTGGGAGACCCTGGAAGGCCCCCCCAGTCACTCCCCCCAGACAGTAACCCACTTGCAAGCCAGACTCCCTGTTCCCACGCCACTCTCCTGACAGCTCCAGGGAGTTTGGCTCCTTGAGAAGAGCACCTTTATGTTTAACAGCCCACAATTAACTTTTCTTCTTCTAAATTTCCTCAGCACTTTTTGAACCCAAGCACACAAGTGTTGGCTGCCACACCAAGCAGTGAGAGGATTAAAAGAGGTGATTTTTGAGAAAATTGTGACCACCACGTGGTGCCTGGGAGTGACTGTCAAGAACACCATCAGCACTTCCAGCCTCCAACAGATATAAGAATTAGTAGACCAGGATGCTTGCAGAGCACAACCATCCTCATCCTGCCCCAAAGACAGCACGCTGCTGGAAAGAAAGCCCAAATCTCTAGAAATCCTTTTTTTCATTTAATTTTTTTGGAGTGAAATTCTGAATATAACTTTCATGACACAGAAAGTTCTGAATAAATTTCTCCTTTGAGCTAGTTGTTGAGTTCTTCACAGATGTTAAAATGAAACAGCTCCGTAACGTGTGGAAGATTGAGCAGGATTAAAACACACCACCATGAAAATGAAGTTTTTCCTTCTCAGACCAAAACAAAGGACATTTAAGGCCAGAAATGGCGAATCCAAAATTATTCACTGCAATTTTTTTCCCCAGTAAAAATATAATCAAAGCCATCATATTCTCATAAAAGAATTTGCTTTCAAAAAACATGGCAATTTCTGATGGCAAAATCTGTTGTCTGGAAAGTTTCCTATTTAGCTACAGATGGAATGCACTGTGAGATGCTGCATTCTGGAAGTGCTGACAGCAAATAACCTGGTTTCTGCTCCCTTCCTCCCGTGCATACAGCCTGCTGATCTGTGCTTGGCCTCTTTCAGGAACTGTGGAATCATTTAGGAAAGAACTGCACAGATTCCCGTGATGATTCTTTTTACTGATTTTGCCAACTAAGGAACTCAGCTATTCCTTCAGGAGCAGTAGGAGAGGTAGGTGATAACACAGTCAACACCACTGAGCAGTTTTAGCAGGCACAACAACATCTAGGTTGCAGAGTCAGTATTTTGCAGAAGAGGTTGTTGGAGTACATCCTGCTTTTTTTTCCCTAGAATGTTCTCTGCTCAGAACTGAGGGGCAGAAGTGCTCCACTCTTCAGAGCACATGTAATTTCCCCTTGTGCTTGAACCCAAAATTTGTATTTCCTACCTCCCAGTTTAATTTTCCTCCAGGTGCAAACACTGCAGGTGAATAATACAAGTGTGTGCTGGACCTTAAGGGACAATAATTAAGGGGCTTTAAGGGGTGCAATCTGAAATGCTAAACCTGCAGTTCCTGCTGATAAACATTGCCCCTAACTCATGTTGGAAGAAAATACTACTAAACCAATAGGATTTGCTGTGAAAATACTACTAAACCAATGGGATTTGCTGTAAAAATTGCCTTTTTGTGGTCAGGCATCCAATTTTTGTCCTTCCTTGATGGATATTCACCAAATAGGTTTTTTAATTTTTGACAGAAGGAAAAATGGGAACATTCAGGACAGTTATCTCTGCACAGTTGAGCTATACAGATTTAATCAGCTCCCATCATCTGAGCAGCACAGCTTCTACCAAGGGCCCAAATGGTGCAAGCTGCAGCATTGTTCTTATTAAAGAGCCTGACTTGGCCTTCATTAGGATTAGTGGGGAGACTGTCAAAGACACCTAAATAATTTAGCAGTAGGGGTCATTAAGGATAAGAAATGTCCTTCTGGCAAACCTGAGGCACTTCTGAAAAATCCCACTGAAGATTATTAAGTCCACTGTCCCAGACAGGGCAGTTCTGCTGTGTCCCATGAAGAAAACCTTTCTTAAAACTGTGCATTCCCAAAGGCTATTCAGTCGTGCTGTTGAGTCACTTCTCCCTGACTGCCTGAATGAAGCATTCCTATTTTTTTTAACAAACCATCTGCTTTCACAACTGTGCATTGCTCCATAAACATGGTGATGTGCACATAAATGCTAGGAATGGCCACAAATGCTGCAATTGGTCAGGAGATGTTTTCTGGCTTATGAACATGCAGCAGTGTTGAAATGAGAGCCATCCCACCATCAGCCACTGGGAGTCAGGGGATGATGGACACACTTTGCTCTGACTGTCCAGAGCACAGAGGGAAGAACAAGGGCACATAAGGAGAGATGCCAGATTTTCTCCTCTTTCAGGCCTCCTAATTTAGAGGCAACAAGGCACCATCCTTTTGCTGTCAGAGTGATGGGGTTTCAGGCACAGTAGCTGGGAAAAGAAATTTCCTGGCTGTAGGGAGCTGAGTGTCTCATACAGCTGATTTTTCTGTGTTATTGAGTGCTGCTCTGACCCCTGACCATACACAGAGAGCTCCAGCAAGGATCAATCAGTTGCTTAGCTGAGCATAAAGGGAACATTAGTGTGGCCTCGGGGATGTGTAGGAAAATTACCTGAGAAAATAAATGTTGCAAAGGAAGCAATTCTACCTGCTGCTAAAGTAACCCTGGCAGTAGAGAGGAGCCTTGCTTCATTCAGGGACACATGAATTTCTTCCAGGGTGCCTTGCAGCAGTGGCAGTAGATGGAAGGAGTGATCTATGCCTAGCAGAGATATTTCCTTCCTGCCTGCTTTGGCAAGGCATAAATCTCTTCCCTATTACCTGGGGTATGCTGTCCTCATTGAATCAGGGAGCCCTTCAATTCAACAGTAACATTCATTTACTCTCCATTTCCATGTGCCCAATGCACAGCAAGCAGAGCAGCCAGGAGCTGCAGTGGCAGTCCCAGGTCAGGGTGAGCTGTCCCTGTCAGCAGTTCCCTCCTCCAGAGATTTGGGCTGCTGAAGGAGGTGATTGCCTGTTCCCTGTATCACCTTCCTGGATTAAGGGGAAGGGCTCCTTATCCATCAGGGCTCAGCAGCAAATGGAAACTAGTCTGGTATTTCCACAAAGCACTGTGAGAAGAGGGAAAATTGTAATCACACCCTCCCCATCCCTCACCTTTCTGCCCTTCTCTCTGTCTTGTTCTCCCGCACTTTCACCTTCCTCAACAAAATCCTGCATAGTATCTCCAATGGTAAATCATTCCCCAAAGGGAAGATGGGATACACTCCCTGATGATGCTCAGTGTCTCTGGCAGCAACAGTTTCTCTCCTCAGCCTGCCCTCGAGAGCCTGGAGAGATCCATCCCTGGGCTTATGGCCTCTTCATTGTCAGAGGTAACCTCTCCCTCCCCATAGCCATGAGTCTGGGGGGTGATTCATTCTCTGGTTCAGTCCAGCTCAACCAAAAAGACAAAAAAATTCCCGTCCTGGAGCACTGCTAGGGAAGAAATCTGTTGGGATGAAGAAGTTTTGCACAGTTTGCCAGCTGAATTGCCCCGTCCCTAACAGTGAGGAAAGGTAGCAGCGAGTGATCTTGTGAATTCCTGCCAGCCTTGCTCTCTTTTACCTGCTGCTGGTACCCAGGGCCAATTTTAACGGCCACTGATCCATCTGGTCATGAAAGGCACAGGCAGGGGGAAAAGGAAAGGAACAAAAAGTTGTGCTTGAATTGCCACAGGGTGTTCTTTGTCCTCCTCTGCAAGTGTGGGCACTGAGGAGTTTTCCAGGAGGAGTCCTGTAAGGTTTGTTCTTGGCAGGTGGGAGTGTGAACACGGGAAGTGATAATTTTCCTTTCAGCACCTGGACCTACTGGTTTTCCAGTGTATGTTAAATTATGTTGCTGCCTAAGAAAGTCTTTTTAACTTATCTGAAAGATTCCAATGGAATACAATAGAGAAGCAAATCATCCTCTCCCTCCAACTTCTTCTTGTGTTTAGCATTTCCAAGTTTCAGTGCACTTTTTCCTCATACAACAGTATTAGGTGCTTCAGTTCCCCCCAGGGTCAAAGATGCTCCTTTTTATATAAACCCTTTAGATTGTTTGAGCAATTTATTCCAAAGGCTTAATGCAGTGAGTGAGGTTTTGTTTCTTGTCATCTTCCCCAGTGGTGTACTGATCATCCTTTTTATAAACTTATTTCTTGGTTCAAATGAAGTGAAATGACATGGGAAATAAGCTGGGATCTCTACATTGTTCATAATTGATTTGATACAAATATTTGATAGTTCTCAAAGTCATTTGAGCAGATTGCAGAGTATTTCTCAATACTCACACAGAAACTGATTTTTTTTTCCTTCAAAACTAGCCCTCTTGAGAGTCTTTACTCCTAAAGTTTCAGCAAATCAACACAAAACTTTCAGAATATAACTCAGCAGAGTGGGTTTTTTCATCTATTTTTTTCATCTAGACTGTGTTTCAAGACTTTAATTTCTCATTAAATTATTTAGGACTTTTGTCAAGGTCCACTTTTCTGAAGATATGTTATTTGTTTACTCTGTTCTGTTGAAGGGGTTTTAACTAGTTGGTTATGGGAGAACTGCACTAATTAGGACTTCAAAATAAATATTTTTTTGCCGATGGTTTCCCATTAGAAATGATATGACAAGGGAGTCTGACTCATGAGGGAAATGAGACGTATTCTCTGAAGGAGAGCTCCCATGTGACTCTGGCCGTTTCACCAAATAATTGTATTTCCATATACTCCTACAAAAATCAAATCAAGATTTTAATTTCACCAACATTCTCCATTTTTGGACAAACTTTCATTATGACAGTTTCCAGTAGGGGAAAAAAAAGAAAACAACACTTTCTGTGTGAAAGGCAAGCAAAAAATTTTTGAGCACCTTTGGGGCAACACAGCTGACACGCAAGAAAGTCATGTGAAACCCTCTTGTGACAGACAGGAATTATTGGCAGCTCCGTGGCCCTCCAGTTAGGTGGTCACCGCCTTCCTGCTGTGTAAGTCAAGAGGAGATATTATACCTCTGGGAGAAAATAGGCCCCTGTGGCCACATAAATTTTTCAACTTACAACCATGTCATATTTTACAATA
Source organism: Orthonyx spaldingii (assembly GCA_013397795.1). Taxonomy (NCBI): domain Eukaryota; kingdom Metazoa; phylum Chordata; class Aves; order Passeriformes; family Orthonychidae; genus Orthonyx; species Orthonyx spaldingii. Next base: position 201,742 of record VZTJ01002727.1, on the reverse strand, counting down.
CATATATTTTACAGTGCGTGTGTTGTAAAAGAACAACATGTGGATATATGTATAACAATCTGGAAATTATCTCTTTTGCTGGGGATTTACTTCAAATGAAGGAAAGCTAAACATTTCTAGACACAATTAGCTACTGTGGATGTTACTCCAGAGTCTGGAGTGGCTGGTGGTTGTTTTAAAGTTACGAGAGACATTTCCTGCTCTGAAAACCTGTCATGAAAACTGTGCATGGAACTCTGAATATTTTATGAAGTGTCAGTATTATTATATCATTAGAGATAAGAAATGTCAACACAGGGAGGTGGAGTGATGTGACCAGGAGTACCCCAAAATTAAGTGGCAAAATAGTGACCCCAGCCCAGAGACAAATAGCACACCCCAGTACCTATCAGGAGGCTGCTGGGGAGGCAGACTCCCACTTCATCCTGGTCCATGGGAGCAACAGAAATGAGCTGACATTACAGATTCTAGCTGGATTTAAGGAAAAATACTTTCTTATGAGGATAGTGAAGCACTGGAATGGGTTGTCCAGAGAGCTGGTTAAGTTTCTGCTCGGGGAGAACTTCAAGACCCAACAGGACAAAATCCAAAGAACCATGGTTTGAATTCACAGTTGACTCATTCTGCTACAGAGGTTTCCACCAAGCTGACTGATCCCCTGATCTCGTGCAGCATGTTAACCTCACTGCTCTCCTGAGTCTTCCCTCAGGGTTTTTTTGTGTCTGTGCTCTTCTCTCTGCCTGTGCTTGGGTTCCTAGAGGTGAGCAATACAGGTCAAGAGCTGGGCTGACAGCTCTGTGCAGGACGAAGAAGAAGAAAGAAGAAGAAGAAGAAAGAAGAAAAAAGAGGAGGAAGAGGGAGAGGGAGATGGAGGAGAAGGAGAAGGAGAAGGAGAAGGAGAAGGAGAAGGAGAAGGAGAAGGAGAAGGAGAAGGAGAAGGAGAAGGAGAAGGAGAAGGAGAAGGAGAAGG
>VZTJ01002727.1:162684-200710 GCA_013397795.1 Orthonyx spaldingii | reverse complement strand
GGAAGAGGAAGAGGAAGAGGAAGAGGAAGAGGAAGAGGAAGAGGAAGAGGAAGAGGAAGAGGAAGAGGAAGAGGAAGAGGAAGAGGAAGAGGAAGAAATATTTGCTTATTGTTGCTGCAGCCAAAACCACATCAGAACACAGTCCCCCTCTCACTGATAATTCAAGATGTAGAGAGGCTGCACCAGGTACACAAAACTGGTGAACTGGTGAACAAGCTACTGTCAAATGGATTTGTACTATTGGTAAATATGGTTGTGATTGATGAGTTGCATGAACTCTGCTCATAACATTGAGACAGCTTCTGCTAAGCACATCAGAGGCATGTCATCATCTTCTGCACTGTCCAGAGTGTTATGACCTGCAGCAAAGGTAAGCTGAACATCACTGCTCAGAAAAAGGGCTTGACTTGCATGAAGCCAGGAAACCAGAAAAGAAGGAAAACAATGCTCATTCTACCGGAACAAAACCAGAGAGAACAGAAGCTGCAGAAGTTGCCCACAGTGTGCACCTCTGCCCCACAGCACAGAAGAGTTGTCACCACCCACAGTGACAAAACAAAGCCCCAAAGCCATGCTCCTGCTGCTCATCACCCCTCACAGGCAGGGAGGGCACAGGACCAGCTTCCTGAAGCTGGTAATATCACAGGGCACATAATGGCTTTAAACTGAAGCAGGGTCAACTTAGATTAGAAAGAACTGAGTTTTTTATGATGAGGATGGTGAAACGCTGGAACAGATAGAGGTTGTAGGTGCCCTGTCTCTGGAAACATTCAAGGTCAGACTGGACAGGGCTCTGAGCAACTTGGCCTCAGTGAAGAGATCCCTGCTTATTGCAGGAGTCTTGGGATAGGTGGTCTCTAAAGGACCCTTCCAATCCAAACTTTTCAATGATTCTATAATGAAGTCACTTGCTGGAAACACTTTCCTTGATAAAAATCCTCTCTCTTTGCAGCAAGAGTGAAATAGCACTGGGAAGGTGTCTCCATCCCAACTTATTTTCAAACACGTTCAGTGATGCGTCCTTTAGCAGCCAGCTCCTTCAGCACAGTCTGCTGTAAACACCCTCCTCATGTGCAGCTCAGAGCCTGGCCCCTGCTTCCTGATCCGTGCCACTTCCCAGGCCAGCACACACTGTGAATCCTGAAATTAAACAGATCACTCACAACTGGCTTTCTGTGGAATAGCCATGCTTAAATTGGCTTTCTGTGAGTGTCCAGCCCATCGTGCTGCTGGCTTTTGTAGGAAATGAGCCGAAACCAATTCATGGTGTGTTCAAATGAAATCCAGCTTTTGACCATTTGCAGGAAGAAATCAGGGGTGGCTGAGCTGCTCGGGAGCACTCTGGCATGCTTGAATTCAGCCCCTGCAGTCTAGAGCTGGAGAGACCCCCCCAAACCCTGGAGGGCAGCAGAGATGGGGAAAAGTAGATCTGCATAACTGCAGCTTTGGGGATAACCATAATGGCACAGATCAGGGACACTGATCCCCATCCATGGGGAAAATCAACCACACCCCAACCCTTGGCACATGGAGCTGCTGAGATTTCAACCCCCACAGACAGGAAGCAGCACACTGTGTGCAGCTGCTTGTGTTGCTGCCACACACACATTAGACAGTGTGAGGATGGGTAATGCCGTGTGCATAAAGGCAGCAGCATGTCAGGAGCACTGGCAGGTGAGTTTATGACTCAAAACCCTGGATAGCTCAGGCTATAAAATGCCCAGGATTTGGGGATTTTCTAAACTGAAGGTCCACATCTAATATAAAATGGGGAAAAGCCTTTTTTCCTTTGCAGAGGACGGCTGCTACTGCAAGAATGAGTTTGGTGCTGAAAATTAGAGAGATGACCAGCTTTTTGATCTGCCTCCACCCTTCCCTTTCTTCTCCAGCCTTGGGCCCTTCCTGATTAGCTCTGCAGGAGGAAATGCTCACTTTTGAGCATTATTGTTACTGCCCTATTTTCCCCTGTGGAACGAGATCAAAATGCACATCCATGGCTTGGCTTTTGGACTTTTCTTTATGGCAAGCTCAAAAGAAGTCAGGTTATTCTCTGCTTATCAGTTAGGATGCACCACAAGGGCAGCTTTGAAAGTGAGTGGCACAAAAAGCTGAAGCAGCACCCAGTTGGCAACATTGCACAGGGACAGAAACCACAGGGCTGGAGGGGGTTCCACAAGGGATGGGACACCAGCAAGAGGGGCAAGGGAAGGTGCAAGAGTGCAGAGCAGTCACTCAGCTGTGGGAGGAAAGCCAGAGGAGCCACATGGAGAGCTGCAGGAGCAAAACAACCCACACCTTCCTTTAGCTGTGGGAGGTCCCCACCCACACAAACATCCCTGACCTGCCAGTGGAAGGCTGGATGATCCAATTTGCAGTGAGCATGTAATTCATTAGGAGCAGGAAGGAAAAAGGACGCCTCATAAATTTGATGGGAATAACACAGTTTTGAAGGTGCTGACATGAATCACAAATTGCATGAAATTTGTTCAGCATAACTGGGTAGCTCACAGTGATTCAGATGTTTCATTTCACCTTTTCGTTACGCAAGTGCATCCATTCTTCTCTTTGAAATGAGGCATTTATTTCATGTTTCAAAGGAATAATAGAAAGAGCTAAATAATCTGAAAGTTATATGAACTATTTCATCAAGGGAAGTCTAAGGGGTCCAAGGTATAATGAGCACTTGAATAACAACATAAAGCACTTACTTTACCTCAGCAGTGAACCCAGCACACCAGGCTCCCCACAGCAATGTGGACCAGAGCACTGAAGGACTCTGTCCTGCAGAAAATATTCTGGTTTGTGCCGATAAAATGTAAGGATTAGTGCATGAAGCTTGCAGAGATGGAGGAGAAGTCCCTCAAAAGCATGAATGTTGCATGACAGCCAGAGGCAGAAAAAAAATCTCATTCCCTGTTCATCACTACAGGTGTATTTTCTATGAGTTAATGTTGGTTCAGGTAATAATTAAAGGACGTGGGAGGGACAGAAAAACCTTCCTGTCTCTTCCTCCCCTTCACAAAAGTTTATCAATTATGGGATGTCTGTTTGTAACAAAAGTGGCACCTTAAGCTTGAGAGCATCTCTACACAGTTTTCATTTTGAAATCTAATTAAGCAGGAAACTTTTATCATTGCTAATCTTTTATTTGCAATTAATACATCAAAGATGTTTTTCATTTCAGTGTCTCACTTCAGAACAAAAAGCAATTGCAAACCATTTGCCTTCCACTTGAAGCTCTTGGAAAAAACTCCCCCAGGTCTGAGAGGAGCAATGCTTTCAAACCCATCTCAGCTGACATCCTGATGCATTCTGCATCGGGCAGAATTAAAAACACCATCATCCAAAGGCTAAATGTTTTTATTAAGATGAGAATTAAATAATGTGAAATCAATACTGCACCATCAAGCTTCTGCCTCCAAGAAGATTTCTGCCAGGTCCAACCTACAGCTGGCTGGGGCTTCTCTCCTCAAACACATCTGCACTTAACACCTGCATGGGGCATTACTCAACTTCCTTCCTGAACAACATTTGAGGAACATCTACGTTTTCCCCAAGGCAGTGATTCATGATCCCATCTCTCCTGCTGCAGCTGCTCAGATGTGACACGGAGCCAAAAAGGAGCAGAGAGGGAAAAGCAAGAGGTAGAAAGGTTGTGAGTTCCTGATGGGTTTTGTTTTCCAGCAGTCCTGATTGAAAAGTAATTTCTCTCCATAAATTGGAAGCACAATTGTGCTGAGAAGGATGTGTTCAGAAAGAAAAGCCAGTGTCAGAGAGCTTGAACCACACTGCCATTTTTCAATAACTTCTTCATCTGATAGTCTCCATAATCAATCAGAAAAAAAACATTTCAACTCCAGCTTTCCTCTGCACAAATGTCCGTAAGATTTCTGCCAACTGTCAGCATGTCTGGCTCATCAAGGAGAAAAACTTCTAAGCAAAGAGATCAAGTGATCCAATTCCCTGAACATTTAATTCCTCTGATTAAACACTCAAGGCTGAGGCTCTGAGGGTTTATTTATCCTAGGGTGGAGCAGCCTATTAAACATCTGAGGCTTCTGCACCCTGTCAGGGAGGTGCCACTCCCAGCCGGCCTCAGTTACCAGCATTTGTAGCCAACAAAAGGAATGAAAAATGCTCTCTTTGAAAAGCAAGGCAGAAAATGATAGATGGGGAGGAAGCCAGGAGGATGCAGGCAGGAAACAGCAGCAACCTGCACTCTCTACCTATCTGCACAGGGCTACAAAAAAATGGGAATGGAGTGACACTGGCTCTGCTGGAAGGGGATCGCCAGCCCCGGGAGCAGCAGTGGGTGTGGCAGGAGATGACAGCTCTTGGCTTGCCCTGATTTTCACTCCTGCTTTCATCCCCAGTGTAGTCAGGCCCTTTGCTGGGCTGCAGCCTTAAACCCCGAGCCCCCAGCTGCCAGCCCCTGGCTGAGACTCTGCTGTGCAGCAGATCTGTATCTCTGGCCAAGGTCTTGCACCACCCTGGTGTTGCCCTCACATGGCTTTGCCCTGCAGCATTTGCATGCATGCATTTTGCATACATCTTCTGTGGATGCCAAGAGGACAGAGCCAGGCTGGTGATGATGAGCAATAGGATGAGGGGCAACGTGCAGAAATTGGAATGCAGGAAGTTCCACGGGAAAATGAGGAAGAACAGGTTGCCCATAGAGGTCGTGGAGTCTCCCTCACTGAAATATTCAGGAAATATTCAAGAACTGTCTGGATGCAATCCTGTGCAATGTGTTAGAGGATGAACCTGCTCGAGCTGGGAGGTTGGACCAGATGACCCACTGTGGTCCCTTCCAGCCTGTCCCATTCTGTGATTTGATTTGTCTGCCCCTCTAAGATACATCTGAGTGTTGCTTTTTTGTGCCTATAGCCCCTCCAACAGCATTTCTTGACTGGAGGAGCCTCCTGAAAACAGTACTAGCACCCAAACCAGATCAGGAAGAAGGTGAATCTTCACTGGCTCTTGTTGCTTCCTCACTACTCAGATCTCCTTAGAGCAATTTTGCAAAAGCACAGAAGAGATAATTAATTGCACATTCTCATGTGCGCAGCAGATGCTGGTAATTTGTTCAGTGTAAAACTTTTAATAAAACAAAACGGCAACACCAAAAAAAAGTAAAAAAAATAACATTCCTGCATCTGTTTATGGAAAGGAAAGGTTCTACCCTGCCTGAAATTATTATTTTCCTGTAAGGGCAATGAAAAAAGCCTATCCTAAATCATTTTTAAACTCACTGAGAATTGGGAAAGCATCCCAGCAATTTATAGTAAGATATTCATTGGAAGTTGCTAAGGCATCAGCAGCATTACCTAAAAAAAACAATCCTAAAATTTCATGAAAGTATGTAGGTGGAAAGATGCAGATACTGTACAGCACAATTAATTTCTCCAAGTAGTAAAATGACCCATGTTTCCTAAGGGTCAGATTGAGGGAGTTAGGAAATGTTCCTCCGCAAACCCTGAAAATTGGTTGCATTATTATGATGAGGCAGTTTATTCTGTGGTTGCCAGAACAAATTAAAAGTTACATATTGACAAAATTGTCCCAACAAATAAGAGCTCAGCTCCTGTGTAACCGCAGCAGTGAATATTTATATCTACCACCAGGTCCCAAGTGAGTTTGGGATTATTATTTTGGGTAAGAGAGGAGCACTTCATTATCACAGAATCACAGAATGGGCTTTTGGGTTGGATGGGACTTTTAAGGCCATCTAGTCCAACCCCCTACAATAAGCAGGGCCATTTCTAACTAGACCAGGCTGCTCAGAGCCCCATCCAGCCTCCCTTTGAATTATTATCACCATTTTACAGACTAGGTAAACTGAGGCACGGAAAGATGAAGGAAGTTGCCCAAGATCACCCAACAGGCCAGTAGCAGAGCCAGAAAACAAATCTCTCAGGATCCAGTCCTGGTTTCTGGGACACTCTGTCCCCTCTGGGAAGCAGTTTGGCTCCCTGTTGCCTCCACCAAGGCTCTCTGCCAAGCTGAGAACAGCCACAGGCCAACCTTGCCAAGGTGTAAACTCCAGCACCAACAAAGGACCTCCCAAAACCTGCAGTGGACCACTTGCAGCAGACAGGGATTCGCGGACCTGCGTGCTTGCCTTCTGGGTGAATGTGGACAAGCTGGATGACATGAGTGTCCAGAATTTCATCCTGAAGGTCACAAACTCCGAACACCCACTAGGACTCAGGGGAGCAGTGGCAGTCACACAACAGCCCGAAGCCTGCAACAGGAGATCCACAGCAACCACTATCACACCCTTGGAAGAGTCACAGATTGATGCAGACCTCCTTGCACTGCTGGGAATCTGCTCTTAGGTCCTCTTGTGCCATCCATTCTCCAGGCTGAGCCTCCCAGGGGAAACACAGAGCAGACACAATTCTTCCCCAGCACAAAAGGGGCGAGCCAGGATTTGTCCTGGCCCATGAACACCTCTGTGCATACAATCAACTTTCTCCTGATCTATCCACCACCCCGCCATCCCAGTTTTCATGCAGCAGATTAGTGTGGAGCACGTTTCCCTCCAGGATCAGCAATTCATCTTTCCTTGGCAGCCTCTCAGCTCCTGCAAAAACACTTTGTTCAGGCCTGCAGGGCTGTGAGTTTGAAGAAATGTTACTTCAGCTCTAGCACAGCCCAGTAAATGTGATTTGTGCCATTGCTGGTAAAAGGCCACGAGCTTTCTACTGCCCTGACAGTGCAAGAACTCAGAGCATGCTAATGCAGGAGGAAATGCACTAATAATAACACCATTTTGTGCCATTTGGGTAATTGGTTTTATGAAGGACTATAAATAAACACAGTTCAGGCAGCAGTTTGTGCATCCTTGCAGGAGTGGTGGCAGTCAATCAGGGAGAAAAAGTGGCACTGCCACCCCTGGCCTAGCCATCACCAAATTTGTGTAAACATCCCCAGAACTTCCTTCTCCATCCCTCACAGCCTGAAATGTCCCTCCAAATAAGGCGTTATTTTGATACACAGATGGCTTCTGCCTTGGGAGCTACTGGTGCCTGTGCTGGGCCCTGCCTTGCAAGGGAAAGGAGGAGCTTAGGAGAACCAAGGAAGCAGACACCATCCTTAGGCATCTTTCATTTTCAAAACTATTAGGTTTTGGTGCAGTCTGAAGGTCTTATCCACCTTTTATGGTACTCCATAATAAAAATTGAGCATACCAGCAAAACTGACCAATAAACTCATTAAAAGTAAGACACATGATAAAAGTCAAGCTACTCCTGAGATGAACTTAAATTAGTGACATAAGTGTTCTCTCAGATCTCAAAACCCTCAAAAAATGATAGCTGGTACACAAATCCAGACAAAAAGGACAAAAGCCTCACACCTGAGTGTGAAAAAAACACTTTTTCTCTGCCTCAGAGCAGAGTTAGCTCTGACCAAGGGTTGAGCCATTTTGAGTTAAGCACAGAAACCAAAAGGATTCCTTCAATCTCACTATTGTTTTCTTCTTCAATTGAAGAGTAGAAAAAAATAATCATGAGTTTGTGCTCTTCCTGAAGATTTCTTTCCAAACCCAGCAACTGAGGACTGAGATGCAGCTCGTGACAGGACAAGCATCACTATAAACTTTCTGCTCTTTAGTAGCTGTTCAGCGGCTTTTTAGTGGCTGTTTTGCCTCCAGAGAAGTAAGAGATTTAGCATTCCACCGCCCCAAGCAGGCATTGAAGAGAGGGGATGTTGTGCAGAGCTTTCTGGGGACTCCAAAAAGGAAAACAGTTTTCTGAACAGCCCACAGGAAGGCTTGGAGGGGCCATCCTGCCTCCCCCAACACCGCCCTCATAACACCACAGCTGGCACTGGGTCATGCTATCAAGAGCCCCCTCCTTTACTCAGCACCTTGTCTTCATTCACATCCACCTCATTAAGCTCTGGCTGTTGACAGAAAACAAGAAATTTAGCCATGCCTGACCTGGGCACAGGCAGGACCATCCCCAGCCAAGCATTCCCAATTAATATTTGCACCTTCACAACCTTTACCATTTGATATGAGACAATTTGCAGTTTTCCCAGTCTTGCCTCAAAGTGGGGACTTTCACCCTCACAGGGAATAAATGAGCACTTAATTGATGGCACAACATCCCAGGAGTGAGCAAGCAAGCAAAAAAAAAAACATCCTGATTTTCATTTCTTCTGCACGATGATCCCAATTATGCCATATATCACATCATTTGCATTGCCACAACACAGCCTTTTACATCTGCTTGAGTTGCCAGCTATTTAATCTCAGGCTACCTTTAAAAAAAAAGGCTCGTAGAAAATGAGATGCTTGCTTTATGCTGATGCAGTTAAGAGAGCTAATTTCAATTCCAAAGCAAACAAGATTTATGCAAGTCAATAGACTGAGGGCTCCAGGAGCCAACCGGAATAAGGCTCTTGTTGTTCGGTTTTAATAATCCATGGGACAGTCCCAGCAATTTACATAAATTGAATCCTCCAGACCTCATCTAATTTTGGGCATAATTTCCTAGGGTTTGGAGGACACTTACCACTTATTTCAGAAGTGCACATACAACTTTTGCTGGCTTTGCACGTGACCCTGAAACATATTGGGGCAGCATAAAGACAGTTTCCCACTAGGTGCTTGTTTGCCAGGATTAAATGCCACTGGGATCAAAAAAAGGGCAGTTTCAGTGTCTGTGGAGTCAGTGGTTTACCTGCCCATTGCAGGGTGTGCCTGTGTTCAGGAACTCCAATATTTACAAGCAAGGCATGTGTCAGCAGCTGTTTTTGGTAAGGCCTTGCAAAGTTCTACAAAAGCACAATAGGCTGCATTTCAATTAGACCAGAGATCTGAAGAGTCACTAAATTAATCTGTCATTAATCTATTATAACATTCAGTTTCTGCTTCTTTTCTTATGGCAGCATACTGAAAAACAGCCGATTATTTCACCAAAAGAAGTTAATATTTTCCTATCTGATCCTGGTTTTCCTGAAGAGCTAAATGTAAGGCGATAACTCAAGTGTAAGATTTTCAGCAGAGCTCAGGGAAGTTCACAGCCCTTCCCTGCATACATTTATGCTGCTATCTGTATAAAATTTGCAGCAGCCACAAATACAATTTGTCAGTCTCTGGGTTAGAGTACTTCTCCGGGCACCTGCCAGGTACAGGGGTAGTGGACGATCAGTGGTAAAGGATGCTCGTATTTCAATATCCCAATTCCCACACTCGCTTACACAGCCTCAGGATTTCTGCTTGCAGGGACACGACCGGCAGCTCTGCAACTCGTTCTATCACATCTGAGCTATTGAGAAAAACACATTTTCTATTACAGAGTGAAGAGAAATCCCACAGCAACAAAACCGATCTTTATCATGATCTCAGAGAACATTGTAAACACTCCTCCACCTAGGGGCAGATACATTTGGGTTTGCTCATCACACTTACACAAACAATTATCTTCAGAAGCAGACAAGAAGATGGGATAAAATTAGAGTAACTTCCTTCAGCTTGCAGAACACCTGGACACAGCTGAGAGGTGTCTGTTGGCAATGGAAATAACCAGGCAAAGAGCTGCAAAAATGGGTGCTGATCCTACAAGAGAGCATCTGTTTGGGACATCCAGGATCCTGAGGGGATGATTGATGTATTTCCCTCAGTCGCCCTGACTGACCAGGGGACACTGATCAGTCCCCTCCAGTATCCTTCTGCCCAGGTGATCAAAGCAGGCTCCAGGCAGGCTGGATCACTCCTTCCTCCAGCAGACAGCTGGAAGTAGATGGACGATTACCTGCTGGGATAAGGAACAGGGCTGTGGTAGATGCCTGGCTCTGCCTTCCTTTTGCTGAGGGTGAAAAACCGGCCTGTCTGCCATTCCTGCGCATCTCCTGTGAGAGGCTGACCCCCTGTGGAAAGGTTTTACGTTACATGTACGAGGCTACAAGAGGTGAGAAAGGAAGGCTTGACTTAATCCCAGAATCTGGGGGACCCAAGGACCGCTTTTCCATGCTGGAACTTCATCCAATACTGTCGCTTGCCCTGCTCCTCTCTGCTAACCATGCCATGGGCAGCAGCAGTGCTTTTTCCTCTCTTCCAGTCCTGGGAGGCACAGGTGTGATGATCCATGTTTCAGGAGGGCTTATGAAACATATCCACAAGATAACACAAACGCCCCAGTAAAATGCAGATAGTAATGGTTGAGCCCAGAGAAGAGCAGCCCAGAGGGACATCTGGTCACATCTGCAGCCTAAATGCTGGTTTCAGATACCACCACACAGCATCTTCACCAATGGTAGGGGTTCCCTCAACATTCTCGATAAAAATAAAAATTAAAAGAGGAAAACTAAATATATAAACCTTGCTTGCCTGTGTCAGTATTTCAGACTAAGGTCCAGTCTATGCTTCTCTGTAGCAAGTATCTGGAATGTGACCAAACCGTGTCAGTCTGGGGCCAATGTTTAATTTGTCACTCCTTGCTCACTCTCACAGTATCCCGATTGAATGGGCTCTGTTGATAGATGGAGGATGCTCAGTGGAGCATCTGAAAACCTGTCAGGCTTTTTTCCTCCCACCTTTCCCCCTATTATCAGCTGAGAAGCTCTGAGCTGACACTCTTTGTGACCAGGTGAAATATTTGGTTTCCAGCAGCCATGGTCTCTTCCCTGGTGAATCAGATCCTCCCAAGACCCCTTGTCCTCCAATATCTGAATTCCTTGCTTTCCTAGAACAAGCATCTGCAAGAAGCATTTCCTACATTTAGGAAGTAGTTTACAAGAGCACAGAACAAACAAGTTTCTTGACAGTTCTCCAATTTCCTACCAAACTGAGATCCCAGACAGTTCTGTTCATGCAAGCAGCTGGGCAAAAAGCATGTCAGAGCATCATGTTTCATTATTCTCTCAACATCTCACAGAAGAAATAATTTTCAGTGAACCATCTGGGGTGTGCAGCAGACACTGAAAATGTCAGATTAAACAGGAAAAACATTTCCATCTACGTTATCTGGCTAACACAGAAAGCAGTGAAAAGACCTGCTGTTCGGTGAGGAAAACCAGGTAATTAAAAATCTGTAGTCATCTTAACAAGTCCCATGAGTTTTATCAAGGGAAGGTCAGTGTAATTAGCCAGCCTGCCCAGCCCAGCCATGCTCAGAGGCCCAAAACTAATTTCATTTTATAGGCTATGGCTCGTCTTGAGAGAAGCCTGTTCCTGAAGAGATCCCACATATCCCTTCTGGAACCAGCTCTGTGACTCCCAAGCTCACCAAATTGTGCCTCTGCACAGATGGACCCTGGTGCATCCAATGTCACCCAGGTGAGCTGCAGTGTGGCATGTGAAGAGCATCTGTCCCACTGGCTCTGGAAAGTGCCCCTTCTCCTCTGGACGTGCTCAGAACTGCACGGCTGCATTTGTGAACTAAAGTCACCCTTAAAGCCTAGCCAATCTTTTCTCCAGCCTCCTCCTGCTTTTAGCCAATTCTGACACTTGGAGATGGCAATTTTCCTCCAGGGATGCCAGGGCTTCACTCCTTGGCCCTACAAGAAGGGAAAAAACCCCACTACTCACCTGTACAGATGGAGAGACTTCAGCTAGGACAAGGGAGAGGGGCATGCTTAGTGTAACTATCACTCTTTCACCTGAAACAACTGTTTTCTTGCAGCTTTTATACTCAAGATATAAAATCCATTCCTTGACCTGACCTGAGTCCCAGTTTCTTCTGCAGCTGGGTGCTGAAAAGTGATGGAGCTGGCAGGTCACAAGGTATGATGTGGGGAAGAGAGGGCAGTGCCTGTCAGCAAGGCATGGTACAGTGAGAGTATCGTGAGTCACTGGGGGCTCTTCTCCCGCTGGAAACAGGGCAAGGTTTTCCCCATCATCAGCCCTATGCTCACACACACCCACGTCTGCCTCCAGAAAGCTTAAAAATAGTGTCCAGCACACACCCCAAGACTCATCCACCAGCTTATCACGGGGATGAGCAGCTGAGCTGCTCCTTTTCTTGCCTGCTGCAAAATCCTCCCAGCAGGAGCCCACCAGCTCACATAGGTTGGGCAATGCCATGTGAGTGAGTAATGACACAGAAGAGAGGCTTTAGCATGTGTCACCTCAAGCCCTGGGTCCTGCTGTCCCAGTGAGCCATGACCTGTGCCAGAGGGTCAGCAAGGAGATGTTCATAAAGGATACGCAGTGCGGAGCCTGCAGGTTGATGCTCTTCTCACCCAAGAAGAGCCCTTCTCATCCCTCCTTGCCCAGCTGGGACTACGCTGCCCAGAGAGGAGAAACAGGCACCTGCCCTCCCACCTGCTCACCTGCAGGCCACCACCAAAGCTGAGTCACAACAGTTATGGAAAGGTTCAGCACTGCCAGCAGTGCTCCAGCTTAGGACACTTTCCTGCTCAACCCTGCAGAAATGATTTCCAGGTGACCATTGCATCCCACAAGGAAAGGGATGTGAAGTCTTCCCTTTCCCCTGTCAAGAGATAAAGCACCAAGATTCAGAACTGGATGTGTGTTTGATTTGTAAATTTGACCTTCTGAGGGATCCACACTAGGGATTCTAAGGCATTGCATGTTAACAATGAACACAACCAAGCAAGCATCTTTAAACACTCACCGAGAGGTCTCCATGCCTTAAGCTGAGGAATAGATCCTGAGTACATTCACATCAGCAACAGCACTGGGTGGCCCAGACAGGGCTGCAGGGTGACCCTAATCCTCACATAGTCATTTCCTTCCATAATTGCAGGAAATTGCAATTTCAGCTGTGTGCACAGGGAAGAGTCTATACCTGGCAGGAGTGCTGATATAGCTTCTACAATCTCAGAAAAACTCTGCAGGGCTATGACCTGCATGAGCAGGGAATGATGACCCAGGAGCTGGGAGCCACAAGCCAATGTGAGCATAGGTCTGCAAGTGTTGGCACTGCTAAGGAGAGCTGCACTTCTCACATGGTTCGCCCTAAATCTGAGAACCAGAGCCAGAAAAAAGCCTTGGGTTCATGACCTGTAGCAACAGCAAAGCTCTGACCCCACTAAGTTTCAGGAAGAAACCAGAATTGATGTATCAAATGCAAGCAAAGCAAAGCAAGAGATCACACAAAACAAGCACTTCCCTGGTCAGTTGTTCACATCCAACACCAACATTTGAAAAAGTCAGGCAGAGAACGCAGCTAAAAATGAGGGCTCAGTGTTCAGCTGGCCCAGTCACCACCAGCCAGCCAAGCAGAAAGACCTGAGAAGCAAAAAGCTCTTGGCAGGGGAACTTCCACTAATGCTCTTAGCCTGTTGCAAATGCAAAGTAACACAGCCCACAGCGGAAGGTGTTTAAATTAGGTCAGGCTTTTTTTGGCACTTTTCCAGGTGCAGAGCACACAGGGATAATCACCAAGGCTGACACTCAGCAGCTTGTGAGTGTGGGGTAATCTGTGCCATTCATTCATACCCTTAGTCACCGGCATTTCAACAGGAAAATGCAACACCTTCGGATTCAGGAGCTCCTAACACTCAAACTTTCATCTGCTTTGGCACAGCCACTCTTTTTCCCACGTGCTGTTCCGAGCTGCTGGTTAATAAATACAAGGTGCTGGAAACGCCTCGTTATGTCTATCTGCACCTTCATTTCTTGCCTAGACTCTTTTCTAAGGAGACCAGTGCAATTACTCATCCTCAAGCCAAGAGGATAAGAGTAAGAGGCAAACACCTAAAATATGAGGTAATCCCTTCACCACTGCCTTGGGCTTGTACGGATGGAAGGCAGGGAATAAGGATGTATGAACTGAGCAATTAGAGGAGAAGTGAGGGCACCTGAGCAGCTTGACCCAGGATTTCCAGGATCAGCAGATGGAAACCTGCAGAGTTACCAACCTGGCTAGCAAGAAAAAACAGGCCACCTTCAAGCAGAGCACTGAGAACGGGGTGACGAGGAGGAAAAATAGGGATTTACTCCTATTGGATCTGAGCACAACCCAGATGCAGATCCTTGGTGTCAGGTAACCAGCTCATCCTCCCAACAACATGAATCAAAATGTTGCCTAATGTTCACTGCAAGCTTGGCAATGATGAGAAGTGGCACTTCCCTTGAGATGAAGAACAACCCACAGAAGATGCACTCCCAAGGAGCTGGACTCCTGTATCTGTGGGTGAGATTTACACCAAAAGGAAAAGGTTTACACTTCAACATACAGAAAAGCAAAGACACAAGATAGAGCATTTCCTACTTTATCAGGACTGTTAGAAAACAAGAAGTACCCCCACAGCTCACCTCAGCACCTTCACCCACTCCCAAGCTTCTCTCTTGAACTGGCACCTTCCCCTACTACATAAAAATGTGATTTTTTTTCAAGGGGCTCCTCCTCCTTCCTTACAGCCTTACAACAGAACAGTACAGCAGCCAGGACCCAAAACCATTACAGTCTCAGGACCAGCTTCAGCTAATCTTCCCAAGATGAAGAGTTTTCCAAATTAGAGTTCCTTCAGTGAAAACATCTAAGGTCTCCATCGCTTACTCAAAACCACAGGCCAGGTTAAGGTTAACGCATGGTTTGTCTCCTCTGCAATCAGAACCCATATTCCTTCTCATCCCATTCGTTGGACAGGATAGCGTAGGTGACAAATAAAAGCAAACCCTCCCTCCAAGACAGCAGATGATCAAAGAAAACCACACATCATGGCAATTATTAATTAAGTTTTTATGTTTACAGTAGTCACTTAACATGGATGCCAAGGGGTTTTAATATGAATTCTGATGCTGGAGTGAATTCACTGGGAAAGCTGTAGGAAGACCAAAACAGCTGCTCTAAAATAATAATTCCAAAGAAGAAAAAGTTGAGATCATACTGTGCTTTAAAAGTGAAGTTACATGGTTTAATTTGCATAGCACAAGCATACGTCAGTAGCCAAGTTACAGGCATCGATAAAGCCCATCTCCATTTGTGTTGCCTTTTTCTTTTAAATCTGAACAACTGGCTGCTGGTCTCTGCTGGAATCAAGGTAGGCTTAGTGGCACTTGCTCTCCAGCAGCTCCACTTGGTTTCGCCAAGGAACATTCAACACTACGAAGTTGCAAATGGTGTGCTAAGGAGAGAAAGAAAAAAAGCAGTTATCAGAATAAGGGCATGAAACAGTATTATTTACCACTGTTCTACACTCTTGTGGCTCTCTAGATTTTCCCTCTCCAGACAAGTATTCTGGAGCAGCACTCTAGTGCTCAGAGCGAGTCACATCTCTTAAATAACCTGACCCTCAGCAGTGCTGACTGCTCAGCTTTACTTCTTAGGGTTTATCTCCTTTATCCATTCAGATAGGAAAGCTTTCAGCATGGATAATACTCAAACATAAGCCCACAGGCACAGCTAAGCCACGTGTACCTGAGTCAGATCATTGCAGTTGCCATAATGGTACACATCAGCTTCGTGTTTCTCTTATGTGCAGCTACACCTCTCACGCAGGCAGGTACAAAGGGCACATACAGCCTATCACTGCCATCAGCAGAAGGAATGAACCACTATGGAAAAACTCAGGCCAGATCAAGGCAGACAAACTTGGTGCTCCCACCCAAGAAGCTCAAGTACTCGTGACAAAATGTCTGTGTAATAGCTTGGTGGGAACAGAGAGATGGGGTGATCTGCTTCTTTTGGGCAGTGCTTTGCCCAGAGCTCTGTTCACAGCAATACAAGTCCCACAGGAAAGCTTGCCAAGCATGTTTACCATCACCATGGGCAAGAAGAGATGAGAATTTTATGGGGACTGAGGACCCTGAACTGAGAGCCAGGAGGCCTTGGCAGAGTTTTCTTCACACATCCTTCTGGTCCAGACCATGACTACTTCTTAAGAGGACTGAGACACATGCAGTGCTCCAGCCTGAGCTCCACTTACAAAACAGCCAAAAGGCCCTGTCTTCTCTGACATCAACTAGCAAGACACGTTCTGCAAGGGTAGAAGTTGCTTTGCCTTGTTAAATATAAAGGCATAAGGTCTCTGATGTTGGCTGAGGCAGACAGGGGACACTGACCACAGCCATCTGTACTAAACCAGCCAGTGGGATACAAACTGGGGGGTCGGCAGGCTGTGCCCTGAAGCCTACCTTGGCCATCTGGGGCTCCTCATGGAAAGCACAGTGCTGGATATCAGTTGCTGGCTTTGTGCAGGTTGTCCGGGCAATCTCCACTTCCATTATGTACTTGACTCCAGCCACGATCTGCAACAACACAAGTCGGCAGAGGCAACTTTACTCACAGCACACGGACAAGGGCTCTCTGCCGAGAGAAGCCTGGCAGAGGCAGGCAGTGTTCCTGTAACATGATGGAAAACAGACTCCGAAAGTACAGAGGGAATTGTATGTGGCAACCTCCATGAAAGAGGCGCTTGGCACCCTCTCAGAGGCAGGAAACATAATCCAAGTAAACATGTCCCACAAAGCAGCTTCCTTAGCAATAATCAGAGACATGTGTTAACTCATGAGAAGCGCAGGGAAGCCACTGGCTCCTTCCATAGCACGCAGCACTCAAGGTCACTCAGACTGAGAGAGGGCAAGATATAGAAAAGGGTGTTTATTCGCCTTCTGTGGGGAGAAAAACGACAGCTTGCAGAGGTCCTCAGGCTCGCGGTCAGTCCTTTCCCTAAAGGAATCCGGCCGGCCTCATTCCCAGCCCCCCTAACAGAGAATGCCGCCCCCGGTCGCTCACCTGCCTCTTGGCGCTGATGATCCGCACCACCCTGCTGGAGTACATGTCGTTGCTGGCCCTGTTGTACGCCGTCATGGCGAACTGCAGAGCCCGCTCCAGCCCCTCATCGTTCTCGGGGTCGTCGATGGTCTGCGGGGCGCCCAGCAGCCGCGGGCGGAGCTCGCCGCCTCGCACGGCGCCGGCGAAGAAGAGCAGGGCCGCCGCCAGCAGCATCAGCACGGACACTCTGACGGCTGCCATGGCTGAGCTCTACCGGCTCCCCCTCACGGCCGCCGCCATTTTAAAGCCGCGGGGCGGGGCGGCCCGGGCGGTGTTTTGGGCTGAGCCCCGCCCCGGCGCCTCGGGTCCCGGCGGCGGTGCCCGAGGGCTTCCACAGGATCTCGGGGAAGGGGGGCAAAGTGGAGGCGGAGGAGGAGGATGCTTTCCCGCACGGGAAGTTGGAGGCTTTTTCCCAAACTCTGCCTCCTCGTGGGTTATTCTTGCGCTTATTTCCCTCTGCTGCCGAGGGAAAATAAAAGCCGCAGAGCGTTTTAAGATACTAGTGTTGTTCCCAGCGCAAAACACCTTGAGTAATTTCCTACCTCTGCCTCCGCAGCGCTGGTGTTGCCTCACCTACGCTTCGAGGGGCCAAGGCGGCTTCCCAGACGGATGAGAATGGCTTCATTTCCCGTCTGCTCCCATAAACACCAACATTATCTCCCTCATCCCATCAGGAACCCTAAGTTTGGAAAGACAGGACTTAATATAGCATGAAGGAGCCAGCTCCGGTGAGATTTAAGGTCTCATGGAGTTGTTTGGCTGAGAGAGGAGGAGGTTTTGCATCTGAGTATCCACAGCTTGCCTTATAATGGAAAGGGCTTGTCTGCTGACTGGAAAGGCTGCCTGCATGCCAGCAATATCCAGCATGGAAAAATCCCCACAACAAGCTGACAACAAGCTGAGCGATCAACACTGACAGGACATTGGAGTCGTTCTTACAGCGAGAGAAATAATCATAGAATGGCTTGGGCTGAAAGGGACCTCGAAGATCATTTCATTCCAACCCCCCTGCCATGGCCAGGGACACCTTCCACTAGACCAGGCTGCTCAAAGCCACTGGATGAACACGATCAAAACCACCTGCAGACACCCAAACAGAAATAAGCTGTGTTTGTTGACTATTGCCAGTCCAAACCTCACAAAATCAGGGCTTGAAACAAAGCAATTATGAGGAGAAGAAAAGGCTTTGCAAAAAATATGTTGATGAATAGAGGGCACCTGGTTCATTAAACAAAACTGCATCTTGCCTGTTTTTTTCTGAAGGGTGCAACTATTGTGTTCTATCAGAGGTGCTTTTTTAAAATATAAAACAGAAATTCCTGAATAACCAGATAACCAAAGAAGCTGGTAAAGAATTTACCAAGCAGCAGAAGACTCATGATAACGTTGCAAAAGTTTGTAATACTGTGTGCTATTGGTATAACTAGAAAAATAGTAGGTTAGCATCTTCTTATGTGGTTGGTTCAACACCATCAGAGCAATATCTAATATATTTTCATCTGCCTTTATGTGTTTCAATTTCACTCAGGATTGCTGAGATTTTTATTATACCAGGCTTACTAATTTCTCCTGATAACTGCTACATTCCTTGCCCTTTCTCTTGATATCCCTCATCTTTCTTTCGCCATTCAAAAATATAGTTGTCAAACATGAAAGTTTCACTTTTACAACTCTAGCCATTACAATATGTGCATATGTACAGAAAATCCTTCAAATAAATGTTCTGTAGCCTCCAGCTAAAGCCTCTTGCCACCTGTATGGGCAGACAGATCCTATGAAGTACAGTCAGCCAGGCCACTGTTCAGTTGAACAGTTACATGGACAGCTCTGTGGCTGTGGGACTGAAAGATAAAATGACCCGTTGAATTCATCAGTAATATTTGTAGGATCAAGCCCATGAAGACATGGACAACAGAAATGGCAGATGGAAGTAGAATGGCCCACAACAATGGGTAGTGTTGCTATGGGCCATGTCCCCAGGCTGGATTTCATGGCACAAAAATTAACTCAGGGGCTTGTGTTCTTAAGGTAAAGAGTATCTTTAAATGTGGAGATTTCTCCACTTTGCAGTTCCTAACATGTACACAGGGCTATTCTCTGAACACACTTTCAGAGTTTGGTTGAACTTCCCAGAAAAACCTCCATTGTGGCAGCCCATTGCACATTTTCCAAGTACCTTCCCTCCAGGCCTGCTATCTGCATTTGTCTCAGATAACAGCCTTTGGCTGGTTCCTGCAGGGCTGGAAAGCACAGCCTGCAGAGCTCTAATCTCAAATGGCTCTTGGGATTGGGACGGAAACGGGGCCTGCAGGAGGAACACCGGCTTCTGTCGTCACTCAGTAATGAGATAGCAAACCTCAGATACTGAAAAATAATCACACTACCTACAGGTAGGAGATTACCTTTGAAATATCTCAAACCCAATACACTCTAAATGCATTTTTAATCTACTTTTTGACTGCTTTTTAAAATACATCAATCATAAATCAGGGTTAGTTTTCCCAGTTTTCCTCTGTCAAACTGGCAGCCAGAACCAAATGCAGGGTTTGCATATGTTCATGTGAGTCCCAGGGGCTCACAAAAAAAAAATGCCTCTTGAGCAAGACTGCAGTTTAAGAGATGGGTCTGAGAGTGATTCAATACCAAAGGCAAAACTATTTCACTGCAGTAGAAGAGTGTCCTCTTCTTGTGGAAATGAACCCATCCCATATCAGCTTATTCAGTGATGGTGGGAGAAACAGAGTGTCTCTGCCTTCCTTTGAGACTCGTGGTCACCACTCCCTGCTCTGGCATGCAGAGGCGTTCCTTTTCAGGAGAGGAATGGAGGCAATGCCGTGACTTGTCCGCACACAGAAAACCAGGTCTCTATCTTGTCTCTGAGCTTCAAAAGCGTGGCCTCTGAAATCCAGACAGCTGATTTGAAAGTGCTCAATGAACCAGGCCACAGCCACATCTCTTCTGCCTATACACATGCCCTCACATACTAGCAAGCTCTTGCCACAAGCCAAAAGTCAGTAGTGGCTTTTCTGGATAAGGCTGCAAGGTGACTGTTCAGCTGAAAAACAGTATATGCCGGGAGAGGCTTCAAGGGCACCAAAGGGCTGCTCTGAACATACTTCAGTCCTGGCAGTAAAACTGGATTAGTAAAGACCTCCCTCTCAAGTTCAAAGACTGCCTAAATAAGCTTAGCACTTAGTGCTGAGTACACCTTTCAGGCAATTCAGTGGGAACAGAGCTCTTGGGAAACACAGGCTCTCAGCCTAGGTGTTGAGCTCTCTTGAGAGCACAGCCTCAGATTTCTTGGGAACAGATAAAAACAATTAACAGAAAAGAAGTGCAGGTAGCACTGAGGGCTGTTCAGTCACTGATGGTCACTTTGAGGAATGAAATGCCAAACAACTCTCAGCACTGATCTCAAGTAGGTCAATGATTATTGCTCTGCAGATGGCGATTCGGGACCTACGCAGCCCTCTGCTGAGCCCCACACTGCTCACATCACTTGTGGGATGACAGCAGCACCTGCTTTGAATCCCTTTCCCTTATGCCAGTGCAGAAGATAATCTGCCTCTAAGAAATGGGTATTCACTTGCAGACATCTGCTTAGTAATTACTGCTGTTAATCTGCCTTTATGCCTATGAGGGGAGGCATTATTGTTTAGACACAAGCAGTAAACTAAGTAATTGGCAGCAGGAGAAGCTGCATTTCAAATAACTACATGTAATCAGTTATGGTCAGATTGTGCAACTGAAACAGAGAAGCCACAGTACTGAAAGTGTGTGCTGGTTTAAGTGAAGTACTGGTGCACTTGGGGTTTTAGCAAAAAAACCCTCTTCAGCAGCATCCTTTTTTACTCTGAGAAATATAAATATCAGCACAACAATACTATATATTCAAAATTATCACCAGAGATTTTCTGCAATCTGGTGCCTTTGGTGGCTACATTAGCTTGTATTTACTAAGAATAATTTGGCCATTCTCTTCCTCTGTATTCTTCTTCTTATGTATTTGCTTGCCTCAGTCTGTAGAAGAAATAACTTTGCTGTGTAAGATTTGTATTCATTAGTTCATATTAGATTTTTTTTTTCTTCCCCAGGAATTGTTTGATTCAGAGCTGACAAGCAAATTAGTTCTGACCTTGGTCTCCAATCCAAAGCACAAAGTGCATGCTTAAGCTTAGCTTCTGAGGAATACCAGTGACTTCACATGACTAAGAAGAAGCCTAAAATGAAGTGTATGTTTGCATGCTGTGCTGAAAGTGGCCCTCCAGCAGCCTGCTGGGATAGTAGACTGGGATACAAAGAGTAGAGCTCTGAGACTTTGCAGATCTCTGGAAGACCTCCCAGAGGAGACAGCGCTTCCTCTGCAGTAGCATGGTGTCCGTGTAGAGTCCTCCTAAGCTCCCCAGGAGGTGGTTCACAGTCACACCACTCTTGTTCTCTATAAATCAAATAATTTCTCTCCTGACTCGGCAACAGCTTGTAGTGTAACTTCACTACTTTGAAGTCCAAGGGCTTCAGGACATAGCAGAAATTTGAGTGTTTACTAAGTATGGTATCATGCTTTAACTACACATGTTTATGATGAAGGCCCCTTTTCAAGAGCAAGACTACAAATCCCTAATCCTTGCAAGAACACACAATTAAAAGGCCATCCAGGACCTCAAGTTTTCATTGACTGAAGTCAGCTCCTCTGCTATGATCCCAGCAGAGCCAAACCAGATTCCAGACTGCTTTGGATTGCATGGCACTGCACAGACAGACACAACTCTGTTCATTCTGGGGTTGGGGGGTATGTTTGTTTGGTTTTATTGTTTCATTTTTAAGAGATAAGTGTTGTGCTCTCAAGTAAAAGATTTCTCATTGGAAGACAAATCAATGGTGCAGAGCCTGGATATTTTCACAATCCCCATATACAACCAGAGGTACAACCTCTGTTCTAAGTTTTGAAGTGGTTACAGTTCCTGCCTGCCCAGCATTTCAGAGCAGAAAACTCTGCCTGGTTAAGGCTTTATTGCAGGGAATGGAAAAGCAAAACTTGGATCTATGAAACATCCAAGTGCAGAGAACAGCCTGTTCTCAAGGGCTGACTTGCCAGCAGGATTCCTCACTGCTTCTCATTAGGAAGGACTTAAGCTCTTTTCTACATTGTGCTTGTTGGATTTGAAGCATGGAAAGGAGCAGGGACAGCTATTGAGTTTAACGATTGCAAGACAGCAATCATCAAGGTAGCTTGCAAACAAAGGCAGTCACCCATACCAGACAAATTGGGATACTTGACCACTAAGATTTTTCCCTCAAGAAGGAAGTGAAATTGAGAATAACCTCAAAATTCACCCTGCCAGTTGCTCAATCGCTGTTCTACACATGCACATCTAGCAAAAAGACCAGCCCACTCCAAAACATGAAAAGGCCTTTCAGAACAGTACATATTGTCACACACAAATAAGATTACTGCATCAATGATCACTATTTAATTAATGCACAGTTAATCTACAGGCCATGCTGCAGCCCACATTTATAGTTATCCATCCCTCAGGTTTCAGCAAGCTCAAGCACACAAGAAAAGACTCACATTGAGGGCAGTGTTTTTACTCAAAGGAGTGTTTGGTTATTTGTGAGGTGACTGCTTTGTGTCCAGTGGCTGCAGTCAGTTCACTCAGATTCAAAGTCATCCAAGCAGGGAGAGAGAAAGTCAGATCACAGCACCTAACACAGTGGATGATACAGAGCTATAAAATGTCACCAGCACAAACCTTAAAAAGGAATCTTAAGAGGGTGGAGGGAATAGCAAAAAATGAGTCTCAGCACCTAGGAGGGCAATACTTACCAATGGAGCTGTTCACAAAGACTTGCACGACATTCTCCCAGCAATCTATGTAACACACATCTGGTAAAAAACAGACCTAATGCACTGGATTCATTTGAGCAGGAATAATTAAAATGTGTAAACATAAGGAGGAAAAAATAAAATTGTGACTGTTAAAAAAAATAAAACTTCTCAGATTCCCAGCTGGCTAATAATTGGGCTTTGATGAAGATGACAACAAGGCAAGGACAAAGGAAGCTTTAATGTCACTGCAACTGGGGAGTTGTGTCCAGCTCCTGTAGGAATAGCTGCATGGATCAGGTGCTTCATTCTTAAGAGCTCAACCACAGCACTATGGTGTTAGTGAACCGCAGTTCAGAATCCCAGGATGGGTCAGCTTGGAAGGAACCAGTGGGTCATTGGTCCAACCTCTCTGCTCAAGCAGGGTCATCCAGAGCACATGGCACAAGACTGTGTCCAGACTGTTTTTGAGTATCTCCAGTAAGGGAGACTCCACAGCCTTTTGCACCTGCTCTCCGTTTGGCAATTCCTAACATGTACACAGGGCTATTCTCTGAACACACTTTCAGAGTTTGGTTGAACTTCCCAGAAAAACCTCCATTGTGGCAGCCCATTGCACATTTTCCAAGTACCTTCCCTCCAGGCCTGCTATCTGCATTTGTCTCAGATAACAGCCTTTGGCTGGTTCCTGCAGGGCTGGAAAGCACAGCCTGCAGAGCTCTAATCTCAAACGGGGCCTGCAGGAGGAACACCGGCTTCTGTCGTCACTCAGTAATGAGATAGCAAACCTCAGATACTGAAAAATAATCACGCTCCCTACAGGCAGGAGATTACCTTTGAAATATCTCAAACCCAATACACTCTAAATGCTTTTTTAATCTGCTTTTTGGCTCCTTTTTAAAATACATCAATCATAAATCAGGGTTAGTTTTCCCAGTTTTCCTCTCTCAAACTGGCAGTCAGATCATAATGTAGGATAATGAATAGCAAAGTTTGCATAGGTTCATGTGAGTCCCAGAGGCTGGAACTTGAAAAAAAACCCTGCAAATTATTGTGAGATGTCGGAAGGGAAACAAAATCCACAAGGCTGTAATGATACATCACTGCACCAGCCCAGCAGCAACACGTAGCTTTGCATACAAAACAGGTTTCTTACTAGACTAAAATAATAAAACCATCCACATACAAACACAGACACCTATCCCAAAAACAAAACACTACCTGAGTGAGAGCAGCAAGGAGAATAAAAATTATGCATGCTCCTGTGTCCTTGAGAGGTTTTTAAAAGCCCAAATGCCACTCAGCTGTTGGAGCATTACTTTGTGATCAGGTAAGCAACCTCGCTTGGAGAATGCACTGACATTATGCATTCAACCCTTCCTCTTTTCTAGTGCTGGGGACCTCCAAAATCAGTGAACAGAAGAAAGTTAGGCAGCTGGGTGTGGAATTAAGTAATCATATTGACACTTGGTATTTTCTTTCCAGTTATTCTGAATCATTTGGTGTCAGATTGAAGTATATTCCATAGGGCACTTGGATACTGGCTGTTGAACTTCAGGCCTCCAGCTGATCAGTTTTTTAAGTCGTAGGAAATCACTCAACAACAAAAAGGCCTGATTACCATGGCTGCACTTCACTGGGAAAATAGAGAGCAGCTGAGCATGCCTTGAGGCAGTCATTACAAGGACATCACAGCCACTTCAGCATCAAGCAGCATTATCCACCTACAAGTCCTGCTGTGCTGAGCAAAGCAAAAGCCTCACTGTGCCAGAGCTGGTACAAAGGAAGAAGCCTGGAGGGTTTACAGCCCAGCACTTCGGTTCTGGGCTTGAAAACACACAGGCAGCCACATAATGTCATTCTCTCAGGTGGGGTAATGGTTTCTTGATGCAAACAGCAGAAGCAGGAGTAACCCCTTAGCCACCCCTAACTTTCAATAACAAGGACATATCTCCTGAACCCTTTGTTGGCTTCTCAAAAAAATTTTAATTCTCCCCCCAAAATACTCACCTCAACTACTGACAAAGACATCTTGTCTTTTTCCTTCAAATTCCAGCATAAAACTTTGCTTGGATGAGAAACTGCAGAGGACAGGAAGGCAGTGCATTAAAGCCATGTCTTTCTGCTGCTTGCCCCTCTGTCCCACTGCCTGGATCTTGCTGTTCCCGCTATGCAATGAGTTGAAACTCAAAGTGGTAAGAGCTGCTTCCTCCTCCTACGCTGGTGCATTTGCAGACACCAACAAGGAGTTCAGTGCTTACATGCCACAATCCCAGAAATCATTTGGAGTTCATGGGACTGAAGTCAGCTTATGCTGGGTGAGGATCTGTCCTGTAGGATCTTTCTGCATTTTTCTTGAAGATCAGATCCTTTCTGGAGAAGTAAACTGTGAATTTGGGGAGCTGTCAATATGGCTCTTCATTGAACTTCTAGTACAACTGATGGCTTGGTAAACCAGTACAAGCAAGGTTATTGCCCAAGAACACACAACATAGCTGAATACATTGAATGAGATTTGACTCAAGGCCTAGAATCAGGAGATTGAAAATATGCCGTAATACCTCTCATTTAATCGCATTATTATTTCTTTCTTTCTTCGCTCAGCATATTTTCTTTCAGCCACAGGGGGAGAGTCCCTCCAGGAGGTCATTGTTAATAAACTAAAAGGTGTATTTCAAGTACTTTTGATTGATCAACATCAAGGACTGGCTCCATGTCATGCAGTAATCCAACCTTACATGTAATTAACAATGTCCACTTTAATAATGTCAGGAATGCAGGCTCTCTTCCCCCACCTCAAAGGATTTTGGCTGTCAAAGGGTCCAATATTTCAAGATAACCTCAACAGTTTCAGGTTTGGATGTAATTCACTCATTTGCTGACACAGCCTTGCACAAGGTTAAGGGGTGTTTTAATTCAGGTGAAAACCAGGCCACCCTCTCCTCACAGCCAGATGAAGGCACCTGGTAGGACCCCAGTTTCCAGAACTACAAGAGAAACTAAAAGAGTCTTACGTTTCCTATTATGAATGCTGGCCTGCAGGCTGCTTTAGAAGAGAAAAAGAAGGTTGCAGACCTCTTACCATGGTAGAGATCATTGAGGAAAAAATGCAGAAAACAACTGCATGGTACCTCACTGCCTGAAACCCAGGGACTCCAGCTCTTGCTTCTACAAGTCATTAGAGACAACTTAGAAACCCCACCTGCTTCTTCATGAGCAACACTGGGGCTCTTCTAAGGGGGTTTCTATAGCCAAGAGTGTGAGGGAGCGTCAGCCAAGGGCAGCTGGAATGATGTGAGTGATCAGTGAATCAGTCTCCTTAAGACACAGTGCCTGTCTAACTGGGCATTCCCAAGCAGAGGGTTTGGGGAAGAAAGAGCACAGAGATTCTCATTGTGAGAGAAGCAAAACCAGGGGAAGCACAGCCCTTTGCACGAAGAAGAAGCTGAGGTTTGCAGGGAATCCACAGAACAGAGGAGGCTAAGAGAGCAGCCAAAGAGTCATGAGAGACCTCTAAGCTGCCCCTGTTTGCTCCCTTTCTGACTCTAGCCTGGGGATCAGGCAGGGTCCAGAGATGCCTCCAGCTCTGATCCCTTGCTGTTCTCCCTTCTCTGCCTGGGCCCAACCAGCTCAGTCACCGTGTGTGACTCAGTGCTGGGGTGAGTTGAAGTCTGTGGCAGAAGGGAGATCCCACTGATGACAGAGGCCTCTGCAGTCCTCTCTGACCCTGACCCCACATGAAAGCCATTTCTCCAAAATCCATTCATCCATGCTGAAGAGAGCAGCCCAATCAGTCCCCTCAACAAGCCATCCTCTGTTGTGAAGGCCACACTCTTGGCTTTAAAAGGTAAAAGTGTCCTCCCACTGTAGGAGTCATGCAGTCACCAAACAGCTTAGAGATTCTGGACAGAAAAAACAAGTAGAAATAAACCAACAGTTGGTCTCAACTGAGTTCCAGGCCAGGAAGAAAGAAATTAAATTATTTATGTAGGGTTCTCAAGCAATCATCAGCGGGGCTGAGACCTGGGACCCAGCTGCTCAATCCCAGCCTCATGTGTTTTTTAACTCTTGGGCATGCCACAGTCTTGGTAAACAAGTAGCTCTAGTTTCTGCAGCTGCTGCTTTTAGGTTGGAAGCAGTTCTCATCTATCTCTCCCCATGTATCTATTCCCATTAATAACAATTTCAAAAAAACCTTCCTGCTTTTTCATTGCCCTCCTTGCTGCCAGCCATACACCATTAAACAGAAGAAATAAGAGGATTTAGCTGTAATTATGGTTTTGCCTTTTTTTGTACAGAGGGCATCCCATGGAGACTGACACAGCTGAATACCTGCCCAAGGACACCAATTCTCTCCGTGGGAGTTTCCAGGGATAAAAATTAAATTGTAGCTGTATAATACATTGAGCAGACAATGCCAGTGATTATCCAGCAAAGTGACATCAAAAAGCACAGGCACCAGCACTGCTGGCTTCCAAAGGGGCATACCCTGCAAAGGATGACAAGGCCCTTCAAGAACCACATGTGTATTTTGTCCCTTTTACTCTTTGGCTTCTCTGTGAGACCTCTAGGGCCAGACCAGTCCTATAAAACACTGCAGACACCTCACACCTGCTTGCAGGTACGCATACTCCACACAAGCTGGCAAGTGCCTCTTTTCCCTCTCTTTCCCAAGCCATGAAAACCCTGGCCAACCTCCCAGTTCAGACCTCTGACTGCATGACAAGGGAGCACTCCTTGGAACTCCACTGCCCAAGTGCCATTCTGCGTTCCCAAAATCCCAGGTATTTCCTCTAAAATTCACAGCATGGCTGGGAAATTGCCTTCTTCTTGCCCTCCCTGGCAGTCAGGCAACCCTCCTGGATGCTGCAAGTGGCCAGTTACAGTAGGATAAGTAAGCCCTGTGGCTCAGCCAGACTCAGTGCACCCCCTCAGCAGGGTCAGGCTGAGCAAGCCCACCCCACAGGCAGTCCCAGGGAAGCCTTTTATTTATGTGGAGCTGCAAGCCCACAGGGAAGATTGTGGTGTCAACCAAGGCTAGAAGGAAGCAGTGGCTCTGCAGCAATAAACACAAATCAGGAAACATGGCAACTAGCCACACCCTGACTCAGGGCATGGCTGTGAGGAAGTGCAGAAATGTTCTCTGGTGAGGTATCTTTGCAACACAACAGTGCCAATGCCAAGTGCAGAGGAGTCAGGATGAACCAGGCACGGAAGGGGAAATAGTGCAGGGAAATGCCAGATTCTGTAAAGGCGTCTGGGGTCACGGGTGAGGTCACATCGCTTGCAAATCCCCACAGCCACGGTCCTGTCTGCAAATGTGCCAAGGCCAATGTTTTCCAAACCTCTCCCTGACACCTATTGGAAAACTAGGGAACACAGGACCCATATTTCTCCTTTATCTGGGGAGCATCTTTTTGACTTTTCTGGATGCTTCAGGGATACACCTTTGAAAACACGTGTGTACTGGGGGTTATCAGGAGACATAAAAGTCTGCAAGCCATCTGCTCTTTTCCAAGCTTCCTTCCCACCTGGCCTGACACATCTGGACAAGAGTTCAGCACTGTTCCTGTGTTCCCCCTGGGCTCCTTCCATTTCAGTCATTGAATTCACACACATCTCAGGATGCATGCAAGTTAGTCTCCTTTTCTTCCAAACCTCCACCTTCTACTTACTCCAGCAAGAATTCTGAGTCCCACCAGCCCCATTCTAAGATCATGCTTTCTACAAAGTCCTCACTTAGGAATTTTAAGTAACAACTCAGAATTTAGTGTTTTGAAAAGGCCTAGCTAGTTGCTCTGGAGACCAGCAAATGCTACAGATCTTTATAGACCTGGCCATGCCACCTCTAACTCCCTGTCCCTCTCTTTGCAGGCTCAAGTGCTTCTAATCGCCATATACCACCCAACAACTCCCTCTGAAATGTGTGTGCTCACCACCTGCTAAAGGCTGGCAAACACAGATAAGTGTTTTCAGGCACGACCTGATGTATGGCTCAGAGGAATGTTGGTTTAAAAGGGGGGTAAAGCTACCCCTGCCCCTACCTTCTGGCAGCCTGACATACATTGTTTAATGCATGGTTTGGCCGTTGCCTTGCACCCTGCACAAACGGGGCCATATGAGGTCAGTAATAGCGGGAAAGCCTGAATTAAATGGAATATAAGAGCTTGACTGCTAATTATCCATATGACCTCGAAGCCTTGGACAGACAGGGGTCTACTACAGGATAAATTACAAGATGGTAGATACAAACACTTAGGCTCTGAAGACAAGGACTGTGATAAATAAGATCTAGCAAGCCAGTCTATGGTTATGACATTTCTATCTCATTTATATGATGCCCAGAGCTGCAGATCTTGCTCTTACCTTAACAAAGTAACAAAAAACATCTGGAAAAGAAAATCACAATAGGGATAGTACTTTGTATATCCTAAGTGATGGATGATCCAGGTCTAAACACAGTGGGGGATAGAGAGAATGTTTTCCATCCTCTAACTTCTTTCACACCACCCAACTGCTTCACCAGCAGTGTGGCCACCAAGTTTGCCACTACAGAGCCTCAGGGCCAGTTCTGCTTGGAGAATTGTCATTCCCTCTCCATGTATTCCTGCACTGCGTGTGTCTTTCAGCAAAAATTCAGTCATCTCCTCTGAGAAAACAAAACAAGGCAACAGCTTTCCCAGTCATGAGAAAATGAGCTCAAATGTGACTTTGCGTGGCTGCACTGAGCCACTTGGAAACATCCTGTGCTCAGCTGGTAAAAGGCAACATCCGGGTGGAACATCACCCATGTCCCAAGCTGGAATTTTACAGCACCTGCTCAAAACAAAGCTGGAAAGCACAGGGTGACAAAGCCAAAACAAGGGATGGAAGAAAACACCAAATCTGAGGTCAACATCAAAACCTAACCAAATGGAAAGCTCCAGACAGAAACATTAAAGTCCAGAAAGAAAGGAGAATGAACCAAAAAGGGCTCAGGATTAAATTCTCAACTCAGAACACAACAAAATTAGTTGAGGAACTAAATAAGAGACAAAATGGGACTCAAGCAATGCTAAAGAAAGTTTGGAAAAAGAAGTATTCTCATCAGAGAAATATTGAAAAAAAAAACTTTTCTTTTACGGAAGTATTTACTTTTATAAAAGTCAATATTGTCTAACGAAAAAGAGACTAAACTCTGATTCCAAAATCACATGTACCCTCATGCCTGCAGTCAGGTCCCAAAAGTCAGACATTGATACATTGCCAAACTGCAGAATTTCTAAGCCAATCTAAGGTTGTTTGTTTGCTGTCTGGAGCATAACACTATGAACCAAGTTTTCCATTCTGTTTGGTTTTGATTTCAACATTCTATCTGGAACATTCAGCTCATGTTTCCATGTTTTTCTAAGCAACCATGAGGGTTAGATTTTTTTAAATTTTTTTAATTAGAAAATGGTGTTTCATATGCAATACCTTTCTTCCAGGAGCTTTTAAGGAAAAAAAAATTACAACATCCTGAGACTGCTGACAAAGCCATATGGCTTAGTAACCACTGCAATATGCCATTAAAAAATGCTTTTCATTTCCCCTCCACACATAACTCGCTTATTTCTGTCATTCAGTCTCGGTTCCAAAGGTTTCACTGCAGTATTTGCTGAACCACTGTACTGCAATGAACTATTTGTAACTTCTTTAAAGAATTTCCATTAAAGCATGACTTGGATGGCTCAACAAGCAAATATCATTGATACTACACCTGTCATAGACAAACATCTGGGCTTGGATGGGATCAAGACATGGTTTTATGGAGAAGCAGTGCTCCCAAGACCACCACAAAGTCACATGGCACCCATGAGTGCCAGATTTTAGGTTCACATCTCAAAGGAAACTCAAAAAAGTGGAAAATCACAAGTAGACACAAAGCCCCTCAATGATCTCATCAACAGTTTAGAAGAGCCCTCTGCTATGTTTGTTCTGGCAAATACATGAAATATCTAAGCCTTGTCAAAATGCAAGTGTTGAAGCATGTAAATAAAGGATGAAGCAAGTTCTCCACTCTAGAAGAGCCCTGGGGTTTTTTTGCCTGTGGATATTCCCACACAGATGCATGCCAGCATATGCTGGTCTTCCAATATATGTCCCCAAACTCACCCTAAATGGAAACATTTCCCCTTGTCTCCTCCGGACAGCAAACTCTAACCAGTGTCAGAAGGAAGCCACATTGAACTGAAAAGTGCCAGAGCTGTGTCCTTGGTTTCCTGGAGAAAAATTGTTCTCCTGGGAACTACCTGGATGTTGAAGGACTTCCTTCTCTTCCCTGGCATGAGGTGACTCCAGTTTCCAACAGACACTGCACACAACCTTTGTGGATCCATGACAGGAAAGATTCTCGGCCTAAGATGAGGGGACTTTCCAGGCAACTCTCTAGAGGTGTCCTTCCACCCTTCTGTCTGTGTGCTACAGAAACCTTTGGTGAGGATATCCTTTGACAGACAACCTGAGGACAGGGACAGGAATTACACCATTTTTTAAGCTTCATTTTAAGAACCTCCAGGAAAACACATTGATTTCTTTCCCAAGTAATTTGGTCTCCTGCTTTGCTATCCTCATCCTTGGAAACATCTTTCTGATTCCAAACTCTAATGTCCCTTGCTATGATCTAATACTAATACAGCTAGCAGGAACATAGAGAACACATTATTCTGCCACAGCTGACCTCACATCAATCACACCAGCCCCCAAAAAGGGAGCACAGTCATTTTTCCAAACCCACTGTAGTGTTCAGACTATTAATTTTTCACCAATTATTAATTAATCATTATTCAATTATACCAATTGTATTTCAATTACACCAATTATCTTTTCCTCCAAGTGTGAAAGACTTGTCTCCTCAGCAAAGCAGGAATGTGGGAGGTTGAAATATGTGTTTGTGAAAGTGCCAGGTGAGAGCAGGAAAGAAACCAGGCACTGCAAGTCAGGAGAGTAGATGGAAAAGGTCAGAATTACATTGTCTGGGGGAGTAAATGCTTCAACCCTGTAATCAAATAGAAAAAGTCATATCACTGGTGATTAGAAACTCAAATTAATACCAAACTAAACCTACTGCATGTGCCAACACTCCTTCTAGAAGCACAAGTGCCACGTTCTTCTCTGTAGGTCATCTAACAGCAAGGGTATGGCTGCAGGCAGACCTTCTCCAGCTCTGCTGTTCTATCAACAAGACTGTCCAAAACCACCAGAGTGAGGAAAAATGCATTGCTGTCACCACATTTCCACCTGCTCACTGTGCTTTCTCTCATTAGCCAGCCTCAATATTCCCAGCCTCAATGTTCTCCCATTCCTAAGAAACCTGCAATGAAAGGGCAAACCTTATCCAAGCACTAAAATAATGTTGTTTTAAAGGCAAAGCAAGCACCACAGAGTCCAGCCCTTACTACAAGAGCTGGGATGTGGCAGAGACTGAGGGATTTTTTTTTGCCATGTTGGCCTCTGTTTTCTGACCACAGGACTGCTATGAGGAATGGGAGCTCCCTGGTGGTAACACGTGAATTTGCAAAGATGGACTTTCAGCGTCCCCGTGTTTTTCCCTGCTCACATGGAAGTCTCGGGATAACAGGAACTGTGCTGCCCTCTCCCAGAGCACTGAGATCCGTCAGCCCTGAACACTGAACACGACGGTGTCTAGTGCAGTGGTGCCTGTTCCAGAGCCCAGCACAACTCCCAGCTCCTCCTCACCACCCTGCATCTCTGTCTCCAGCCCAGGCATGCACACTGTGGGGTGACACACATTCACAGGCTGTTTGGTTAATGACAAAATCAACAGCAACCAGATTACTGTCACCCATCCAGGTTTCACCATACCCCAAAACAGAAGCAAGACTCAGCCAAACCCAAGGGAATTTGGGTGAAAAAGAACTTGGACTGCCATGATTTTCAAAAAACAAGAGGCCTCCACTTTTTCCAATCTGATTTTTAGCACTGCCCAGATCAAGTGCCCAGCAGCCCTTAAACAGTTCGGGGTCCCAGGGGATCTGGAGGAACCAAACCACTCCACCTCACACACACAGCTCACTTACAAGGTTTGCTCCTTAAGGCCCACCTTGGCATCTGGTTCTGAGCTGGGTGCCACCACTCCTCTCTGCCTGAAGATCAGCAGACCCACAATCTGGACACATCTGACATATCTAGTCCCTCCAAAGGACCTGGAAAAGAGAGACAATAGTGACATATCACCAATTCTTTCTGGCACATGCTCTGCCCTACAGCCCCAGCACGCAGATGAACAAAGCCCTTGCAACCCTGGACAGCTCTTTAAACCCCCAGCCCAGGGCAGAGGTCTCCTGCCCAGCTGCATTTCCAGCAGGTGTAGCAAATGCCAGGAGTCTTCATGGCTTCAGGTGGTGATGAGCCAAAACCAGAAAAGATGAAATCCACAGAAAAGCAGAGGCACAATGCCAAACCCAGGACATTCCTGCCTGCACATGGAATGGTTGGCAGACCATCTAGATGGTCTCCTGCTGCCAGCTGACTGCCTTTGTCTATCCTCCCCAGGTATCTCCTGCCAGGAAGAGGACACCAGGCTAGACAGACCTCTGGTCCAACCCAGGATAGCTCTATTGGGAGCATCTCAGGCCGTAGCAGAGCCTGCCCTTGGGCAATGCCGTCTGCAGTTCTCTAATACTTGTCCCAGACTAACAAATTGCACCATCATCCAGGAATGACCCAGAGCTGGACCAGTTTGTCAGCTTAAGCCTCTCTGTAAGAAATAGTCACAGCAGCTGGGAGGAAACAAGAACATCAGACAGCTGAGCAAAGCCAAACAGGGGCCCAAGGCCTCAGAAGAGGGGCGGGGGGAAAGAGGGGAAAATAAAAAGGAGACGAAATATAGTTGGAAACTGCTAGTTTGCATCTGGCTGAGAAAGTCAGGACTGCTCTCAGACAGACGTACGGGCAAACTCCTTTCGTGCCACCAGATGGTGCCGTGCCTTCAGTCAATAGCAGGCAGCTGGACTGGAACTACAGCCCTCCCTCCGCTCCAGCTGCGTCCGATGGGCGCTGCCCCCACACCGCTGCGAGAAGGGAAGCGACAGCCCCGCGCTGCCCCTGAGCCCCGACTCCCCAGCCGGACATCTCCCAGCTGCACGGCCACCTCTACCCTGAGCCGGGGTGAGGCTGATGCTGAGCCTGGGACCGAGACAGTCGGGATCCGGGAGAGGAGGGGAAATGAGCCACCTGCCTGGAAGCCCGTGGAGCTGCAGGGAAGGTCAGGAGTATCTTTTTGAGTACGGCAAGAGCAAAGCGTCATGTGTTGGGAGAAGGACTTCTGTGATGGGCAATCTGACAGGGGAAACACTGACCAGGAGCTCTGTTTTACTTACATTCGAGTGTTTTTGAACCAGCAGAAGTGTCAGAGCTCCAGGGGAGGATGACAGAGTAGCCTGCATGGGAAGGAAGTTGCTCTGGCTGGCCAGATTCAGCCTGTACCCCATCGGCCTGTGCTTCCCGGGCCCCTTCAGAAATGCAGCTGTAACCATGCTCCTTGCCAGCACCCACACGCAGCTTGTTGGGTGACCACCCATCCAGCGATCTGAGCTGAGCCACTCAGGCAATGCAGAGGCTCACAAGGAGCCCATTGCTTGCTGAAGACTGGGAATACACAGGTTTACCCAGCTGGTCCATCCCCCCACACCAGGCAGCCTTCCTCCACGCCGTGTGCCAGAAGAGAGCCAGAACACCAAGCACAGGCCACCAGTACAGATTCAGGCACACAGAACACATCTAAAGAGGGCAGTGGGAAAGGAATGCTCCACTCACACTACCCTGTTTTTAGCTGGAGACTTCCTCACAGCCACTTCCCTGGACAAGACCAACCACAGCAGGTATATATAGCTCACCATGACCCAGCTGTCAACCCACAGCTATAAATACAGCTAAAGCAGAGATACAGCTATCAAGCTGGCACTCTTGACTCCATTCATAATCTGTGCAGAAAGACCACATCCTGCAGGCCACAACACAGATAGCAGAGAGGTAAAGGGAACTGTCAGAGATTCCCATCCATAGCTCGCTTGCAGGAAACACAGCAAGACCTTCTTCTTTTCCAGTTTGTCTCTCTGCAGTGTCCTCCTACTCTTCCACTTCACCTGGCACAGCCCAAGTGGCAATAGTGGTAGGAATGTTGTCCATTCATGTGTGAGGCTCACGTTCACCAGGAAAGCAAAGCCCTTTTTGAGACTACCTGGTATATTGGAAGGCAAAAACCTTAATATGCTTACTCTTCCCAGCACCACCCATAACACTGCTGGCACAGCCAGCTCCCATAGCTCCCAGACTCATCCAGTCCCAGGCTGTGGGCAGATTTGTCTGCAGCCCATCCCAGTCGTGCTCCACAGGCACTGCCAGTGCTGTGGCTTCTCTCCAGTGTCACATCAGCCATGGCTGTTGTTGGGAAACGAGTGCCTACCTCTCCATACCCACCTCCAACTCAGGTCTCCAGTAACCACCCTAAATTCTCAGAGCATTCCCCAGCTATCATATGCTGTGCTACTTAATTATCTTTTGACAGTTTTGAAGGGCCTTTCACTACTCTCTAGTAAATCCTCCACAGTTATAAGGCTGCTGTTGATGAACATCCATTGTGCTGACTAATAAGTCTCGTTGCTTCCTTTTTCATTACCCCATGTACTTCTTATGGTTAGACAGTAATCAGATTAGGGGTGGGGTTTTTCCAGTCTATGCCTGTACATCACCTTGCCCTAAACATGGGGTAGGGCTAATTCACATCCTGTCCAATCTTACCCTCAGAAGCCCTCCTTAAAATGAACTCTCAATTTTAACAAGAGCCAATCTCCCCCCATTCCAGAGAGCCAAACCCAGACAGGTTCAGTAAGTGGCCACAGCCCTGACAAACACAGACAGGCCTGCAGTTCCCAAGCCAAAACAAGGGGTTATCCTGCAGGAGTAACACACCTCCACAAGGTTTCATTTTTCTGATGCAGCTGAACACAAATCCTGTCATATGAAAACTGAACTGCTACAACAACCGTCTGTCTGGGTTACAGAGGAGTGGGGGGGTCACTAATTCAGGAAATAAAATAATTATTAATGGCATTGCAGCTAGCAATTACTAATGGCATCAGCAGCAACCACCTCCACGCCTGGAACAAAGCCCACATAAGCCACAAATGCTTATTCTCCAAGAAATCCCTGCAGTCGTGCCGCATTCAGTGTGGCAGCACTATCATCTTACATGCGCAGAGCAGAGATGGCCCGAAGGGTCGGGTGTTACCCTGTAAAGGCAGTGAAGAATTCATCACACTCACCACAAATTTCCTGCCTGAGGCTGTGAGAGCCGTGTAGCCTCTCCGGGCTCAGCCCTTCCCTCTTTAAAAGGGGCTGCACGCACAGCCCTGTCTCACGGCAAAAGCTCTGGAGCACAATCACAGGGAAGGCTGCAAAGCATTCGGGGAATGCAGGCAGAGATGTTGCTTAAAGCGTTACCCACTGGTTCAAGGCCTCACTGTACTCAACACAAGCCTCCCTTCTCAGACTGACAGAGATTTAAGATCCAAATCCCGTGTATGCAGGGAAAAACATCATTGTAAGTTTTGCACATTGCCTGTTTTAAGGATTTAAGCGAGCACTGAGCAGTGGCCAGCCCTTAAGCTGATTCTGGAGCAAGATGCATTTCATTTTCACCGTAAAAAGTATTTCAGACAGGCTTTAGTGACAACAAAATCCAAAGGAGAAAACAAACAACAAAAAGGCCAGGTAGGAGAGTAGCTTGATGACATTCTTGCTTACTTAAATTAACATGAAGCTGTTCCACTCCTAAGCTGCCTTTTTGTGTTATTTCCTCCTTTGTCTTTCTAGTGGAGAAAATGCCTCAGAGGTAATGAAGCATTGGGCTACCTTCCCCATCCCACTCAATCCAGACCAGTTCTGATGAGGCTGATAAAATTCACCCAGTTTTACAGCAGCAAGCAGTTGTTCACAGCCTGCAATTTTACCATACAGAAATTAGAAGGATTGCAACCTGCAGCAATTGTGGAAGTTGATAGCAAATTAAAGGGAATATGAGTTCTGGCATTCATCCGTAGCAATTTAGGAACAGCTTTTTCATTGCTGTAAAAATATCAAGTATTGATAAGCAACATTTAGCTCTGATCTGAACTAAATCTCAAACTGCAATACAGAAAAGGCAGGAATGTTAACATGTCAAAACCAGGAAATTCACGTCAAGGGGGAAAAGCAGCTTGTTGGGACTCACGCCATGGGCTGGGATGGGGCTTTGGACCAAACACCAGATTCTGGTTCCTGCACCCTGTCTGCTGCACCACCTGCTTAGAAAAGGCATGGAGCATCACAGCAGTTCCCAGAAATCACCCTTAGATTCTCTTGTCCCCAAATTTCCCTTTGAATTTTTACTCCAGTGCACCTACTAAGCAGAATGTTTCAGCAATGCACAGCCATGGGCTCCTCGTGGGGATTTTTTCTGACAGCGAAATAGCTATGACTGTAAGGTTTACAGAGACTTTCTGTTCCTGTCTAAAATTATCTTTGCTGATCCTTGCGACGCCAAGACCACAGAGCCAATATTCCATAAGCCCTGAGAAAAAGGGACTGTATTTCAGGCACACTCAGCCAGTGTTGTTACAGCAGCATCCATCAGCCACGACCAAAGCTCTGGGTCACCACCGTGCCAGACTTTATACACGGGGACACTGCCTGTTCCTTTGCTGCATCAGACAGCACACAGAGTCGGGGTCTGGGTGATCTGCGGTTGTTCAGCCAAACAGGAGTCTCTGTGCTCCCTGCTCCAACTGCGAGATCAGGGGAAAAGTGGATGAAAAGACGGCAGGTGGATGCAGGCAGATGGGGGAAGCGGGGCTAAGAGGGAGACAACAGCAATTAGCATAAGCAGCGGCAGCCTCAGCTCACCAGCTGCTCCGCCGATTGTCTGCCCCCCCGATTTCCAACAGCAAAGCAGCAATTTGCCGACGAGCACAGTCAGTAGCCAAAACTGCCCCTCAGGACTAAAACTATCAGGGAAAACAAACGATTTCCATGGTACAAAAGCACGGCTTGCAGGGTTGTCATGTAGGAGTTTGCCTAAGTAAGGCATGGAGCACACAGCTCAAAACAGACACCAAATACTTCAGAGCGAAAGGCTAAAAAAGGAAGGTTTTAGAGGAGGAAATGAGTCAGTAGCTTGGAGGACGGGAGGGGGAGTTCAAATAGCTGAGGCATATAAAGTAAGCAAGTAGTCACCATCTCAAAAGCTAGAAAGTCAGCAAAGTGGATGTATTGATCTCAGGTTTTTGTTGATGTAGGGTCTGTAGGTAAAAAATGGATCCACGGGTGACTTTTTGCATTGACCATGCTGGATTTTGAAACGATCCTTCACCAGGCAGACATTTGCCAGCTGCAGTTCCCACCGGTGTTTCTGGCTGGAGCCAAAGTGGTCACCACCAGCTATAGGATTGATGAAAATTCTCAGAGACCCCCTGGCTGAGGGATGGAT
>VZTJ01002727.1:144059-158952 GCA_013397795.1 Orthonyx spaldingii | reverse complement strand
AGGGGGTCGCAGCCTCGCAGGAAGGCACCGGGCGGCGTTGGTGGGAGCCCGCCCTTCCCTCGAGGCCGGGGGCTGCTCTGCTCGGGAGGGAGCGCGGTCGCCGCCTCGGTCCCGGCGGGAGCCATCTTCGCACGGCCGAGGGGTGCGGGCCTGGCCTAGAAAGCGGCGGCGGCTCCGCGGGCAGCCGGGGCCAGCGCGGCCCCCCCCGGGGGACGGCCCCTCCGGAGCCCGCAGCGCTGGTGGCGGACAAAAGGGGGAAGCGGGAATCGCTGATTGTAAAAAAACAGGGTGTCGCAGCGGCCGCTCGAGGAAGCTGAAATTTTAAGGTAGTTGCTGCAAGGACTTGGTTTGGGTTGGTTTTTTTTTTTTGTTTTGCTTCTCCGCACAGTGCTGGAAACGTTTATCCAAGGCATAACGCTGGAAGCAAAGAAACAAAAAAGTATTAAGCATCTGCACTGACTTGCTTGTGTTTCCTGGCCTTGAAAAAAAAGCGGTAGGGCTCGCCTTGCATAAATGGGGCAGAATAGACAAAACGCGTGTTCGCTTCATGGTGGCTCATTCTGTGTGCTTTGCCCATGTCAAAGTTTGCATCCTCGATTAACTCGGGAGATGGAGGTTGGCAAATTAGCCTCAATTATTAGCTCATGCAGTTTTAACTGCTGCCCCTGAGTCATGCACAAGCACTTGTCCAGCAATACACACCTGTGTGTTTTGACACACTTGCCTGGGTTATTTACCTGTATTAGAGGTGTTATATATTGAGGCCTTCCCATGGTATTTACCAGCAGTTTATTGAACATGCGGTATATCCAGGAAATTAATTTTTGGTCCATAGGGTTGGCAGACAGGATGTACTACTAATGTCCCTGCTTTCTCTAGCACCCAAGCTGGAGCATCTATGGCTGGTCTGCAGCATGGAGCAGAGCTGATGGGAGTTGCAGATGAAGCTGCTAAAAAGTCTGATGAGACTTGCAGCTCTTGTTTAAAGGAGACTTGTCTCAACAAGCCAGCTACCACCTCTGCAGTATGCAAACCTAGCTAAGTGTGACTATTCAGCGTGTCAGGCTTCATCTTGCTTCAGAACCAGGGAATTCCCAAGTCACTCAAAACTACTATTTCTTATAGTGATCTGCTTTTTGCAACAGGGTTTAGGTTGGCTTTTTTGAGATGCTGCAAATGAAGTTGGTTTTGGGCAGAGTGGAGGCTTTCTGGCAAAGTAGAGTAGTGCCAGCAGGAGGGCATCCTTTGGTATCAAAAGAGCTTGGATTTTCAGCTTTTGTGTCTTGCCACAACAGTCTGTTTCTTTGCTGCTGGATTAAACGAGTCCAAGGTCTTTGGAGAACCGTGCAAATTATTTTTCTTGGTTGTTAGTCAGTGCTGTTCCCAGATTTGTGTAATTACAAGGTACATATGCCTCATATACAAGATAACAGCCTCATAACAATTGGTGGTGTGGGTGTCTGGAATGTTCCTGCTCGCCTTGTCAGAATCACTATCAAGAGGCTCCTGCTGGGTGCAAGGGCTGACCTAAGCAATCCCATGTGAGAGAGCCTGAATACAGCCAGGCCTTGCTTGTGACGCTGTTCTCAGCCTTTTCCTCACCTGGCTGCTCAGCATTCACAGCAATCTCCTCAGGAGAGCAGGATCCCTCAGTAGCAAGTATCACAGATGCCTGGAGCAGGCCTTCAAAGCCTGGTTTTGAGGGTGACTTTCAAGCTTTAGGTTACTGTAGGTGCCTGGAGGGCCTCAAGAAAATTCTTATGGGCCTTTAGGCTCATAGTAGCTGATTTGTGTGCTGAATGTGTTTCTGAGAAGCTTTGATTTTCTGCAAGAGTCCTGTTACATACCAGTTTCCACCTGCATTACCTTAAAAACTTGCATTTCAACACAGGAATGGGTGCTGCTCAAAACTTCTGCCCTGATGCTACTGGCCACTGCAGTTCCTGTTTTTCAGCACTGTTGCTGGGATTGCCTTTTGTGGGTATTGCTTGTTCTGCCTACCTCGATAATTGAATCGGGAGTGAACTTCATGGTGGCTCAGAGGAGGAGATAATTTCCTCTTTGGCCGAAAGCTGAGGAAATGACCTTCAGGAATTCAAAGGATAGTTATTTTCTTCTTTTTTTTTTTTAAGTAATTGCTTTCCTACTCATCTCTCCTTTTGTTGTCAATAACCTTTCTTTTTGTTGGGGGGGAAAAAAGATAAAAGCTGAGTAGAGTTTTGATTCCTCCCCCCACGCCTTTCCCCTGCCAAAAGAGACCAAATAATGCAAAATAAAAACTTGAATGTCGCTGGCAAGATCTGTCTACAAGTGATATACAGATGACTCTGTACTTCTTGCTGGTTTATGGTGTGCAAATAATGGCCTCTTACACAACAGCAGTAGAAGGCTGTTAGTTCTGTTTCCTGTCAGGCTTCAGATCTGAGTTGAAACCTTGGCCTTTCAGATGCACAGGCTGTAAATGGAGGTGTCTCTCTGTCCAGCTGTGGGTAAGCAGGGAATGTGAGCCTTTCCGGACTCCTGGAGTCACTGGTGTTCCGACACTGTTGCTGGTCTCTGGGATGAAGTTAAAGTAGCTGCACCTTGCGTTTCCTCCTTGCATTGCTGCCTTTCCTGCTCAGTAAAGTGGAGATGTCAATATCAGATGTCCTTTCTTAAATGCTCAAAAAACAGATTAAAAGCAAAGCAGTATTTAAGATCTTTATAGTTTTGACCACCTACATTTTCAGCTGGCTTGTCGGCCTTAGGTGACACCTTTCCAGAGGCCTGATTTGGCAAAACACTTTCTTTCAGCCAGGCTGTGACCCTCCCTTTCTGCTGAGTGCTCCCACAAGTACCTTGGCTTAGTTTTCCCCGCAAGTTGCTGATGATGGCCCGGGGCATCCCATTGTGTGGCAGCACAGGGGACAGCTCTGTTCCTGAAGGGTGCTGTCCCGGACCAGTCAGGTGGAAATAGGCTTAATTGAAAAAGTATTTATTGCAGAGATGTGCTGTGACACATTAGTGAGTCAGAGGGAAATGCCACATGGCTCCACAGGCAGCTCTGGCAGTGGCAGGGAATTTCAGAGGTAGATAGGAGGGGAAGGTATGCCAGGCATGGAGGAAATGGGGTTTGCTGAAGAAACTAAGAACCAAATACACGCCAATAATGTGACCAGCAAACATGGGAGCACAGTGTTCTCAAATCTGCCCTTGCAATTAAACAAGGCGTGCTTTAATAAATTCTTGGTGTCAGATTCTGGAAAAATTGATGATGCTTTTCCAAGAAGCAAAGGTTCCACTTGTGTAGCTGTGGATAGTTCACCCTGGTGTGTACAATGCTTGTGCGTGGTTCCCAGACAAAACAAGTCAAGAACTGTATCTTGAAATGTCTCTCTAGATAATATATGCCCAGGCACCGCTATGGAGAGTTCTTGGGCTCTAATCAATACTCTGAAATTCTCAAGACTTAAACCAAAATTTAGTCCTTCAGACTTGTCTTGAGGCAAATGAAGTCATTAGTTTAAGGTCTTCTTAGCTGTCTTACAGTTGAGGAAAACAAAGACTCTTCTTAGGTAAAATATTTTAAGTAGTCAAGAAAAATACTGGAGTTCACAGGACTTCTTAACAGAAGTCAAATTTCATTGTGTCAACGTTGTGTTTTAGTGCAGGCTTGTTGCAAATCCAGTTTATCAGGCGTATGGCATGTCTCTTCCTCCTGAAATGGCTTTCTGTATGGGGGGGTTTTCTTGAGAAAGACTTGGATTATTCTTCAATCTTCCCCAATTTCGACTAAATTTCAGTTCGGGTACTTGGCAAGGGAGGCAGAATGTTAAGCTCTTAGTGGAGGCAGCTGGGTCTGGCTGCTGCAGTTGGAAGCCTGCTGGACAGAAGGCTCCCTCTTTGGGCTGCCCTGTGCAGGGAGGACATTGTGCTCTCCCAAGACTTGTGCAGAGCTTTGCACTTGAGGCAGGAAGGAGGCTTTATGAACAAGAGGCACTGTGTTCCTGTAGTGCCTGCTGATGAGGCAGTGAGTGCAGCCCCTCAGGTGCCTGCAGCAGGCTGTGTGAGAGTCCCGTGGGGACACTGCCCTAAGTGCCACGGGGGAGTGTGTGAGGGGCTCAGCCCCCAGGATGTGCTGTGTCTGCAGTATTTGTGTGGAGGTGCTGGGGGACAACTCAGTTTTGCTGATTCCCTCAGAGAAACTCGCTCTGTCCCCTCTTTCCTGAATGTCTCCCTGAATGTGCTGTCCTGGCAGCATTTTCCTGTCTAGGAATTAGGTGGCTTGCCTGCTTGCTGCTGCCTTGTTGCAGTTAAGGGTCTGTCCCCTACAAGGAAATGTCACCAGCTGTTTGATGGTCATGGATCCCACAAGTGCCTGCAGTATGTGCTGCTCCTTGAACCAGCCCTATGTGCCAGTCCAGAGCTGGAGAACTGCTTCCATCCTGGAAAAGGAGCAGAACCAGGCTGGCTGCTGGAGGTCTGAAGCGTTCCGGCCACAATGCACAAAATAATAACCAATGTGTTGCATTGAATCCTCTGAGCAGAGCCATATCTGGCCAAAGAGGGAAAATCCAGACTAACAAATGTTTGCTCTATCATTACTGGGAGGGTGGAGGCTTCTCACCAGCTCTTCTGGACAAGGCAGCAGAGATGAGGTTAAAATGTTGCTTGAGGATGTGTATTTAGAGTCTGACATTTCTCCTTGTCCCAGTGCTCTTAGCAGTCTTCCCGTTGCTGTTCTCCACAGAGTGCTTTCAACTACCTCACAACAAAAGCTGCATGGGATTTGAGTTTTTTCCTTTTTAAGTATGTTTGTGAAGCCATTTGTGGCTGGTGCAGGCCCAGGGTTGAAGAGGGAGCCCTACAGTTACGACAGTAGATCGTGTTTTTGGAGAGAATGGGTTTGTTGCACTGACTCATTTCAACCCATACTGTAACACAGCTATAGGGTGTTGTCAGATGGAACAAATCTGCATTGTCCCTGGCAACACAATGGCTGCTAATGTCAGCCTGTGTGATGAATCCAGGGGTTGTACAGCAGCTGTGAAAAGGAGCAGCACCAGCTACTAACAGCCTTTTGCTCTGGGAAGCTGAAAAATCCAGTGCTCACTATTGTCCCTTCAGCTTCTGGTCAGTCCCAGTTATTAGCTGCAGTTGAACAGTGATTTTTGAGTTTCCAGACTAAATACTTTCAACATTTTTGGAATCTGAACTGACCAGCCAGCAGTGCTCAGTTTCTTTTTAAAGAAACAACTTGTCTCCTGACTTGGAGACATGTTTCTGGCTGTGTAGTAGCACAAGCAAATGCACTTGACTGCACAGTTTGCATCAACCTGCAGCTCTATTGCTGCTGCTTCTGCCTCTAAGCTGAGCATTAACCTCTGCTTTCAAAGTTAACATGACTTGGTGCTGGGGAATTATTTGTTGTAGTGTTGGAGCAAAGCTCAAGAATTGACAGAAGTAGAGGTAGGTGACATAGACTACTTTTCCATGATTAATAGCTTAATTTCCATGCCAGTTCAGGCCTTCTGTGCGTTTGCTAAGAATCTTGAGGGGGCTTGTGACTAAAACCCGAGTCCTACCACCCGTTGTCAGCTACTGAG
The DNA here is from genome assembly GCA_013397795.1 of Orthonyx spaldingii. NCBI lineage: Eukaryota > Metazoa > Chordata > Aves > Passeriformes > Orthonychidae > Orthonyx > Orthonyx spaldingii. The sequence goes on along the minus strand of VZTJ01002727.1, from coordinate 153,367 downwards.
GTACCATTAGTTAGAAAATAAACCTTGGGGAGGAAGAGGGTTCTCTTGAATTCGCTGTGCGTTTGTCCTTAGCGAATGATAAAATAGCTGTAGTTGCTGCACTGTTTGCTTTTTTAGGTTAACTTTGTCAGATTTAGAGTCTTCCCAAAGAGACTCTTGCCCACACCAAACACAGGGACAGGAGGAGAAAGACCTTTATTCCTCATTAGTTCTCAGTCACACTCTGACAAAGTGCGGTGTCTCTGCATGGAGGAGGTGACACAGGAATGAGTCACTTTGAGTCCATGTTTGCACTGTTGCTCAAATTTGTCCTGAAATAGGCTTTCTCCATGTATTTCCCTCACCGTGTTGGTGATATGCAGAAGGATGGCTGCCTGCCACACAGCTGGGGCACAGTGACTGAATTGCTGTTCTCCTGTCCCTAAGTAAGTGCAAGCAATTGTGCACAGATTACCCCTTTAAGACAGACCATGCATTGTAAATCTAGAGGGGGGTGCCCTTGTATTTAGGTAAACCCCAAAAGAGCACTGTTCTCCACCCTAAAGAAAAGCTGTCCCAGGTTGCTCATGTGTGAGATTGCCCTGGTTTTCCACAACCAGCCCTTGGGAGCTCTAGATGGTAACTCCATGGTAATAGATCCTGCCAGCTGTGCCACCTCTCCTCACTGGGTTAGCAGTACTATGCCAGCCACTCAGAGTTACAGGAGGAGAGATGTTGGTAGAAAGAGGAGAATCTGGACTCATCTGAGGTCCTCCATGGTAGGTACTGGTCAAGGCTTTAAAAAAACTCCACACATTAAGTAGGTGTCCAATCCATAACCACCTCTCGAGAACAGCCTGAGCACTGAGCAGTTCCCCTGCACCTCTGTCCCCCTGGTTTTGCAGCTGAACTCTGCTGTTTCTTTAAGATACAAAATGAATCCCTTGAGCTCACATTTTGGGGGTGAAGATAAGTTAAAAAAAATGAAGAACAGCCTTTAGCCTTTTTCACTTGTGTGTCTCACCTGCTGCTGAACCTCACTGTTGGTACTGCTGACTGTGCTTGTAGCAGTGACGTGTGGTGGTTTACACAGAGGGAGGAAGGCAGTTTTCTTCTGATAGATGAATATGAGTAATGTCATTTGAATTTGGAAGACAGAAAAACAGTGAGGGAGGGAGCAGTATTGTGAAGGAATCTCATTGTTTGTACTGTGTGTAGCATTTTGAACAGATAGAGTTGTTGAGTACTGGACAGGCTTCAGTTTGGTCTCTACGGCTCTGGCCACGATGTCCTCCCAGCAGTGCCTGCTGGCTTCCCACATTTGCAGTACTCACTCTTGCACAGCTGCTTTTAAGCTCTCCAACTTAGTGCACTCTGAGAACAAAACTCAGCTGTAAATGCTTCTACTTACCACTTTCTTTTTTTTCTGTCTCATTCCCAGAAAAGCATCAGACTGAAAATGCAGCTCAGCCTTTTGTCATTCTTGCCAGGTCTTGTCCTCTTTATGCTGTGCAGCTGCCTTTAACATCAGATTGATAATGCTGCATGTGCACCTCTTGTTCCAGCTTACACAGGGGAATACGATACCACACACTACTATTTCCCAGCTCACTCCAAGTGAGGGGGGAAAAGTTGAGAAGGCTTGAACTTGCTTTAAAAATTGGCGTAGGTGCTGAGAGGTAGAGACTAACTGTTAAGACTTGCAAGTTCTCTGTTTGAAATACTGAATTCAGAGCAACTTCGCAAAGTTGGTTTGTTCAGCCAAAAACTACCACTGCAATCCCAGTACCCCCTACATTTCCCTTGATCTCTGAACTAAGTCCATGTGACAAGTATGGAATTTGGCCACTTTTACCTCTGTTCCTAAAGCTGCTAGCAAGCATGCTGGAAATGGCTGGGAAGCTCTGAACAGAAGATCCTTGTGGGCTTGTCCACCCAGCCTGAAACGGGGAAGAAAATTAAGCTGCTGTAATGCCAAAGGATCTGCCACAACTGAATCTCAGAGAACAAGGGGTTGGCGTGCCTGTAAAACTCCCCCAAAACAATGTTCTGGTGTAAGTAGGATTGTGCCTTCTTGGGAATAGTTTTTGGTTTGGCAGCCGGCTGTGGGCAGCAGCGAGACTCCAGATTCTTTACTTGGCTTTGGAAAAGAGGGTCTGCAGCCTTTTCTGACGAGACTCTCATGCCACGAGTGACTATTGTAAAAATCTATTGTCTTCTAGCCTTGGATTTCAGGCAGTGCCATAATGTAGCTGGGAAAGTGAGGGGTGGAAGGGCTGAAGGTGTTTGCTGTGGTCTCTGCAGGCCTCCGGAGTACAAGTGGCCGATGAGGTGTGCCGTATCTTCTACGACATGAAAGTGCGGAAGTGCTCCACGCCGGAGGAAATCAAGAAGAGGAAGAAGGCTGTCATCTTCTGCCTCAGTCCAGACAAAAAGTGCATTATTGTGGAGGAAGGCAAAGAGATTCTGGTGGGAGATGTCGGAGTGACAGTCACCGACCCTTTCAAGCACTTTGTGCAGATGCTTCCTGAGAAGGATTGCCGCTATGCCTTGTATGATGCAAGCTTCGAGACCAAGGAATCCAAAAAAGAAGAGCTGATGTTTTTCTTATGGTAAGCCACCTTCCCAACTCTCTCATTCCTGACATGCAGTCCAGGCATTGTGGGTGAGGTCTCTGAGCTTTTGATTGCCCAGGCTGGGAAAATGGCAGGGTTGAAGTGAGCTGGGCAGCCTGATGCCTGTATTGTGAGCCATGAGATGTTCCACTTGCCCACAGTGGGTAGGATGCTGCTTTTGTCTGGGCTGCATAATCAGTGTCACTAATTTCACTGTCTGTGGTGTCTCCCACTAGGGCACCAGAACAAGCACCTCTCAAAAGCAAGATGATCTACGCAAGCTCCAAGGATGCAATCAAAAAGAAGTTTCAAGGTACGTAATACAGCTAAATGCTCCTAACTCTGCTGTGCCCCTGGAGTACACAGCAAAGCTTAATTAATTTAGCTTTTGGGGGTTGTGTTGTTGTTTTTTTGAGATAGTAGTGAGAGGTGAAGTGTCATGTGACAGAGCTAAAATGAGCTCTGACTCAAATTTACATTATCTCACAAAATTTCAGAGGCACTAGAACAGTGCTCAGGACAAGGCCAGGTTTTGCAATGTATGATGTACCATCTGGAGCAGCACATCTGCACCATCCAGGCTAGAAACCATTAGACTCATAATACAAAGCTGGATTTTGTGCAGGGCTGCCTCAGTGGCCGAGCACTTTGATCCTTGTGTCTGCTGAAATGCACAGTCTCATAAACTTGCTATGCTGTAGTAAGTCAGTCTGGCTTATGGCCAGGTTGGACTCCTCAGCTCCTCAGGCTGCACCGGGCCAAAATCTTGCACTGTGGAAGACTGACAGGATTGTTGTGCAGCAGTGCCAGCCTTCACAGGATGGCTTGCCCAGGGATTGCAACTGTCCTGGGAGACTGTTGTGTGCTGCACATGTGGAAGTTGAGAAAAAGAAATCCCAAAGAAATTCTGCTTTTTACCATGTAAGGCATGCATGGGTTGGGCTCCCCATCCTTAAAAAGGCAAAGAGCACTGTTGATTGCTTAGCCCAGCTCTCAGTCTCTGCCTCTCAGGTTCTCAGTGTGATGCTTTCAGCCACCTCTGCAGAGCCAGCGGGAGCTGAGTGAGCCCTCTCCGTGTGCTTGCCTGGAGCTCCCTCCCCTGCTGTATCCAGGGCAGCACAAGAAATGAGGGATTTGCTGGAAGGCCAACGGTCTGAGCACTGGGCTAGCGACAAATTTCTCCCTGCCTGTCCCTGCAGTGACATTTGGTGTGCAGCCAGATGTCTCCTGGGACATATCAGGGAAAAACCTTCAAATTCCCTAAGCTAAGGCAGGACTTGTCTGCTTGAGTGACTGGATTGCTCCTTCTAATATTACTACCAGGTGTGTTTCTTTGATTGCTTACCAGCATGTTGAAGTACTGCATTATTGAGTGTTTTGCCTCTTTTTTTAGGCATAAAGCATGAATGCCAAGCAAATGGGCCAGAGGACCTGAACCGAGCTTGCATTGCTGAGAAGCTAGGAGGCTCCCTAGTCGTAGCTTTTGAAGGAAGTCCCGTGTAGATGTCATACAGTGCCACACCTCTACAAGCATTCCATGTTTTAATAGATCAGTTATATAAAGCAAACATTCTAGGCAAGGGTTTCACTAACAGTAGGGAAGCTGTCTGTAGAATAAAGTAGATTTTGGAGATGTAGCTCGTATGTACAAATGACCCTAAATAAATCAAATTAAGGATTTCTCTTGGTGTATTAATATTTGCATTGGTTGTCCAGCCCAGTACTGTCCCCAATGGATTAACACTAAAGGTCTCCAAAAATTTGAGCAGTGTATCATGAAAGGTGGAGAGGTGAGAACAATCTGGTTCCTGTTCTTGCTTTTCTAAATAGTAACAAGCGAAATTCAAAAACTTTTCCCCTGTAACCACTTAAGACAAAACTTAAAACCTGTAGTTAAACTTCAGCTGAAGCAACCTGTCAGCACCAAAACTGGGTTAAATTCTTAGTGCTTGCAGTTGCAGAGCTGTACTAAAAAAGCCTAATTATGAAGCTATACATAAAACAGACACACTTTTTCTGAAGAAATAGTCCTAATCCACTCTCTTGTAAACTCACGGTGCAGTAATAATATTTAAAGGTTCACTTGTTCTGTAGGTTCAGTTTTCTTGTTATGAAGTGTCTTGAGGTCTCTTTCCTCCTGAGTGATTCTATAGAAATTGCTTTTTCTGTTGACATAGTTTAATTTAGAACTACCTTTCTCTAATATACACTTACTAGTGGATCAGATGCTTCTGAGGCTTTTATAAATGCAGATTCTTATATCAGAGCTCTCCAGTTATGGGTAGTAAAATTTAAAGGAACCACAACTTAAAAAATGGTATCTTCAGCCCCAGTCTTTGGTCACTTGGTCCATTTGTCCATAATTACTATTGATTTAACTTAGTAGAACCAATCAGCCTGACTAATACGGCTTGATCTGGGCTTTTTGTCTGTTAGCTTCTTTAATTCTGTAGAAATGCATGGAAATATCACCTACTAGAAAGTTTGACCTGAAATGCCTTTTGTATGGGGGGTAGAGAACATTCCTGTGCCAGCTACAGAGATCTTAAAAGCTTCCATGTTTCATCAGTGGTTGATTAAAGCTGTTTCCTTTGTGTAATGTGTACATGGGAGTTGCATAGAGTTTTCTTGTATGTCTGTAGAGAAAAAGAAAAAAAAAAAACCAAAACCCTTAGCCTCCAGTGCATTACTGTGATATGTTCTGTGCGTGCCAAATTTGAACAGCCTAAATAAATGGGCTTTCCCTCCCCTGGGTCAGTGACTGATTCCTCTCCAGCCTCCGGATCAGCGCTCCTGCAGCGGGGCTGGCACTGCTGGACCTGGGTAAGCACTCAGGGAGCTGCTGTGCCTTCTGCAGCTGCTGCCCTGCCCTGCTCTCGGAGCAGGAATGGGGGGAAACACGCTGGAAGGAAGAGCTGGAGGGATCTGGGGGGAAAGCAGGTTTGTTTCTGCAGTGTACTCCCCTCCTTGGCCCTGGACGCCCTGTTTGCTGCAGGCTCCAGCTCCCAAACAGCACCTGCTCTCTGCCTTTTAGGCTTTGAGCCCAAATTCCCATTGTTTGGGGCCATCCTGGGAGCCATCTCCCTGTTTGCAGTTCGAGCAGCAGGAGCTCCGCCACGTGTTAGTTGTTCTGCACCACCTTCCCTGTGAGGGCTGAGGGAGCTTTGTCTGGGCAGCCCCATGGAGCCCGGGCAGTCACAGGATGGCCCTTCCTCCCCGAGCTGTGCCAGCTGTGCAGGGACAGAGAGCTGCAGTGTCCCCTCAGCTCCCGGCAGAGCAGTGCCAGCGCTGTGTCTGGGGGCCAGGGCAGTCGTGGGCCATTGCCTAACTCAGCATGTGCCCTCTCTGGTTAAAACCGTTCATTAAAGACAGGCATTGACTGACTGCTCTGACTTGGCACCCTCGTGGGTCACAGGGCTGGGAGCACATGGTTTTCTGATGCAGAGGGATACATTGGAGTGCAGCTTCCTGATTCTGAGCAAAGCAAACCGGCCTGGATTCTGCTGGGGCTTTTAGCCTGTCTTTCAATCCATGGGGAGCTCGCCCAAGTGGGTAATGATCCTCGTAAACTGCTCCTCCTTGCCCAGGTGTCTGCAGTACTGATCTCAGTCCGAAGTCCAGGTGGAGATAAGGAGACTAGTGTGACACACTGGGAGTGGTGCTGCCTGACAAACAGGCAGCTCCTAGCCAAGATCCAGCTGATAGCTGGTGCCTCTACGCTGCAGGCATCTTTATCCACCCCAGGTGACATTGTGGTCACTTCTGCCTGGGATTTCCTTCCTTGGTCAGAAAATGGAGCAGGAGACACTGCAAAAGAGGAAGCATATCAGACCTGTAAGGTAGGAGAGCACTTCCCTGAATGTGAAAGCCCTTGGATCAGGGACTTGGGTTCAAAGTGCCTTGGTCCCAGAACTCAGAGTGATAAGAGGTGACACTTTGGGCCTTGATTGGGTGTGGTGCTGCAGCTTCAGCTGACTGGAAGGTCTGGCTGCTTTTAGGACCCTCACAAGAAGTCCCAAAATTTACTGAGCTTTGTGCTCCAGAGCTGACAGTAACTCTTAATCTTCAGAGTTACAGTGCTGTGGGCTTGTCCACATCATGGAGTTTGCTGGCCAAACTTCCCCTCTCAAGGTTGTTCATCCTTCTACTTTTTGAGGGGATGAAACGCTTGTGACTGTCTAAGTTTTCTCCCAAATCACCCAGACTACCTGAAAAGGTAAGACAAGCAGGGAGAGACAACATAATGAATGCTTCCTGTAACGTGGCTGGTTCCTGGTGGGAGAAATCACTTTCTAACAGGTACGTGAAGAAAAGGTGAAGAGGTTGTGGTGAGGGAGGCAGTTCAGTCACACAAGCTCAGCAGGACTTGCCCAGGTCGTGCAAACATTTTGAAGTCCACATGCAGGCAATGGTTTCCCAAAAGCCATTTTTGTCCATTGGGCCTGGGAGAAGATGAGAACAGGAAATGGAGACTGGTAATTCAGGCCTCAGTGTAAACAGCAGGCAGTGTAAATGTAATTTACAATCAAGGTTAAATTGAGTGTCTTAAACTGTGCCTTGATAAGCCCAGGCTGAAAGGTAACTCCAGGCATGGCTGAATCAGCAGAAGGATGGAGTGTTCTTATTCCAAGTCACTCCAGCTGAGCAACTTCTTGATCTGTATCAGTAGAGGTACCTGCCTGCAGTGCTGGGGCTGCTGATCATCCCTGCTGTGAGTCACAGGCTGACGAGCACCAAGCCTGGGTGGCTCTCCTGGAGGAAAGCAGGTGACTTTGGGTGGGCACATGCCAAAGCCCACCAGCTGTGGGGAGAGCAGGGGCTGGCCAGGCCTCAGCTCCCTGTGCTCTTGGACAAGGCTTGGCTGTCTCCTGGCTCCTCAGGATGTACTTCTCCTACTGTCAAGGTGCCATGGGAATTAAACAATGGCAACAGTAGCACTCTAGGTGTGAAAGAATCAGCGAAATGTCTTTCCCCAAAGAGAGTTGGTCTTTTTCAGCTTTGCTTCACAAGAACAGTCCCCCTCTTTCTTCCTGAAACAGCCAGCTCGGCCTTGTGTGCCAGAAGGGCATCGTGTGCCCCCGGGCTGGGGACACTGAACCTGCTCTGGGGCAGCCTTTGGAGCCCCACTGGGGCCAAGCTGCTTCGTGGTGCTCTTGGAACACCAGCTGCCCTCCCTGCACTGGCTGTTCAGGGCTGTTACTGCTTCTGTGGGCAGGCCTGGCTCTCTGCTCTCTGCACAGGAGTTCACACTAAAGAAAAAAGTTGTTGCAAAAGCAAAAAACTGCAAAACCAAAGGAACTGCGTCACTTCCCAGCACCTGCAGCTGTGGGGCCCTTCCTCCCAGGGGGTCACAGCCACCCTGACGTGCTCAACAGCTCCCTCCAGCCTCTGGGTTGGGTGGGGGTTTGTGCAATCCTGATCCACTGCAGGCATTCTCTCACTTTTGGGGGGCTTCAATCCAGCAGGTCAGGCGTGCTGGGCTGGGAGAGTGACGGTGCTGACAGGTTGAGGTCACCAGTGGCCTGTGATTCGTGCGTTCCTCTCCATGTGCCACAAAGTCCAGGAAGATAAAGCATGGGCCAATCCTGGCTATGGGGCAAAGGTCTGCTTCCCAAGTTTGTCCCTCTAGGATGGGGACACCAGCCCCACCTGCCACTTGTGCTGGGGGGAGGGAGTGGGGGGACACACACAAGAGTGGGGGCAGGGGGTGGCTCTCAGCTCCCCACTTTCTCAGCCGTTTTTCTTACCTGGTCCCACATGAGTCACACACAGTCCTCCCCCACCCTTCACCATGGCCCCAAAAGCCACAGTGCTGAGAGAGGGACAGGATGTCCCAGTCCTGTGGAGCCTCTGGTGTGCAGCACAGGGGTTGGTCGCACACTGGCCTTCCCCAGGAACAAAATGGAAGCAGGTCTGCCCCTCATCCTCCTGCCTGGCCTTGGTTCTTCGCACGCACTGGAGGGACCCAGGGGCCTTTTCCTCCCCTCTCTCAAATCCTGCTGATGTCAGCACTGGGCTCAGCAGCTTTATTGTGGGGAGACAGGCACCAAGCTGTCACGTGGCCTCTGCCATTTCCTAAGAAACCAGCTTGAAAATAAAAAAGAAAGGGAAAAAAAGGAAAGAACAATAAAAGAAAGAACAGTTAGAAGACAAAAAAAGAGGAAAAAAAGTAAAAAGGAAAGCCACAAGAAAGGGAGAGCAGAGGGCTGGAGAGCCTGACAGTGACTGAGGGTCACCACCATCACACAGCACCCACAGGGACAGATTATAGGGGAGCACTAAGGTTTAAAGCAAGCAGGAGGAATGGTCCCTGCCCCCATGGCAAAAGTGGCAATCCCTCTGCCAACCCCCACACAGGAAGTCCAGCCTTGGATCATCAGTGGGAAAGAATTGTTTCTCTCCTTTGCTCGTAGTGGATCAAAACCAGGGGACAGCTTCTGTCACATAGCAAGCAAGGGGGGAATACAGATTATGCTCCTGGCCAAAGCAGAATTCTTCTTCAGTCACCCCAAATCCCTACCTGGCTTGCAGGTAGGGGTAAAAAACCCAACACAAACAAACAAATCCCTAAGAAAAATAAAGCAAGGACAAGCTCTTTTCACTACATCATTTTAATTGCATTGACACCCAGAAAAACATGTGCCAAGAGCCACCCATCCAAGCAGGCATCCTTCCATGGTGGGTCTTTCACACTCCTTCCACTCCAAAAAAAAA
>VZTJ01002727.1:120834-144046 GCA_013397795.1 Orthonyx spaldingii | reverse complement strand
GTTTTTCCCCCCCCTTTCCCCCCAAAAAAAAAAAAAAAAAGAAAAAAGGAAAAAATATATAATTATAATTGCACTGGTTGATGAACAAACACAGTCTTCCCTTTTCACACATTGGTGGGTTCTGCTGGAACAGGAGGGTGAAGCCCCAGCACGTGCCTGGCGTGGCCACAGCAGCTCTCCAGGAAACGAAGAGTTGTACAAAACAGTATGAAGATTTTCTTACAAATTGCAGTGTTTACTGGTTCTTGGGATTTTTTTTATATATATTTTCATGTAAGTTTCAAAACTAGGTTTTGGGTCACTAATGGCTTGTATCTTTTATCTACAGTAAATTTAGCATAAATTTTTATTTTTAGGAATGTGTAAGGCATTTTGGTAAGTTAACGGTAAGGTCCAGGGTGAAGACTTGTCAAACTGAAGTCCCTTCCTTTGAACTGTCCTCCTTCCCCTGGAGAAGGAAAAAAAAAGTATGTTACTCTCAGCCTTATTCTCATGGCAGCTCAAGCCCCAAAGCATTGCACAGATTGGCCAGGTCCTGCCTTTGGGCAAGGGAGAACCTTCACCACCATCTCATGTGGTTCCAGGGTTTCCCAAAAGCCACCCAAATGGTTTCTGGCAGCAAGGGCCACTTTGCCTCCACTTTTAAACCCCTGCCAGCTGCACACTGCCCCAGGGCCTCCACCAGCACCAAGGGGAGGGCCATGGCCACCACCAGTACCGTTTCCTGAAGCTGTTCTTTCAACTTCTTCACCATTTCTCTCTCTTTGGCCAGTTGGTCCTGGGTAACCTTCAGTAGCTCCTGTAGTTTGACTGCTGCCTGGCCCAGGTCCTTTGTTAATTTTTTTTCTTTTTCAAGTGTTTCCTACATGGCAGTTAAAAGAAGGCATCTGCCTGAGCCTCCCTTTGCTGCCTGGTGACCTTCCCCCCTTCAAAACACCTCAGGCCACCTCGGGTCTGCATAAAGCTGTCTCGGTGACCACAGGCCAGAGGAACACCCAGTTCCCTACCTGACAGGGAGAACAGGCATCCCCTCAAAGCTACAGCTTGCTCTGGCTCCCTGGAGATACCGTGGGCTAGGACTGGATGGTTTCTCAGTGTGTGAAAAGCCCAGCCTGTGAGTGTTTGCTCAGGGCATCGCACTTATCTTGGCCTAGAGGGATGTGACCCTGCTGTCCTTCAGCCATCTCCTGCAGGGTAACCATGAGCCTCGCTCCCCCATCCTCAGAAATGATAAATCATGCCCTTAAGTCCTGCTCACACATGACTTTTGCTATCATGGCACAGCCAAATCACCTTGAGATACTGGACCTCCTCTTTGTCTGAAGCTGCTGCATGTTCAGCCAGTCTCAGCTTTTCCAGCTCTGCCTGCAAGCTGCGTGCTAAGCTCTGGGCCTGCAAAGGGACACACTCAGTGAGCACAGAAGCCAATGGTGCTGGCATCTCCCACACATCCTGCTCCAGACATCCCTGAGTGCCCGCTGGGTGTGCCCTGCTGAAGAGTTGGGTTGTACAAGCACATAAAGCATTGCTTCTGCAGATCCAGCTCCCACGAGGGAGATCGCATTTCTTGTCAGAAACAGCAGGAAACCCAGCTAAAGCCCTTAACCCTCACACGAAAAGGCTGGCAAAAGACATGGGGGGACTGGGAGAGCTGAATTTGAGGTGCCAGTGATGCCACATGGCTTTAGCACAGCTGCTGTCAGAAGTCCTTCAGATGTGGGAGGGAATGTCTCACAGCGTTGTCTGAGGTGTGGACAGTGATGGGGAAAAGTCTTCCAATTAACTCTTCAAATTAATTCTTGGGCTTCATTAGCAGCCAAGAACGCAGGAAGGCTTTGCAAACTCTCACATTCTTCTCGCCCACACCCACCTCCTCTAACTCCCGTGCCAGCTTTTGCCGCAGCATTTGCTCCTTCTCAGCCAGCGTTTCGTTCTGCTCCAGCTGGGTTTTCAACTGTGTTGAGAAGAGGGGAAAACACCCAGAAATAAAATTTTAAAAAGACTCAAGGAGTGAGCTAGCAGGGACATCACCAAGAAAGCTGGGCTGGACAGAAGAAATAAAAACAGAAGCTTTCCCCATGGCACCAAAGGGCAACAGGTACCAGTATCTCCCCTCTGCACAGGAGCTGGGAGGATGCTGATGACAAGCCTGGGGCTTGGCTTAGCATTGCCAAATTTGGCTTGCTCCTCAGGCAGCACCAGCTGGGATGTGACGCATCCCATGGAGAAAGATGTGCCTGGCAGGCCCCCATGACTGGGAGAAGGCTCCACAGTTAACAGGATTAAAGGAGAAAGACAAGCACTGCCACTGGCGAGAGGTGTCAGCCTGGAAGGGAACAGCTGCTGCTAATGCCCTCAGCCCAGCTCCAGCAAGATTTATGGAGCTTTTGTAATCCTAATCTTCCCCAGCTGGGAAGGGATCCTGGCACAGCTCTGTCAGGGTGTTGTCCCCTTCCTCCAAGGAGACCCAAGCCCTGAGCCCCACAGGGCACTGGCACATGGCAGTGCTGGCCCAAGGGCTCGCAGCATGTCCTGCCTGCATCCCCCAAACCTTGCCAGCCTGATGCCAAAACAGAGAGCACCCAAAGGGAGCAGCCTGTGAAAGCCAACTGCTGTGTTCCCTATGGGAACAGGATGCATGGTTGATGGGGGGTGCTGGGCTAGCTTCCCCCCAACACAGGACAGGACACAGCACAGCTGTGACAGCCCTGAGCAGAGCTGTGGGCAGTTCTCCGTGTGGTGAGAGATGGTGACACAGGACAAGGACGTGGTTATGGGTCAGAGCCTCCACAGGAGCTGTCTCACCACCCTGACCTCGAGGGGTGCAGGCTCACTTGGCTCAGCTGTAACCCCACTGCTTCCCCCTCCTGTACATGGCTCTTCACCTCACCAACACCTGCCTGACCTGGAGGGAGGGGCAGTAAGCCTGGCTCAGCGACATCCCTATGCCAAGCCACATACAGATAAAGCCTGACAGCTTTTTGGCTTGCACACGAGCTGGAATGTTTGGAAAACCACCTCAGTTTCTGCCAGAGCAGGACAGTGCTACCTAACCTGGGCAGCTGGAGGCACGACAGCTCCCAGGGGTGCAGAGCAGCTTCCACCTCATCTGCTCTGAGATGGATGGATGCATGGATGGATGGATGGATGCATGGTTGCATGGATGAATGGATGCATGCATGGATGCATGCATGGATGCATGGACACCCAAACCCCTGCCCAGGGTGGTGTTGCGGTGACAAGTGTCCAGTGGTGAGGCAGCTGGGTTTTTCTGCTACACACCAGCTTAAGCAGGCCTTGCTGCTCTCCCTTCCTGCCCACCTCCATCACAAGAGGAAAGACAGGCAAATAAAAGTCTCCTCCTGGGTCTCAAGCATCGCCTCTGAAGGTGTGGTCCCCAGCAGCACCAGTTTCCCCATGCAATGGCTGTCCCCTCCTTCCCTCCCTCAGCCCACAGGAAGGATGCTGGCCCCACAGCTGGTTTACAAACCAGCCAGGACCCAGCAGGGCATCTCCCTCCTTACCAGGGCCAGCTCCTTGCTCTGCTTCTGCGTTTCAGTCTTTGCTGCCTCCAGCTGCTCCTGGGACTCTGACAAGAGCTGCCTCAACTGCCAAGGAGGAACAGAAAGTAAAAAAAAAAAAAAAAGTCCTTTTATGCACTTGGTTTTAGAACTCTTTGGCCCAAGGAAGCATTTTTGTGATGCAATATCTTCCCAAAGAGGTCATGGTGGCATTGCGTGCTGACCTGCCTGCTGATGCCTGCTCAGAGAGAGACAGCCATGGGACAGGTCTGTGTCACCTGAGTCACAGAAACCACCTGCAGACAGCACCTCCATACAGCTCGCCCTGACCCGTCACCCTGCCCATGACTCTCCTGGCTTTAGGAGTTTACAGCCCAGACTGGAGCAACCACCTCCATCTGTTTTCTCCTTCTTTGCAAAGCTGCAGATCCCTGGGGCACTTCCCAGATCCCCAGGGCACTCCTCAAATCCTCAAAACATGCATGGGTGGTGAGTCAGGGTTAGAAGAAGGTGAAGCAGGCATCAGCCACCACACTTACGGCTCCAACTTCTTTTGTGTAGTTCTGGCGCTCGGAGCTGGCTGTCTCCAAGTGATTTTCCAGTTGTGTTTCCAAGAGAGAGGTGTATTCCTTCAGCTGCATTAAAAGAGAGAAAAGGAGGAGGGGGTTGATAAAATGAGGTCCAACACACCCCAAACATCCTATGGTTAAAGTCTGCTGTCCCTAAGGCAAGTCAGGAGTTGGAGCCTGACCCAACTCAAGCACAGCGTGCACCTCTCTGGCACCTGTGCAGAGATCTCCCCTCCCCAAAAACCCTCACCTGATCTGTGCTCTGCAGATCTGCTTTCAACTTCTCCACCACGCCTTCCAGGGATTTCAGCTGCAGGTGTGACTAAAGCAGAAAAGATCAGAGAAGGACACTGAGCACCTTTGGCTCAATCAAAAACTGGCTGCTGCTTCACTCCCACCTCTCCCACTGCATCCTGTACCCATCAGGCAGAGGTCTAACATCCAAGGGGAGCTCCACGGAGGAGTTCTCCTTCCCAGGGAGGATGAGTCTGACACACACAGGCCATAAATCGTGAAGCAAGGCAACAGCTCTTGCTGCAGTGTTTCAGGTGGCTGCAGCCAGGTTTCAACACCCGAAAAACTGGCACCAGACTCAGCACAAATTTCCTACTGAAAGCACTTTTTGGTTTGGAAGCAGCAACTTTCCAATGAGGTGTCATGGACTTCATTATTAAGAGAGGCCAAGCTGCCAGAAAAAGCATTTTGGCCCAGGCTGGTTTTTGAAGAGGACTCCACAGAGGCCACAAGTTTTTGGAAAGGAGGAATTCACCTCCTCTCCACTGAGAGGCAGGATTGCTCTGGGAGCTGCCCTCGGCACCAGACATTCTTCCCATCACGCACACCACCAGCAGCCACGTCATCCTGTGCAATCCTACACCAGCCCTCAGCAGTGCTGGCGCTGCAGGAGCCAGCAGTGGGCTGAGAAATCAAACATCTCTTGTACAACAGCTTCCCCCACCTCGCCGCAGTCCCAGTTAACTCCAAAACCCCATGTGATGGATGGGGAGCAGCCAGACCATGGAAAATAGCATAATCTCAGTTCTGCATTCAAGAGGGAATATTGTACATGAGGTAGGCTTTTTGTCAGCTGGCTGGGTGACAGGAGGGGTAGATTTGGGGAGAAAAGAAAGCCCCTGTGTCTCAGTGTTCACAGCTGGCAGGAACACTTAGGGTCACCAACCAACAGATCTCCTTCTCCGTGGAAGTCCAGCTCCAGGAGAACCAAACCCAGGTGTGTCACCAACACGCACCTTTTGGAGCTCCTCTTCAGAGGCTGTGAGCTTTGCCTTCCACACCTGCTCCTCCTCCTCCACGCTCTTCTGCAGGTTTCGCAGCATCCCTTCCTGTGGGCAAAGCCTCAGCTGAGCCCAAACCTCCTCCAGCCCCACCAGACTGAGCAGTGTAAGGGCTGGAAGCCTTGGCACACACAAAGCCTCTCCAAGGATTTGAAATAAACAACAGGTGACAGAATTGGATGCCTCAGGTGGGCCTGGGAGTTCCTAATCCCTATTCTGACTCAACCACCCTGGTCATAAGAGCCCTTGCTGTGTCTCATCCCATCACCACCAGGAAGGTTTCCAACACAATTAGGTTGAAGAAGAGCTCTAGAAACTCACGTTTATCCTGTTCCTCTGTCTCACTGACAAACAGTCTTCCTCATGGCAGCCCCCTAACACACCAAGGGATGCCCACCTTGAGTTCACAGGTAGCCTGGGCTGCCAGGAGACCTCTCAAGAGGGATTTCCAGTAGAAAGCCAACACAGTGCAAAAGGGCAGGAACTTACTGTCTCTGCGAGGATCGTTCTGTACTGCTCACATTCTGCCTGTAAAGTGCTTTGCGCTTCCTCTGCCTCTTTTAATTTAAGAGCTGAATCCTACAAAGAGAGGGAAGGGAAGGAGAGAGAGATGAGGAGAAGAAACATGTGACCCTCCAGTATTCCCTCACCCCTCCACTTTGCAGCCTTCACTCACTGGTGGCTCTGTTGTGATCATCTGCTGCTTTAGCACACCCACAGTCTTCTCCTTAAACTCCTGTAGCCACGTGTCGTAATCCTGAGGTTGGAAAAAAGAGAACAAGGAAGGAGAAGGATGCTCAGACATCTCTGCTTCCCACGTGGAGGAGGCTCTGGGGGTTCTGAGGAAGCCTCTCCCACCTGCTGTGAGGACATAGTGACTCCAGGGAGGGCGGAGAGCAGCGTCTGCTTGGTTCGCATCTGGAGCGCATCCAGCTGTTGGGCCAGCTCCTCCTGAAAGAGGGACAAACTGCAATGGATGGAGGACTTGGGCACCTGTTGGCCAGGCTGACAACACTGGTCCGGCTTTTCTGTGCCTACAAGGCTGGGGAAACCAGCCAACACAGAAAACTGCTGATGCTGGGAATCACGAAAACGTCATGTCCAGTTCAACCACCTTCCAGGTTCCCAACCAAGAGCAGTGCCAGGGGCGCACAGCCCTCAAGACAAATTCTGGAGAAGCTTGCAGCTGACTTGGGCCAGCACTGCTCCTAAAGAGGCAGGAAACCCAAGGCAAGCCTCCCTGTTGGCTTGGGGAAGCTGAATGTTTCCCTTCCAACACCAGGGAAATGCCAGGCTCACCTTTGCTTTTGTAGCAGCCAGCAGTTTTTCCTCACACGCCTTCTCCACCGTGGTCAGTGCTTCCATTGCCTTCCAGTTCTTTTCCCGAAGGTCCTGTGGAGACCACACAGAGAGGGCAGTAAGCCACATGCCATGCCAAGGGCCACAGAGCTGCTTGTTGGCACTGCAGGGGATTTCAATGCCTCTGCTTAGGGAATTGGGTTTGGTCAGGAGTTCTCCATTCCACGCCCACATGCATTCTTTTCTCCCCAGTTTTTCCAGTGGCTCCACACCCCCCACTGCTCTGGCAGTGCCCTGGAGGGAGCAGGGCACAGCCGGATGGGGCACGAACTCCAGAAGCAGGCTCAGGATGCCTGCAGGGGACACAGGCCAAGTGCAGGGATGCAAGGTGGTCTCCACACAACTGACAACACCTTGCAGTCAAGGGAGAAGGAGCAGAGGAACAGGAAGGTGTGAAGGAGCCTTCTCAGGGATTGCCTTGGCCCTACCAGGGTAGGATCTCTGTCTTACCAGGTCCTAAACCTCCTAAGAGAACAAGGGACAGACATGTCACCTCAGGCAGTCCACCAGCTCCAGCTGCACAGCCTGCCAGGGGTATTCCTGCTCTGTGGCAGACGAGACAATGCCTCCAGGGCTCTGTGGGGCTGGAATAGCCTCTGACCACACCCCGGAGGTGACCACGATGTGTTGTCTTTCACTCTGGGTTGTCTTTCACTCACGTACATTGTTTTTCACCTTCTGTTGTTCCACTGCCTCCCGCAGCTGTGTGGCTTCCCTTTCCAAGGCTGAGAGCTGGTTTGTCTTCTCCTGGAGTCTGGAAGGGCAGGATGCAGCAGTGAGCCTGAGCAGTCACCTCCCTCACGGGCAGCAAGCTCCCGAGATGGAGACCACAGCCCTTCCTATCCTGGTCTGCTCTGGGATCTACACACAGCAGGAGGAAGAGGGAGCAGGACTAAAAACCATAGCCATGGCAATACTGGAGTGGCATCTGGTTTTCTACCCCCTTACCAGCAGTAACAAGCAATCAAGTAACTGGCTGGCTGTACACACACAAAGAGGAAGAAGCAACCTGATGCAAAGGCCAGGAATTCTGGCTTGAACAACTGGGACTGCTCCTATCCACAGCTCATTAGGCTGAGAGGGACCACAGCTCTGCATTTTGAAAGTACCATCCCACTCCCTTGAGTAACCCTAAATCAGGGCTGCCAACTTGACACCAGAGAGCTGCAGCTTCCCTCCACCCCTCAGGTCCCCCATCTGCCCTGAAGGGACCCTCAGTTTGAGCAAACCAAGGCTGAGGTCCTTGAGAAGAACTACACAAGTCTCCTTGGGCCCCAGGACAAGTCAACAGCTGCCTTCCTTTAGAAGGATGCTGGATGCTTGCTGGTAATGGGGACATCTGAGAAATCCTTCCCCTGTGCAGAGCCTGGGCCTTCTTGGAAGTGCCCAGCACATGGACAAGGAGCAACAGGCAGGACTCATGACATGGGAAACTCCAGTTAAATGCCAGGAAAACTTTCTGTGCTGGACGGTGGGGGAAGTGGTTATCAAACACTGGAATAGGGACCCAGAGTGGTGGTGAATCTCCATCCTTGGAGATACCTGGACACATTTTAAAAAAAACTTCCTCTGGTTGGCCCTGCCTTGAGCAGGGACCTGGACCAGAGACATCCCACACCCAGTACCAACACCACCAGAACCTCCTGTTCTGGAGGACTGGTCAGACTCCATGTGCCTGCCAGCAATTCAGTCCTACTTCAGAACAGACTGGCTGTTATATGGGGCCAGCACCAGAGCCAATTAACATTTTAAACAGCACTGCTGGTCAAGGATCAACCTTGACTTCTCAGGTGGGCCATCCTCAAGCCTGTCTGGAAGGCAGGAAGCCCTCAGCCACAGGCTCAGTGCTCGAGAAGCCTGGGACACATGGACAGCAAGCTGGAGGTGCCACTGCAGGATGTGCACCTGGACCCACCTTGACTGCAGCTGCTTCATTTCTGCTTCATTGGCTGCCTGGAAGAGAGAAAGCACTTTGATTGCCTGCCCCAGGCATGTGATACAGGTCAGCCCTTACTGTGGTGTCCCAGAGAGGATCCCAGAGCAAAGACAGCACAGGGATTGTGCAAGCAGTGTCATCCACTCCCCTCCTCCCACCCCAATTAAACAAGAACACAACCTGCAGGTCTCTGTCTTTTTCTGCCTCCCTCATCTGGCCTGCCTCCAGCAGAGCTTCAATGGATTTGATCCTCTCCAGAAGCTTTGTATTCTCCGAGCTGGCATCCTGCAGTTTCCCTTTCACACTGTCCAACTCCAGCAGCTTATTTTTAACCTCTGCCTCGGCGTTCAGCAGCTTGGCCTGCAGTTCTGTTGGAGGAAGAGTGACAAACACAGTAGGGCAGGTGCAAACAAACCTGGAGACTCTCTGCTCTGTCCAAACAGGATCTTAGTCAAAGAAGCCTTGGCCATGGATACTTTGAGGAGGCACAGAAAGGGCAGGCAGGGATGCAGGAGAGCACAAGAGAGAGGCACAGGAGTAACATCCTGGGACAGAACTACAGACCAGCCCACGTCTTGCTCACACCAACACCAGGCAGCCTAACTCATCCCCGGATCTACTTGTCCTGACCCAACTGGCTCCTCTAAGCTCTCAATGTCTCCAGTCTGCCCCACAGCCCTCCCCATGCTGACCCCAGTTCCTCACCAGCAATGCTCTGCTGCTGCCCTTTGGTTTTTTCTGCGTCTGCCAACAGGCTCTTGTAGCTGCTCTGGGTTTTGCGGAGCTCGTCGCTGACCTCATCCAGCCTCTTCTGCAGCATCACCTCTGCCTCCCGTTGGTAAGCCTGCAGGGCAGGAAGAGAAGGGTTCCTGGAGCATGACAGACACCCCAGGCAATTTGAAGCAAAGCTTCACGTAGAAAAGAATCCTGTTTTTCAGCTGTGTTTTGAGAAATTAAAGTCACCCTCCCCCCAAGCTCCCCCTGTGCACAACGCGTCCTGTGCTGTGCTCACATTTTATCCCGTGCCAGCCCTCACGTTGGGAAGCAGACAATACCCAAACGTCTCGGTTCTGGGCCAATTCCATGGCCAATCTCCCCTCCGGAGAGCTCTGAAAAACCTCTTAGAACCCTGGTTCAAATCACCCCAGCCCAGCAGGGAGAGGTGCTGGCATGGGGCTTTGCAGAACAGAGACACCCAACCACGTTTCCACACGTGGAGGAATTTTCTGTGCAATTTGGGCCAGAGAATACTTTTTTTTTTCCATCGTAGAAAGCAGCAAGGAAGAGGCCTGGCCAGGGCAGGCGTTTTGAGGGGGAAGGCAAAGGAGGAGGAGGATGAGGTGCAGCTTTACAGGTACAAGTGGCACCCTTGCAGAGGGAGAAAAATTGCTTTGCACGGAGCAGACAGAAAAAGGTAAACCAGCAGTCCTGTCTCTGTCCAAGGGACGCTTCCAGCAGCACCAGGAAAGCAGAGCTGCTCTGTTTTTGAGGATTTGACTCAATATCCTCAGCTCAGAGCTCCAGGTGTTACTGTGGAACACATTCTCCCTAGCACCTTAAGCACATCCCTGACTTTAGAATCTTCCAGATAGTGTGCTTTATTTAATTTATTTAATTAGCATTAAGGTGTGCAGCGAGCTGACAGCCCTAAAAGCATGTCTAGGAGGTCCTGCTTTGAGGCAGGAAGGCAGCTCCTGCCTTCACACCAGCTGGGTGCTCACATAACCCTCCTTGCTCCCCACCTGCAAAAGCAGCAGGAGCCAAATGCAGGAGCCAAATCTCCACCAAAAGGAGACTCACATCCTCAGGCACACAAAAAATTAAGAGCAAGGATATGGAAAGCCCCTTGCTCTAGGAACTCTTCTACAAAACCATTTTGGCAGATAAAGGTCTCCTCCACCTCAGCCCCTTCTCGAAGGGGCCAGAGCAATTCGGAGACCACAGCACATTCCTGAGGGACATCCCTGACTCCGTCTGCTACACTGGCATTAATGCTCCCAGCACACAGCTTAGCAACATCCCAACAGGATCCCAGCAGGAGCACTGTCAACATCCCAAGATGCTCTTCCCTGTGTGAGTAGAGCCTGTCTGCCAGCAACACACCCCTGGTGCTCACAGGCTCTGCCTGGGAAGTGTCCTTTCAACACCCCTGAAAACCCCAACCCCAGCCACTCCCTGCTGGCAACCAAAAGAGCCACAAGCTCCAACTCCTGCACCAGGGAGAGCAACAGTCTTAAAACCATCTGAGTTCAAGAGAGACAGCACTTGCAGAAGAATGGCTTCAAGCAGGGCATCCTGCTCCCCAGGCTCTGCTGGTGATGCTGCACAAGGGGCACACCAAATGTGACAAACTAATGGGGGGGAGAGCAGTTAGGAAGCCTGCCAGGCAGCTTCCTTCCCAACCATGGACATTGATCTCCTTGGTAGCCCTTCCCCTGGCCAAGTGCACAGCTCCCATGCCATTGAGCCACCCATCCCTGCGAGGGGAGCGGGTTTGCCGGCGCCTGCCTGACCTGCAGCTGCTCGATTCGCTTCTCCGAGGCCGCCGCTTTGATCTCCCAGCTCTTCCTCTGCTGCTCCTCTTGCTGCAGCACCTCCGACTTCTCAGACAGCTCTTTCATCAGCTTGTTGCACTCCTGCCTCAACTTGGCCAGCTCAGCATTTTGCCTGCAGCAAGAGAAGCAGAGTTACTTCAGCCCACGGGCCAGCCAAGCCTCTCTGGTGTTGCCTGGGGGAAACACATCCTCCTGTGGGCCTGATACAGGACTTGAAATGGTGAACTTTGTTTGCCTGTTTCTAGGACACTCCTGGTCCTTCAGGGAGGGAGTGGAAAGAGCCAACAAATCCCTTTAGAAAAGTCCTGTTTCAGTCACAGGAGACATTCCTTTCTTATGAAGTAGAGGACACATGGATCTGTGTTCCCAGACACAAGAGGAAGCACTACAGCTGGAGTTCACTCTGTAATTATTTGCCTGCTGTTAATCACCGGTCATTTCAGACTGTCTATAAAAAGGAGAGTGAAATTCTTCTACCTAGCTCCTATTTGTTCTGCACACACTGGGCTGGGCTCTGTTCTCTGCAGCATCACTCCCATCAAAGAGCCAGCTGCATTTCTCCTCAAATTTGAGCTCCCCTATGGGGGAAAAATAACACAGTGCCTTCTCATCCCTGTCCCCGCTCCACTGCCTGTTGGTTCTGGCATCAGCACAGGTGACCCCAAAGGAGAGAGGGATTCCCTGCCCTTTCACTTGGGAAGAACATCCTTGTTTCTCCTGGTGCCCCCACCAAAAGCCATTTGGCAAGCTCTTTGTCCCTCATTCCCTCTCTCTACCTCCAGCTCGTTAGAGTGTCTGTAGAAGTACCTTTGAGAAAGGGGGTGGCCAAGCCAGGGTTTGCCAGAGGGCAGCCCCTCACCCCAGCCTTACTTGCTTTCCATCTGGCTGGTAGCCTGGTTGAGGGCATCCCTCAGGATGGAGTTCTCCTGCTGCAGGCGAGCCAGCTGCGTGTTGGGGCCGTTCTCCAGCTGTTCCTGCAGGGTCCGGATCTAGAGGAGCCCAACAGGGGTTAATGCCACCACCAGCTCCTTAGCCCCCGCTGTGGAAGCCCATGAGGTGAGCAGGAGGGACTGGCAATGCAGGGGAGTGCCTGCTGGTGCTGACAGCCCTCAGGAGTGTGACATCCCATGAGGATGCTCCCATGTGCCTCCTCTCTCTCCAGCACCACGGCCCACGAGCACTGCAGGGTCCCGCCCCTCCCCGAGGCTCTCACCCTCTCCCACAGTTCAGCCTTCTCCAGAGGGTCACACAAATGCCACCAGCAGCCAGGTGGCAGAGCAAGGAGGCAGGTGCAGAGCACAGCCCGGGGCTCACCTTGCCCTGGAGCTGCTGGGTCTCGCTGACATGGTCCTGGTAGCTGGCCTGCATCCGCGCCTGCACCGCCACGATCTCCCGCTCGCGGGCCAGCAGCTGCTCCTTCAGCTTGCCCTCCACAGACACTGCCTTGGCCCGCTCCGCCGCCAGCTCCTTCCAGGAAAGGAACCCCCCCAGTCAGTCCTCAGAGCACAGCTTTCCCCATTTTTAGAGGATGTGGCCTCCTAGCTCAGCAGACTACAAAGTTTAGCCCTTTCATTGCTGCCCCCATGCCCAGGTACATTTAGCACTTACATTTCCTCCTGCATTTTGTTTTGGGCTCTGTGGCCACTGGATGCCACTGTTGTTCCATGTTGGGCCAACTAAGAGAAAGGAGTAAGACAGCCTGGAATTTTATTTTCCTCCCCCAGGATAAATAACATCACACAACGTTTGGGGCAAAGCAGAAAAATTAAGCAGATGGATTTGGCAGCCACAAGTTCAGCGTGGCAGGGACCTGTCCTGCCTTCAACACCCAAAAAGAGGGGGAGGCAAGGGGCTGAGTCAGAGAAGGGCACTGTAAATAGGATCAGGCTCCTTACAAAGGCACCTTCTCAGCTCAGGGGATCTCAAATGAGGAAGGATTTGCTTTTCTCCCTGAAGGAGAAGAAAGCTGCAATCTCTTCCAGAAAGCATTTTCCCCTGCTTTTCCCACCGCCACCAACAGGCACTACCCTGCAGTTCTTTGGGCTGGCACTGGGGCAGGCCCAGGAGAGGAGGGCAGGTGGGGATCTCCTCCCCTTTTTGGGAAGAAAACAACCAACAGGTGAAGGGCCCAAAGAGCCCCTGGGCTTCACCTGCAAGCTGGCTGAGATGTGGGGAGCAGGAGGCACATGGAGAGCCACCCTGAGCAGAGCCCACGCCGGGGATGCCAGGAGGGCCACACAGGGCTTACCTTGCTCAGCTCCCGCAGTTTGTTCCTGGCAGCAGCTGCATCCTCCTGCTCAGCAGCGAGCTGCTTCTCCTTCTCCTCCAGCTGGCGTTTCAGGATAGCAACAGGGTCACCCTTCTGCGTTGCCTGCCAAGCATGGGGTGGCACATCAGTGTGGACCACCACCTTCAGAGCCATCCCCTCCATCCCACACGCACGACATCCCGCCCTCTGCTCCAGGGGAAAATTCAGCTCTGCTCTCCAAGACACCCTCAGGGCCAGCCTGTCTGCAAATCAGGTGCCTTCCCTCCCCTTGCACCTCCTGAGGCTCAGCAGAGCCCTGGCAGAGCCCCACCGTGTGCCAGGTGTCCTGGATGATTCCTGCTTTCTCCGTCAGGATCTCGATGAGCTGCTGGGCCTCCCCCTCACTGAACACCATGCTGCTGACCGTGGACACAAGAGTCTTGTAGGGCAGGTACAGGGCCCCATCCGAATCCGTAGGTGCTGGGGAAGAGAGAGGAGGGGTTGGGACTGCTGGGGACAACAGCAGAAATACGGTATCATCTCAGCTGGCTTCAACCCCACAACTGCCATCTCAAACCATCACCCACCCAGATTTCCAGTCACATTTGGGGCCTCTCTCAGTGAGAGCAGTAGGAAAAGTGCTGGAGATGACAGCACACATGTGCTCCTGGAGTCAGCTGTCACCTCTGCCTGGCTCAACAACTGGCCCCAGCACCTGCCATCACCCTCTACCAAACTGAAAGATTCTCAGCAGGAGCTGGGAATGTTTTGCCAATGCCAGGGGGCTCAGACATGCTGGGCATCAGAAGCTGGACTGCACCAAAATACAACCTGAAGGACGTCACTCCACACAGTGGTGCCAGTGACAGTGAAGTTATCTCCCACCTTCCACCAGCCAAGTTTGTTCCAGCTCTTTGCTAAGGAAGCAACATGACTCCAACCTTTCCCCCGTCAGCCTGGGAAAGCCAGGGAGCACCAGGGACCATGATGGTGTTTTAAGACCTCAGTGTCTTACAGATACACAGAGGGTGGCAGGCAGTGGTTTAGAGGTTCCTACACTGTATCTATGGCCCAGTGAGCTCATTCTCCTAGAAAATCACAGAAGGAAAAGGAGTTTGGAGCACAGAAACTCCAGAGCCCCTGAAGTTATTAACACCAGAGTCTCCTGAATGCAAAGCTTTGGATGCCCCAAGCAGCAAGGTTCAAAGAAGAAGGAGGTGGAGGTGCTGCAGGTGTTAGAGCAGAGATTCTCCTCTAGAGAATGCAGCCCATGCTGGAACGGGTTCCTCCTGACGGACTGCAGCCCATGGAAGGCCCCACACTGGAGCAGGGGAAAGGTGTGAGGAGAAAAGAGCTGCAGAGAGTGGCTGTAATAAACCGACCACAGTCCCATACCCCTGCACCACTCAGGGGAGCAGAGGAGTCAAGAGGGAAGGAGTGAAGTTGAGCCTGGGGATAGGAGCAGGGGGGGAAGCTGTTGTTTTAATTTTGCCTCTGTTTCTCGTCTGTTTTAATTGGGAATAAATTAGTTTTCCCCAAATGGAGTCTGTCTGGCCAGTGACAGTAATTGCTAAGTGATCTCTGGTAGATCCATTTGGGATGGCAGCAGCCAAGTCTGTGTCCCCAGCCACGGCCACTTCCCAACAGCACAGCCGGGGCAGCTCCACCCCCTTGTGCAAGCAGGGCCCGAGGCCTGGCTCACACTTTGCTCATGCTGGCAACTGCAGGGCTGCAGGACAGCACACGGCATCCCCTGGCTCAGCCCTGCTGCACGGAGGGACACAGCAAGCGGAATTCCGCCCCTCTCCAGGGGGGGTCCTGCGAGGGAGCTTTGGAAAAGGCAGGCACGGTGTGAACCCCACCCTGCAGCTGGCACAGCTGGCAGCCTGGCAGGCTGTGGCACAGGGACACCCATGCTGCCACCCAGCCCAGGCTGAGGCACAGGGACACCAGTGCAGCCACTGAGCCAGGCTGTGGCACAGGGACACCAGTGCTGACACCAAACCCACGTGCACAGTCAGGAACCTCTCACCTCGCTGAGGGAGCAACAAAACAAGGAGCAGCCATGTGGCAAAGCTGCCATGGAAAAGTATGGTTGGATGAGTGGTCTGAAGAGTCACTTCTTACACCCAAGGGGACTTGGGAGACATGGGTGAAACAAACCACACTTGAGAAAAATACCCCAAGCCGCTCTTCTCAGTTTTGCCATCTGTTTCAGCGCTGAGGACGTGTTCTAGAACACTTTGAACACCCATTTTGATGTGCCATGGGATAATTTGTTCCTTTGCATTTGAGGAGGAGAGACCGCAGCTGCCCACAACACATTGGTCAAACTGCAGTTGGCTTCATGGCACAAATCCTGCCAAGAACTTTCCTTTGCAAAATCCCACAAGAGCAGCTAAGACACCACTCTTCGCTTTCAGGACATGCAGGATTGGCACTTCATACCCAAGGGAATCTAAGTTTGGAGCAGCCAAAAACCTCCCAACTTAACAAATGCTAAAAGTTCATCTCCCAGACGCATTCCCTCAACTGTTACAGTTTGGATTTAAGGCTATGTTTTTCACATGGGTGCACACAACAGATCTGTCACCCCCAGTTTCCCCAACATCATTCCTGCAATACTCTCCAGGAGCAGCTTCTCCAGTCATTTCAAACCCCATCACCGTGTGGAGATGGCCTTCAGTAAAATCTTTCCCTCAGAAAAGCAGATTCAAGGGGTTTAATCCAACTTTGAAACCCAATAGCTGCAAATGTCCTGCTGAGTAGTAGGCCCTCTTCCAAAACATGGGTGTGGAAACTGCCAGGCTGCACAGCAGGTCTGGATGTGCTGCAGAAGGGCAGCAAGAAGGGATGCCTTTTAGTTTGGTGGGTTGGGGTTTTTTTTGGTAAAGAAAGAAAGAAATTAAACCTGTGCACATCACATGACATCTTTGAGAACACCTAAGAGATTTCTCCCACGTGTCCACATGGGAACCCTTCTACAGGTCTGAAAGCACTCACATTTTTAGTGCCTGTAATTATCACTTAACCAAAAATAAATTCCAAACTGTCCCCACTGGTACAATGAGAGGCAAGAATCCAGCTCCAGAGCTGATTTCCCCCTCCCTACAGCTTTTCATACTCTGCAGAGCTCAGGACCACCTGATCTCTTCCATCTCTGAGTCAATCAAGTGAGGTATGACTGATGATTCCCTGTGACAGATCCAAAGTCACTTCCCTCTAATTATGATCAATCCCCTGCAGTGTAAAACTCCATCAATCCTCTCTCCTTGAAGAATCCTTCTTCACCTCCACCAAAGGAGGAGGAAATGCTAGCAGTGACCCAGCTTCATGCAGGAGTGTGGGAGAGCTCCTCTGTACCTTTAACAGTCAGGGTTCTACGGGGAAAACACCTCATCCTGGCTTTCCACCCAGATGTGCAGCACCTTGGCAGCTGTTCCTCTCCCAGGACAGGGACATGCACCTCTTATTCATTCCCATGTGCAGATCCCACAGCACAAATCCCAGGGGAAGCTGTAACTCTCCAACACCCGTGTGCTGGACCAAGGGGATACAGGTAGAGGAATTTGGCCTTACCTGGCTCGCTCTTCTTCTTGGATGAAGACTTTTTCTTGGCTGGTCCGTCATGCTTCTGATCCTCCTGGGCTGGAAGAGCCTCAGTTTTCTTGATGGTGACAGAGCTGATGACTGGAGCACTTTGCTGAGTGCCAACAGGGGGCACTGCCACAACAGGCACCTCCTTAGGGGCCACGTCCCGGACGGGAGAACTTTTGGGGACGCTGACAGGGGCTGGAGCCAACACTGGGCTGGGAGCAGGCTCTACCTTTGCCACCTTCTTCTCCTTCTTCCTCTTCTCCTTAGGTGATGGAACAGGTTTCTCCTTTTCCTGGGGGGCAACTGCCACGGCTGCAATTGGAGTCTCAACTGTGACAGGCTCAGGCACCACAGCAGGCTCAGGAACCACCTCCTTGGGAGGGTCTGTCACTTCCTGAGTAAGCTGCTGCTCTGGGATCTTTCCATTCAGTTTCTCTTCCTTTTTCTTTGCTTTTCCTTTTTTCTCAACTGGTTTCTCCTTCTTTTTTTTCTCTAGTTTCTGCTGCTGGGTCTTCTCGAGCTCCTTGCGCTGCTTGGCCAAGGCTTCCTCGTAGGACGTCTCCTTCATGGAGAAGGTGGACACCAGGAAGATCCCAATGGCTGAGATCACCATGAAGCCTCCGAAAACCATAACACCCAGCGTCTGAGGGTCGTACACATCCATCCTGCCTCACTCTTCCGTGCCTGCAAGACACCAATACAACAGTCAGGGGCAGGAGGGGAGGAAAGGAAAGCAATGGCCTTTCTGAGAAGGAGTTTCACATGGACATCTGTGCCTTCAAACAGCACCGTGCACTGGGAAGAGGAACACTCCAGATTCACACGACTCAGGCCTGCACACCCCCGAGTTTGTGCTCCTCTGCTACACTGCCCATCCACGGGGTTCCAGTTGTACCCCAGGGATTAAATTTCATCTCCAGAAGAACCAAAGAGAGGGAATTAAAAAACAGGGATGCAATCAGAGACACCCACAAGACTCATTCTTATGTCCAATGGGGTAGTTTTGCATCACCCTAGGCCATACCTGCAGCAGTAATTACTGGGAGCACATTTTCAGACTGCTGGGTGCAGGTTGGCCAAAATCTGGGCTTTCCCTAAAGCATCTGGCTTTTTCACTGCACCCAGATGCACATCCAGGTGTCAGCTTTGAAGTAAAACATCGACCTGGAAGGAGAAAGCTTTGCAGCAGCCCTTCCCTCCTCCTTTTGCCACCTGCACACTGTGGCACTGCTGCTGAGCAGCAGCAGAAACCACACTGGCTGCTCTGAGGTCCGGCAAGCAGGGCACAGACACACCTGGGGAAAGATACTGCTACCCCTACTCCTCTTAATGGCAAATTGAACCCTGTCCTAGTTTCAAAGCCAGTCTTTGCTGGCCCATCCACGTGTTTCACCCACCAGGCCACTTCCACGTGGCTCTGAGGTGGCTCACAAACCCCCAGATGCTGGTGTCAGGCAGCTAACTTTGGAAGGGACACTTTCCAGGAGTTGCCATGGCTGTGGCTCCTCATCATTGTGAAACAAAACACAACAAGCAAAATGCAGCAAATCCTCAGCTACCAGGAGTTCTCATCCCTATGCTTAACTGTTGACATTATTGAATTTCCTCTTTAAGGGGTTGCAGGTTGAGGAGGGAGGGAGGGAGGGGCTGGAAGAGGTGGAGGCAAAAATAAGAATAAAACTAAGGAGATCAGCATCTTTGCAAAACTCTGTGCTTGCAGGGAGACACCTCGGAAGCTCTTCCTTTCTAAGAGCTGGAGCAGCAAACTTGAATCTGCAGCTCAAAGCTGCTTGAGGTGGGGACAGTGCAGTGAAAACTCACTCCAGCATCCAAGCAGTGGGAGCAGAGCTGGGAGGAGCTGCAAATCTCCCACTGGACATACCCACCTGTCTGGGGAAGGATGTTCTAACCAGCAGCCCAGCTCTCCCTGCCCATGTCTGCAAGCACCCCAGGTAAAGCAGCAGAGAGAGAAGCTGGCAGGCAGGAGGGCTGTCCATGCCAGCTGGAACCAGCCTCCCCTGTCAGGGCCAATTTTCTACCCCAGGGCACCACTGGAGATCCCAGCTGATACTACAGGCATCACTATTACATCTACCCTGGCCGTTTTGCATTTAAATGGCCTCAGCCCACTCTGTCCCAGCACATCTGGTGCCAAGTCTGACTAGGGAGCATCACTTTGGGATGTCCCGGGCCAGGACAGACAGATTATTCCTAACCCACAGAGTGGAAAGGACTGGATTTCCTCTCCATGGCAGTAAATAAAAAGTAGGGCTGGAGAACACATACCCACGATCTTGTGCCAGGTTTAGGGCTACACCAAAGCACCCAGGAGCTGTTTTAGGGGCAGAACAAAGTGACCTGCATTTCTCACCCAGCAACCCCAACGTATTTGTAAAAATAAACTTACTGACCTCACAGCACCACAGTTTCGTATCTAGATTAAAATCTGCTGCTCCAGCTTGGGGCAAGGGCATCCCCAAGCACTGACAAACGTACTCCTACCCCACCAGCTGGTACTGCCACCCTCAAAAGCAGCTTGATAGAGCCCACAGGAGATGGGAATGGGGGAAGAAATCCTAACCGCCACTACAGAGGATGGATGAGAGGACAGAGACAGGTGTGGTGAGGTGGGTGAGATGGCAGTGCTGGATGTGGCATCACAGCACCAGCCTGCCCCACACCTCACCCCACAGGACTGGCCCCCAGAACCCCTTACAGAGCCCCATGCCCTCTCTCCCTTGCAGAGAGCCTCACCCAGCCCCACAGGCTGCAGTAAAAGTTGCCTGTACCTTGCCTCCTGCCCGGCTTTACAGCCAGGGTGAGATAAGGATGTAAAAGAGCACTAAAGTCCTTCCTAGCAAAACAAAAGCGCCCCAACAGCCCCCTCCAGACCAAAAGTAACACAGGAAAAAAGCAGCCAGAGCACTGAGGAGCTGTGGACCTGCAAAACAGCCATAGCAGCTGCCAGAGCTCCTGAAAGCAGCTGAGATGCTCAGAGAGGCCATCCAAGCTCCCACTGCTCCACCAGGGGAGCTCCGCGCTGCTCCCAAGGCCAGACGTACCAGGAGAAAATCCACAGGAAGGAGTGAGAGGTGCCAGCCAGGAATCAATCACTGCCAGCAGCACTCTCATGGCAAACCCTGCTCCTGCCCCAGCGCTCGTGCCCCGCAGCAGCCCCGGTGCTGACTCCGAGGAGCGAGTTCTACCTGTAGGGTTCCTCCTGCGGTCGGGACTTGGCACGACCAGCCCAACAACTTGTTCAGGGAAGAGCCCAACTCTCCAACGGTGCAGAGGCAGCCACACGTGCTTAAATCAAGCCAGGCTGGCCTTGGCATTTGGGGGATAAGGAAGAGTCTTCCTGTGGGAACTTCCTGGTGCAGAGATGCCAGAAGATTTACACCGTGATGTTAGCACCCAGGAGAAAAGCTCTGCTTTGACATTTCCTGACCTTGCCACCTTTGCCCTTCCACGGGCTGGAAGTTTGCTCCTGGATTTGCACAGCAAGACACCATCCCCCTCAGAAGCACGTGTGCCCTTTGGCAGGAAAGCCTTCCATGCTTCCCACCTGCACAAAGCCTTAGCCAGGACATGGCAAAACAGGGCACCAAGGGTAGTCTCACATGTTCAGCCCAACAGCCACGCTTTGAAAGAGGCTCAAAGACTTCAGGATCCTCCCTCCTGTAGCTTCTGGTCCTCCACGGGACTTTGCTCCTACGATGGTGTTTTTCCATCTGCTTGGGAGAGGGTTGTGTGCCCAAGGGGTGGGTAGACACCAGCACTTATCTGAGTCCATGCTCAAAAAAATCAAGTTCACATCCAGCACTGAGCACATTTACCTCTGTGAAGTTTCTGGAGCAGAATCATCCTCCACTCCTCTCCCAGGCAAAACAGCAGAAATCATCAAATATCTCCATACACAAACACCTTCCCCAAAACAGGTTGTCCAGGTAAAGCTTTTCCCCACCACCAGCACAGGAACAAGCTGGACAACTGGTATTTCACTTGGCCTTCTCCAGTAAAGGAGCTGGCTGAAAGGCTGTGCTCTGACTCTTCCACTCCTGTGGCTTTTTCTTGTTATCCATCATGCTTCCCAACATCCCAGACAACAGCCCAAGAGACCTGACCTCCCTCACCTCCCTGCACATGCAGCCACCTCTGTTTGACCTGAGCGAAAGTCCAACTCGCCCTAAGGAAGCAGAAGCAGACAAGCACTTGGCCTTGCTGGTTTTTCAGCACTAAACAATTTCCAGGATGAACCAGCCCAGAGACACATGACATGACAGCGCCAGGGCCATGCTCAGTGTCTTGTGGTCACATTTGTCACTGACAGCTGTGTCAAAAACCAGGCTGGAACCTTGCCACCTGTTCAGCCTGTCCTCCTGTGTGGCCATCCATGAAATCCATGGGAATTCAGCATCTTTAAGACCCAGCTCTCCACCAACCCTGGTTTAAATCACCCAGGCCATGCAACAGGCAGGCAGGAGCAAAGGAAGAGACAGGTTGTGCAGTAACTACTACAGAAACATTATTCTTTTCCACAGCCAAAGGAAAACACATGTTATCTCCTCCTGGTGTCAACAGGTGCTGCAGATAGAAGCAGATGCTCTTTGCAAGCAGGACACTGTCCCCCCTGCAATCCAAGGCTTCCACTTTGCCATGGTGTCAAGGTGGCACCTCAGTGCAATGTAGGAGAGGTGATGGGGGGCAGAGAAAGAGAGAATTCACACAGACGGGCTCTCCATAACCCACAGCAATGCCTGCCTGCCAGGCACCTGCAGCATCCTTTCTCCACATGTCCCAGCAGGTTAAAAAAAAGGAGGGAAAGGGCAAGGATGAGGGAGCTGGGAGGCCTGATCCTGTGAACAGCAGGGCAGCCCTGCAGAAGGAGAAGGCAACAGCACTGCCAGCATATAAAAAAACAATCACCAGATACTTCTCCTGGAGTTTTTCTCTCCGTCCTGTTGCAATAGAGAGAGACAAAAATTAAAAACAAATGAGAAAAGCCTGCATGCCGCGAGCAGATCCTGCCCACGTTGCCAGCAGCCTGTGTTTAAATACATTTTCTATGTAAGTGACTGTGCACTTGCAGCCTCCCGGCAGCGTGTGCTACTCCACACAGCAACTCCAGATCAGCCCATCGTCAACAGTTAAAGCTCGACTTAATGGAACGTGTCTTAGTGCTCCATTAGCTCTGGCAGCAGCAGCCAGCTGGCTTGTGCTTGCCAGCAGTGCTGCCAGCTCCCTTCCCGAGCCCAGGAGTGAACAAACAGGCAGAAAATACACGTATATACAGGAGAAAAGTGTAACAGCACCACAACACAGCTGCAGCTTGACTAATCTCTGCGGCGGCTATTACAAATTTTCTCTCCCCTCCCTGGCCCGAAGAGGCATTTCACTGCCGGTCCTCATCAGCTCCTCCCTGGGGCTCACATCCCAGATGTCCCCGACTCCTTCCAGCCGTTTCCCGCTGATGCGGGGCTTCGAGGCAGGTGAGAGCTGGCGCTCCAGGCGCGGACGCTTCTCCATCCCCGCAGCCACGTGTGCAGCACACGCTCTTCCGCCGGACCCTTCCCCGGCAGGGCGAAGAGCGGGGCAGACCCGCGGCAAGGCTGCTCGTGTCCCGGCTGGACAGACCCCGCGGTGGCGGAGGGGTCTCCGCCCATGGGGTCAACGCCTCTGTCTAAAAGTTCGCACACCCCGCGCTGCCGGTGGTCTCCGGGTGCCAGCAGAGTTTTGCCGGGAGGCTTAGTTAAGGGAGAGAAATGGACAGGGGATAGCGGCCCGAGCGCCGGGCCCTTCCGTAAGCGCGGCTAATCAGATTAATAATTGTCATCCGGCCGGCGCTGGGGCTGCACGGCGGCGCTCGGGGGGCCCGGACCTCGCCCTGCCCGCACACGCCGCCATTCCGCGCCCAGGGCCATTCATCCGCCCGGCCCCGGCGCACGGACCGGACCCCGGGCCAGGATCCCCTCGCTCCCCGCGCCGCCCCCGCGGGACACGGCGGGACACGGCTCGGCGCCGGGGCCGCGGCTCGGCGGTCCCAGCGCGCTCCGACAGCTCTGAGCGCCGCGGCCGGGGCAGCGCCGGGCGGGGGTCCCGCCGGAGCGCGGGGCGGGCGCAGGGGGATCGCGG
>VZTJ01002727.1:50524-120652 GCA_013397795.1 Orthonyx spaldingii | reverse complement strand
CGGCGGAAAGGGCTCTCCCCGTGAGGAACGGGGCTGCTCCGCTGTCCCGCCCCTCCGCTGTCCCTCCGCTCCGCCCGGGGCTGCAGCGGCGCCCGGGGCCGGGGGAGCCCCGCGGACCTTTGCCCCGGGCTGAGCTCGGGGCGCGCCGGCCGTGGCTGCCCGCCCGCCCTGCCCGAGGTGTCGGCGTCATCCTGGGGCACTGCGGGGACAGGGTGGGTGCGGAATCCGGGCAGCTCCCGGCCAGCCGTGGGGGTGCTGCTCCACGCTGGGGACCCTCCTCAAGGGCTGCGTGTGGGCGCCGTGGAGCGGATTGGAGCCGAAAGGTGCCTGTGCCCAGCGGGAGCCATTCTTCGGGGTTTGCAGACAGCGCTGGGAGTGGTCCGTCACCCACCAGCTTGCGGGTCCCAGGACAGGGAGAAAGCTGTGGCCACGATGGCCAGTGCCACCCAGGATGGTGGCTGTCCTTTTGGCACACGCCCTCTGTGTGTCTCCTGGCCTGGTTGTGACCTCCGATGGCAAGATTTATCACTCAAGTGCCTGTTCGCACCAAAGGGAGTTTGCTCTCTGAAGTTATTTGGATGCTACAGTACCTTGGAAATTAACAAGTGAGGGTCGGAAGGGACTCCCTTCGCGTCAGAACCAACCGCTAGGCTGAACCATTGGAGAAGAGCCAGAGCATCCTCAGGAGATGCTGCATCCTGCCAGTCTGCAAAAAGAACATGAGGCCCATCTCAGGCCCATCTTCCCAGGAACATGTGTCCAAAACCAACCAACCCCCCTGACACCCAACCAAGCAGGAGCGTGAGGGTTGGCAAAGAGGGTTGGTCTGACAGAGCAGAGGTTTGCTGCCTCTGTAAGACACAGGTGGCATTGGCTACACTTTTTATCCCAAATCAGACGTAAAGGAATACGCATGGGAATACGTCTTCCATGCCTCCACATCTTCAGCCAAACTCAAAGTCGTCTCTTTCCCTACTCTGCATTCTCCTTGGCCACACTGTGGTGCACAACTAAGTTTCTGCACTGACTGTGGAGTAAGAAAGGAACCTGTTAAAAAAGTGTCTGTGAGGGAGTGATAATTCACCACCACAGCACAGGCTGTTGGGATCTTCCAGCCTCCTGGCTTGTCACATCAACGTTATTGTATTCCAGTGGCCAGATCTTCTCAGGGGATGGCCATTGGGGCTGCTCTCAGTGGTGTTCCTGGGATTTACATCTGCTGCCACTGGGTCGTCACCCCATGCACGGAGAACAAGCCGTGCCATTGAGCCAGGCTGGGGAGGGCAGCAGGTCCTGCCCGCAGCCTGGTACGTCTCGACACAACGGCACGGGGAGAGTAAGAGACTGTTTCATGAGGTCTGATGTGGTGGGAGAAGAGGAGAAAAATGGAGAAACATTTCAGCTAATTATGATAACACAGCTTCTACAGGGGGACCTGAAATAGGCACAAACACTTCTCAGCACTCGTGAGAACTTGGAGGCTCTTTTGGGTTTTCTTCTGGGGCAAGGAAGGACTCCCTGTTTCAAGCAGGACCTGGTCTGGGAAGACTCATGATGGCCATGATGCCTCCAGGCAAAGGCATAAAGATTTGGGATCCATCTGTGCCTCAGTCCAGGTGGGATCATTGGCTCATTAAACTCCCCAAGGACCTTCTCCAAACCAAAACACTTGGACACAGGAATGCAGGGGCTGAACAGCACTAATGTGCCAAGCCCTGTCAGTCCCCCTTTCCTGGCTACATCCATGGTGGAGCATGCAGCCAGGCACCCTTTCCAGCCCCCTGCCTTGCCATGAGCATCCTGGGGCACCAGGGGTGTTCTCTCGTTCCTGCTGGCTGTGAGAGACTCGAGGCTGGGCTCTCTCAAGCCCTCTTAGCAGGGCACTGAGTACTGCAGTGTTCACTGGGGCAGGGACTGGCATGCACAGCCCCAGCCAAGCACCCGGGGGTATGGAGAGCTGGGCTCACTCTCACCCTCTCCAGCCAAATGAACAATTGAGTGTCTGCTTCAGCGTGGAACAATAATGAGGGCAGAGCAGTGGGGAAATGCACAGCTGGGGTGAAACCCCAGGCAGACAGAACCGAGATGTGAGCCTGGATGTCCTCTGCCACCATGGCACAGATGTGCTCGGGGGTGGCTCCCTCTGCTCCTTCCCCAGCTATGTTTGGGGTCTGTAGACAGATGTCTGAAACCCTTGCTTGCCCTCAACCCCTGTGTGGATGAAAGCTGACTCATTCCACAGCACCCAAAGTCACCATTGGTCTATTCTTGGGTCTTTCCCCCCACTTTTTAAGACATCAAGTGTATACCTCCCATCATGGTGTTTTCCTCTGATTCTTGCACTTATGCCGTTGATCCAGGCCACTGGGATAACATATTATCAGTGTAATTTGATTTCACCTTCATGATGAAGGCATTCTCCTTA
The DNA here is from genome assembly GCA_013397795.1 of Orthonyx spaldingii. Classification (NCBI taxonomy): domain Eukaryota; kingdom Metazoa; phylum Chordata; class Aves; order Passeriformes; family Orthonychidae; genus Orthonyx; species Orthonyx spaldingii. Next base: position 118,227 of record VZTJ01002727.1, on the reverse strand, counting down.
AATACTAGTTCTCCCAACTCCTGTCCAGAAGCAGTATCCAGCCTAAATCCAGAGGTCTGTGTACCCTGTTGTTAAAACAACCAAAGTGCTGACAATTTTCCACAGTCGTCTTCACTACCAGAAAGGTTTTTTTGGGTTCAGTTTGAAAATCGCTTGCTCCAGCTCAAGTTTTTCAGTTTCTAGTTATTTTTGCATCCACAAGTCTTTGGCTGTTGGTGAAGAAGCTGTTGTTTAGCCCTGGAATGGCTCCAAATCTTTCCACTGGGTGTATTAGTTATCCTGAACTCCTAACCATAGCTGGGGTATTTTTAGCTCTGCATAGCAGTCATCAAACAAATGCTGCCACAAGGTCTGCAGGGCTCCCTGAGGTCCCCCACAGCCCTGCTCCTTCTGCTGCTCCAGGCTCAGTTGTGCAGAGACAACCATGAAATCCCACCTGGGGAGCCAACCAGGACTGTGACCAAGTTGGTTTATGCCATCCCCATGTGATCCAGGCTGTGGCTGAGCACGCAGACAAGCACAGCTTGTGCTGACTTACAGAAGAGCAGGGAGCTGTGCCTGGTCTTGGTGGTGCCCTTGTGGAGGTGTAGAGGTGCTTGCCTCCCCTCACTCCCACCATGGAATACTTACTGCTGCAGAAATACACCAAAAAGCTGGTAGGAACTAGAGCAGTGCAGCCCCTTGCTCCAGACTTGGCTGCTGCCTGCTCTGTGGACTTGATGCTGCGTTGTCTCCTAGCCAGGCTGATCCTCCAAGCAGCACCACATCCACATTCGATCGCTTTGAAGACTCTGGAAGCAGCCTCCCCTTTTCCAAAAAAGAAGGAATCAGTCTGTCTGGCCTCCCCTTGGCTCCCTGGCGGTTCCTCCCAGCCTGCGTGCCTTGCCAAGCCCTTGCTGGTCTGGGTTTAATAAGCAGCGGCTCTGCTCCAGGGATGGAAATTAGAGGTGGATACTGCAGCAGAGTGAAGTGCAGGGACACGGTGGCAAGAGCTGCTGGATCCCTCCTCACCCGTGTTTCTGCAATGGCACAGCTGAGGCCTGGCTTAGGAAATGCACCATGCCACAGCTGGATTTGCTTCTGGAGCAGCGTGTACCTCCTGCACAGCCTCCCTGTTTTTCCACCTAACTCCACACGGGATTGGAAAATACCACTAGAATATGAAATATGAACCAGGACCTGCAGAATGACCCCACGTCAGTGGGCCAGCAGCCAGAGCCCAGTGGGACAGCCCAGTTCCCAGCAGACACTAAATCCCTGTGTCTCAGCAGCTGGGCTTTGCCCTGGGTGTTTGTAAAACAACACTTTTCCAGGAGCACTCCTGGTGTTCATGCCTTAGATCTCTGTTCTGCTGTTCCCCTGTCCCGACAGCTCTGCTCTGGGAGGTGCCCCAAATGCTGGCAGGAGGAGTGCAAGTCAGGCAGTTACCAGAAGCAAAAAGTTCAATGAGTTCACCTTTGGATCCACTGCTGGTCGAACTATAGTTAGAGAAGTAGTTGGTAAGGAACTTGGAGTTAAATCAGCTGATGAAGGGCTTGAGAGGGGAGCCTCTTTCTTTTCTCCCCAGCTACTTCCCATGTTGCCCACTGACCTCATTGTGGCATCCTATCTTCTGTCCTCGTGGCCATAACTGAGCTCCCATTCAGATGGAAGCCCATCTGAAATTGGTGGAATATTGCTCTGGGCCATCTCAAGGCACGATGACAAATGAGCTTTGTAAGGGAGCAAGGTCAAATATCCATTTGCTTCATCCATTCCTCCATCCCTCACTGGAGATGTTTTAAGCCGAACTTAAACCAGTTCTGTGGGGAAATTTACTTACCCAGCTTCACCTCCACAGAGGGAGGGTTGTGAAGCTACACCACCCCCTGTGCCTCAGCCAGAAGTGAAGGAGTTTTAAAACCATCTGATTTCAGAGCCCCAGATGTATCTTCTGTGGACAAGGCTTGACACCTAAGAGATCTGCCAGCCAGTAACTTCATGCAAGCAGCTCCTGCTCTCCGTGGCACTCCAGAGCCATGAAATCAGGGGCCCCTGATTATTCGCCCTGCGTGTATCTGTCTTGTTGACACCTGGAAAATATTTCACGTTCTCCTGTTAATTCTTTCCCAGAACTCTGCTTTGTTTCAGCTGAGAATGATTCTTGGCAGGAGGAGAGAAGGAACAGGTGAGTGACTGGCAGAGGATGTGCTAGACAGGCTCAGACCCATTTAGGATGGCTTGAGGTACCAGGGATGTGCAGCTCAGCCTGTGCAAGAAGTTAACGTTCCCTCTGCCACAATGACAGGAAGCAAGATGCACCCTTGTCCTGGCTGCTGTTGGTCTCCATCCAGCACATTCCATGGTGCCCCCAAGCCTCACAACAAAATTTGGGTTGTTTGGGGGTTTCCATGCCCTGGTGACCTACAAGGCTGTAGGACCAGCTCTTTGTAGCCTCAATACCAGCCTAAGGTTACTCAGGAAGGGCAGCTGGTGGACTGAGTGTGGCTGGATCTGTCCAGATGTGAGCTGTGATGCTGCAGTGGAAAACGGTATCCCTGTGCCAGAGCAGGCTCGTAACAGGAAAAGCCAGCCTGAGGGCAAAGCGGGAACACAAGCTAATTTGGGAACACAATGGTTATGCTAATCAAAACACCTTCCAGAGGAAAAGGGAAGGAAATTACCTAATCCTTCACTATGCACTGTGGTGTCCCTGTGCCCAGGCTGAAGGACCAGGGCTATGGTACAGCTTGGAAGAAAGGGCATTTCCATCTGGGCAAGGGAAAACATCCCTGGAACCTCATCCCTCCAGACCCTCTCCATCCACTTTGGATGGAGGAGAGTCCTTCTCTTTCCATCCCCAAACTGGCTTTAGGTCCAGAAAAAGTCATGCTTCTCTTGGAAGTTTGGCTGGACACAAACTTAGGTGACTCAGGAGCTTAGCAAGAAACTTCATCAGAATTTAGGAAATCAGCTGAGGAGGGTTGAAGCAGTTCAGGGACGTGCAGCTTGTCTTGCTCTGCTGCCAACAGACTGGGATGGGGCAATCACTGGCTCTGTCAAGGGAACTCTTCCCCCTTCTCGTGGGTGATCTTAGCGTGGTTCATGCTCATTGGCTGACTCAACATCTGGAAAGTGTAATCCAACTGAAAACAGCCCAGGAAGGCTCTCCTAACAAGCCAGGAACAAGCACAGCTCCCAGCATTGAAAAATCCCAGGGCATGGCCCCAGATGGAGAATTTAAGGTATTTTGGGGATGCTAGTGCTACAGAGGATGAGTAGAGGACAACAGTGCACTTTCAGCATTAAATAAAAAGCCACAAAGTGCCTCTGGCTTAGAAGAAACACACCTCAGTTGAGGACAGGCTTCCCTGGTTGAGGCTCTCCCATGTTCCCAAGGCTCCTCTGCCTATTGCCCCCACACTTCCAGCGTGAAACCTGTGCAATGCCTTTCTTCCCCTGGCTGGAGCCAGGAGCCAACAGGGAGCAAGTGTGAGCCACCTGCAGGGTCAAAGGTTTGGATGCACTGGAGGGACAGCAAAATACAGGCACAAGGGCCACGAAAGGACAGCAAAGAGCTGAAGGGGTTTTTCTTCTATTCCATGGAAAAATACACTCTGTAAGTGGCATGGTTTTTTGGAGGAGAAGAACCCCTTCATAGAATATAGAATTTTCTTCTCCTTTCACCACTCCAAATTTTATGTGGCTTTCTATGGACAAAAAAAAAATTGACTTGCAGTTTCCCCCCTTTGTCTTTGTCCTTTTTGAATATTTCTCCAGCCTGGAAAGGGACACCTGTGGAAGGTGGGACTGATCTATGAGACAGAACCACCTGGGCTAACATAGCTCCCATCCCACTGCTCATTCCTCTGCTCCTGTGCACCAGCAAAAAGCAGCCAAGCCCTCCACGTGCTTTTTGTTAAACCTCTTTATTTCCATGTCACTTCAAGCCCCCTCCCCTCCACATGAATCTTAGACTGAATTTCTCTTGCTGGGTACAGGCATCCAACACACAACCACTGCTGCAATGAGGACTTTGCAAAGGGCCAACAGCCCCTCTCTGGCTCTGCAGGAAAAAAAACTTACTTTAAATGTCCTGGGAGCTGCCACATCAGCATTGAAATGTGTCAGAAGGTCTCTAAACAAACACATCTAGGGATGGTTATTTACCCAGAGAAGCAGGAGAAAAAGAAGAAAAAAGAAGAAAAGAAACAAAAAGAGAAAAATGTTTTTAATTGTAATTTTTAAAGCAGTTTCTCTTCCAAAATATATAGCTAGAAACCTCAGGCTTGGAGTTAAATCTGTGTGTGAGGTGGCACTGAGTAATGCCAAGGTAAATCCTAGCTCTGAATTAGTCTCCTTAGAGCAGAGCTGTGTACCTGCACACCGCTGTCCAAGAACATGCTGTGCTCTCTGGCTGCACACAACACTTTGGACTCAGAATCCTGTCTCTTAGCAGAAATGGGATTTCAATATTAGCAAATTTTTTTAAAAAAATACCTCCTCTCCAAGTACATATACGATTGCACCCAGGTGCCACGCTGACATTTTGGCCAGGTGAGGGGCTTGAACCTGTTGCTGAACATGGGTCAAGCCAAGCCCCAGAATTTGCTGCAGCAGCACAATGTGAAGACTCACATTGGAGTGTCAAAACATCATGTTTGGGATTTGGGGAAAGTCTCTGGGTGTGCAGGGGGAAGCTGGAATTCAAAGTCCAGTTTCAGGTTTGCCAGAGGTACCTCTGTTGTACCCCCACCATGGCACAACTGTTGAATTGACACTCCAGGGTGGTTGCTTGTGCCATCTCTGTGCTTGGCTCACTTGCTCCTCACATTTTAAGTTCCCTGGATACTCCTGCACCACCTCACACAGCAGTGACTCCAGCCTGGCCTGACATCTCGCTGCTTTCATCTTGTTTTTCAGGTGTGCTGAAACAAAACCTGCCCTGAAGGGGAAGGCACACTCCCAGCCACCCACACTTGGGCTCTGCTCTCCCAGCATGGCCCTGAGCACTGGAAAACCTTCAGCTCACATAAAAAAAGGACTTTTGGCCAGCAGTCGCCTTGGCAAGGGGCAGTGTTATTTGGTATTTGACAAGGGCCTTAAAAGTAAAACTGGAGCAAAGGAGGTTGAATGGGAAAGCTGGGAATCAGGTCACCATGACTGGTCAGTTTGAAGTGCTCTGACACAGCAGAGCTGTCCCGTGGACAATGGCCTTTGGCGTGTTCATTCCCCCCGGGAGCTGAGCGTGGATCCCTCCCAGCCAGCAGAAGTGCTTCCCATTTCCACTCTTGTAGTGGACTCTTGTAAATCTCTTCATATCGCCTAATTAACCTCTGGGAATGGCTTATAAGAAACAACATGTTGTAAAATCCAAACATTTAGATGTAACATAAGTGCCAAATTATCTTTAAAAGCCCCCACAGTGAATCCTTTCAAATAACACATTTTGGAGTCTCTCTGACATAGCAGGACATGCTTAAAAATTAACAGAGAGTAAGGAGTTACACTTCTCAGACTTTTTCTCAGCTGTCCTGGTTAGACACACACATATATATTTATACTGCAAGCTGTACTTTGACTCTGTGTACTTGAGAGAAATACGATGTAAAGCTTGTCTGCATTACTGCCTCCACTCCTATTTGTATTTCAAAGACTTGTCTCGACTCTTGGATGAGATGCATTCTCCTAAAAGTGTCATATTTTCATCAACAACTAAAAAAGCAAGAATAGGCACTTGTCAACATGCCCTAGTTCAAGTGGAAAAGCAAGTCACAGACTTGTTTGCAAGTCTGTAGGAATTACTGAGGGCACACGTGTGGTCATCAAAGCTTTGCTCAACCATCAGCACCTGTGCTCCTGGGTGGAAGTTTGGTGTTTCCAGTCATGGCTCTCCATCGTCTGATGGGGCTCCAAGGAGGAAGATCCACAGGAAACGCAGTGGCTCGGGCTTGTCCCTCCACCAGCCTCTGCTCTCCAGACTACCCCCTCATTTTGTGTTCCTCTATTTTTAAATGTCGGGTCATGCTGTTCTTCAGAAGGTGCTAAACACCTACAGCCAGGGCTTTCACTAGAAAAGTTTCCTTATTTAATAATAGCCAACCAGAACATTTGACTTACCCATGCTTATTTATTCATTGAGTGTATTGGTGAGGCTGCATTTATTAATTCAGCCAGTTGAATGTTCTGCCCTCCTCATGTGACCAAATAAACAGGGAATAATCTCAAACATCTCTTCCAGGGAGCCCATGTATTTGTGAAAGTCTGTCTGAGGCTCAAAAAGAAAGGAAAAATATTAACAATGCTGCCTGACGCTTCTGAACCTTCTCTGCACCAAATAATTCACAAGGGGCAAGTTCACGGTGGATCTTGTGAAGTTTTAAGATTTACGTGGGGCCAGCTGGAGAAGGGGACACCCAGGGATGTGCACAGCCAGTTTTGAGAGAGCGACACCGCTCCTGTACCAGCAGCGGCTGGGAACAACAAGTTTTTGCAATCAGCCAGCGGGAGTTAAAGAAGAAAGCAGCCTGGCAGTAAATATACTTAGCAAATTCAAACAGTGAAAGAGTTCCAGGAAACTGAGATAACCCTGCAGGCACAAAGATCCTGATCCAAAGCCCACGGAAGTCGGTGGAAAAGAAAATCCTGTTAGCTTTTACATGAAGCCCAAGGAAAGTCAAATAAGAGGTCCAATCCTAATGGGTCTGTAATTCTTCTCAATTAAACAGTCACCCAAATCTCACACACCCTACCTGGCAGCTCCTCCCTTGCAGCTTGGCCCCCACAATGGGAATTGGTACTCATGTATGGACCTACACATACATTTTTTACTCAAAAACTGCTCCTGGGTCCTGCTCCCCTGGCAGCTCTCTGGTGCCCGTGACTTTGTGACAAGACTGAGCATTTGGTGTTTCTCCTTGAGCTTCCTGTAGTTACAAGGGTATTTAAAGATTTCCAAAGGCAGGAAAAAAGCCCTGAGCAACCCCAAAAGCAGCACATTTCCATGTAACCTCACAGTGCTCGAAACCAGGGTGTGGGATCCATGGGTCACACGTGGGGACCAGCATCCCACAGCACGGAGAGGACACACGACAGGAGCAGCCAGACAGTTGCCAGGTTGAAGAAGGCACACTTTGCACCACGGTGCAAAACCCTGGCTTAAGAAGGACCTGCCTCAGCCAGTGGACCTGGCTGAGCACTTTACTTTTAAAATAAAACGTGGGGTTTTTTTCTTCACTCCTTTTAACTGCAATTGCCTGGAATAAAAATTAGCATTTACACAGTGCTTGCTCCAGAGACCACTGACATCAACAGCAAATTGTTCCTGCCTTCCCTGGGCTTTGAATCAGATCCTTAAATTGCAGCCCAGCCCATCCACATCTGCAATACCACAGTCAGAAATGAGTTCAAGTATCCTAGTAATCCAGAGGAGGGGGCAGGGAGGGGAAAATCCCAAGGTGACATCTAGGAAAAGAAATGTGCCACAAGCCAGCAGCTGCCTTGGAGCTCTGAAGCGGGATCAGGAGAATGGGAGGGGATTGCTTGGCACTGCTGAGTTAGAAGGACAATTGCCCTCTTAATACCAACATTAATCAGCCTGGCCACTCAGTTTCTCCATACTGACAAGTTTTACTGTCCCTGGGCTGTCAGGGCAAAGCTAAGCAATGGTTTTCCAACAGAAAGACCCTTGTCAAAGAGGAAAGTGTCTTCCTGAGAACGATATGTTTATATGAGAAAATACAGACATTTGCTTTTTAAGCGTCCCCTTCCTTATCTGAATTTATAGCATTAAAATGAATTGGAGAAAATATAAGACTGCTGAGTTTTTTAATTACAATCTTTATCAAAGAGCAGCTTCTACCACACTGGAAAGGAAATCAAGTTGCGACTTTGGAAAACTTTTCCTGGAAACAAATCCTTTTTCTTCGTATGGTTTCTTAAGGCCATTAAAACTAAAGCAAGAGTTACATCTGCTCAGCATTCCACTTCTTTTAACATTTTAACTCACTGAGCCCTTTCAAACAGATTTTACAAAGAGTGATAGAGTCTTCTGGGGAAAAAACTCTGAAAAATAGCTTCTACAAAGCCTTCCCTTCCAACCAGAGAGGCAGCTGGGTTGTGAGGGCATCCAGCATGGCACAGCTTGGCTACCAGAAGGCCCATGGCCTGCGTGTGATCAAGGAGAAAAATCAGTCCTTTTAACCCTTTTACAGAAGCCTCATGGGTTAAATTATGTGGTGTCTGTTCTGACTGTCATTAATAATATTGGATTATTATTATCATTATTACGTCCATATGGAGATTCCCATTTCCTGGGGCTCTGCTGAACTCATGTGCTCACAAGTTCCTACTGGAAAAATCAAGACAGGGATGTAAAAAAGGTCTGAAGGAAACATCAATTCCTCCTCATCAATTAGCCAAGAGGAGTTGTCAATAAAAGACCAGTTATGGTTGCTCCCTGGTGCCCCATTTTATTTGTGTTTCCAGCATGTGGAAAGAGACTTTTGGTGGGCACAGAAGTATTTTGAAAGGCTGAGCTTACAATCCATCAAGCAGGTACTGTTCAGAGTTTGAAAAAAACCAGTGGCCACCTAGAGTACACAAAAAGGAGGGACTAACTGAGGTCAAGCTGCAGCACAGAGCTTAAGAAGGTGTGTAGGAGAGGAAGAAGAGCTGGATTTTCAAATACAGAGAATTAGTTGTCTGTGGACTTCACATTGCTGTGTTAAATTATGTCATTTAAGCCATTGTCTGAAACCAATCACATCCAAAACTCCTGTTGCAGATTCTCCTCGTTCATTTCCAGCCTGAGCCCAGCTGTTCATTCAGGTACACCAGAAAACACTGCAGAGCATTGCTGCCCCTTTCTCTGACAAGTTCTAGTATTAAAAATAAATCCTGGAGAAAAGTTGCACCCTCTGTGGTTGGGAAGGGTGTTTATATGAAAGCAGCACCTCAACAGCAGAGCATAAAACCAACTGAATTCTTGTCAGCACTGTCACAAGCCTTGACCATCAGAGATGTGTAGCACTGTTGCCGCTAATTCCCAACTGGCACATCAAGCAAAATCCTTCACATAATCACACATCCAGCCCAAATTCCTGGCCTCTGCCCATATCACTGACAGCTCAGTGATAGCAATTTGCCTTTCTGGAAAGAGGAAACAGGAGCTGACACGAGAACTGCATCACTGCTGGTAGGTGCAGCCATTAGCAGCTGCCAAGCTCATTCCCTTTCTCTGCCTCAAAGGAACGTGCACACCCAGAGTGGCCAAGAAAGCCAGGACCAAGTTCAGATAAGCCTGAGAGCAAGCAGGTTACCAAATCAGCAAGGCCACCCTGCAGAAGAGCTGTGGCACCCTGCCCAGGAACAAGAGTACGTCAGGCTGGGGAAGGGAGCCCTGAGCTAGGAAGAAGAGAGGTTTAGGGTAAGGGGAAGCTTTCTCAGAAACACAGAAAAAAATATCAGGAAATAGTCTAGTCAGCAGTGCAGCATTTAACCAGTGAAAAGCACGGAAATGGTGCTGCCCAAACAGCCATAAGCAGCTGGGAGTATTGCTGTAATTAATAAGAATTCCAGATTACACTTGATAAACTCAAAAGGAAACGGACACTCCCACTGAAAATCAGTCAGTCCCAAGAGACGCCACTGGTGAGAAAAGCCTGTCCTGTACCTCACCGCAACCTGTGCAGAGTGGGGCCATATCTCTGAGGTCTGAAAGCCTCAAATTCCCCTTCTAAAAGCACACAAATCTGTGTGAAGGGCAGCCACCTTTCAGGAAAAGGGACCTTTGCTGTGACAGCTCCACCACACTCACCCCAAATTCTCCCTCAGGGGCAAACAAGATGTCTGAAGGGAACAGAGGTGTTCATATAAAGCATCAAGACGTTTGTGCTTTTCTTGTACTGGAATGGCAAACATGACTTTGGCCACCACAGTGCTTCAGTAAGGAGAGTCCAGTCTCTGCTTGTTTGGAGGAAGAGGGTGTCCCCAGCAGGGATAAACCACTGCTCCCCACTGGTGTTCAGGGTGACAGTCATTTCTGCCAGCTGGCAACAGGGATGGCCAGGCCTGGATCACCCAGAGGTTTCCCTGGTACTGCTTTTTCTCAAAAAAAAAAACTCGAAAGGAAAGTGCTGGTAAAAGCCTTGCCCCCAGGAGAGGGGTGAGCAAGCAGCTCTTCCATCGTGCTCTGCTTGTGGCCCATACTGGAAGCTAAAGTGTCTGCCAGCAAACCTGCAGCCAAAATCATCCCCATGATGGGAAATTCTGAAGGTCACAGATGCAAACAAATATTTGATGAGTTGATACAATGCAGCCTTGACCAGTGCACGCCCAGCATTGGGGAGGGCCCCCCTGTATGAGTGTGAATGCCCTCCAGCAAACCACCCACACTGTGTTTGAGCTGCCTGCTGTGTGCACACCGCTTGCTTTGTTAATGTTTAGACTTCCCCCCAGAAGGTCTGTCTGGGCTCACTGAGCAGGAATCAGCAACACGAATTAGCAGGAGACAAAGTGTCCACAAATACTGCTATTATCTCCCTTCTCTGTAGGTAGAGGGGTCACATTCCTCACGGCCTTCTCTAGGCGACCTTTCCCTCCACAGCTCACCTTCTCCTGGGATCACCTGACCCACGTTTCACCCACTCTGGCCACCAGAAACTCACCTGGCTACCTTCTTTTCAACCCTCCTTCTGAGCCTGACCCTCCACAGCCCTGCTCCTGAAAGTATCTGAAGGGCAATGAGGCGACAAACGCACCAGGCCCTGCTTTGATAGATCTGCGATGCAAGTGCACGTGTGACTTTGCTCTCAGGATGCATGAGACTGCTCACAGAGGCACGAGGGTCCAGAGCAGTCTCAGGGTTGTACTTGGACTACTGTTGCTGAAAAACATGGATTTTGTCCCAGTAAAGTCATGGAAGTTTGTACAAGATGCCAGGAAACATGATTTTGACATGCTCAGTAGCCTGTTCAATATCTCAGTCTCTCCTTGTACCCAGCTCTCTGTCTCTCTCCGTCTTTGCTTGCCTCTTTCCTCCCTTGTCTCTTTCCAATTCCTGTGTGATTTCTTTCAGCCCGACTCCAAGGACAACCAGCAGCCTTGGATCCTGATGCAGGAATATCATCACTTTGGGTGCAGGCTTTTTGTTCCCTCAGGACGTGCAAAATGGGGGAAATATTCTTCCCCTCTAAATTTTGTTGTGCGATGCTTACAAATTGCACATCACAGTGTTCTCACATGAGGGGAACCTCCTTCATGGCATGAAGAATAAGAAAACATTTTCCTCAAAGAGGAGACTTGGTGGGATGGAGTTTACATCTTTTTTCCTGACTCTGAAAACTTGGGTGAACCCAAGTGTTGATGTGCCTCAAGTGACTGCTTACTCTGCTGGGAGTTTTGTGGAAAGCTAGGAGAGGGAAGTTTTAGGGTTGCTTTACCCCCTGTTCCTTGTAAATTGTCATATAGAAAAATAAGCCTGGCCATCTCACAGGCCCTCCAGACAGATTTACTGCCCCGTCAGTGTGGAGAGAATGAGACCTCCAGCTTCTTCCAGCTCCCCACCCAGCACCTCAGCACAGCTCACCCCACCACAACACAAACTCAGGATTCTGCTGCAGCTGTCCTGAGGAAAGTCCAGTTTAAAAGGAATTAAGAGGATGTTACAGCATTTTTACGGGATTAGTTTAACTGATATCTGTGCCTCAGAGAGCAACAAGCCCCAGTGCCCTGGTGAGCTGTAATACCCCTTGCTGCAGGAGCTGGCCATTTATTCTCATTAAATCCCCCCAAACCCTCCTCAGCAGAGGTGCAAGAGCAATAAAATGCCCCTTGGACCATTTTTTCCCCTGGCCCTGCCTCATCTTCTTACCAAACCAGGTTTGCAACAGATTGTGTTTGAATTCTCCAGCTCTGTGGCTTTTTTTTTAATGCCTGGCTGCCCAAGAACAGCTGTGGGGCTCGGTACAGCAGGCTTGACTTTCAGCCTTTGAGGTGGTTTCAGAGCTAAACCACCAAAAATTCTGGTGCTAAAAATACACCTTACCACTTTCAAGAAATAAAAAATGTGGCTAGTAGTTGTGTTAATTCACCTGTTGCCTGGCTTTAGCATCCCCATATGTCTGCAAGGAGCTATTTCCCACTCTGAGGAGGTGTGTTCTCTTGTATCTTTTTTCACTTTTGGTATTGGCTTGTGATCTGTGATGGAGGGGCCATTTAAGAAAGCATCCTGCTCTTCTACAGCAGTTTCAGGTGATCCAGCTTCTCCAAGCCATACAGCTGCATGGGTTTCTGGGCAGAGAGAGAGAGTTATTGTGTATAACTGTATAAATATTGACAGCTTCTCAAAAATGCCAATGGGCAACCCGGCACCAGGATTTCCAGGCTGACAAATGAGTGTCATCCCAACCTGCCAGCCTTCACGTTGGTGGTGCCTCCAGAGGGCTGGTGCCTCCCACCTGGGTTTGGGGCAGACCTTTCATTTATGGGCCCTATCCAGTCCAAAAACATCAGGACTAACTAACCCTAGGCAGAAGGAATTCCCAGGTTTCCCCCTATGTAAAAACCTGCCTGTGCTGCACGGTCCAACCAAAGCTTGATGCACCCATCTGCAGGGCACAGGGAGGATGTGAAACCTGGCTCAAGGGCTGGATTTGTGAGCAGGATTATTCCAGCCTGCAGATCACCAGCACTTCCCACACCACCTGGGCACCAGCTCAGCACCAGCAGACCTCAGCACGGCTGCTGTAAGCATTGCTATTGTCACACAAGGATTGTCATAGCACTTGGCAGCCCCGTCTTCAGGGTCACTGGCATACCCAGAAGACAAATTATTCAGTCTCAGCTGTTTCTACACATTTCAGCCAAGTTCATCTTGCATCACTCCAGGATTTGTGCCATGGCAATGCCCTGCAGTTACTGAAGTGACACCACAGAAGTGAAGGAGCACTAAAATTGGAGCCGTGCATCAAGGGCAGTAGCCCGGCTGCAAACAGCGTTTTAACATTCTTGTATTTTAGCTCCTTGCCTGGGACCTCTTGTGTAGCTTAGTGGAATTCAAGCAAAATTTTGTCTCTGTAGCCCCACTCTGGTGGTGGGCTTAGGTGGCTGCCTCTTAAGAGGCAGCTTAGCTGTGGAAACTGTCTCCGTGTTTTATCACCCCAGCACAGCACCGTCTGGAAAAACAGCAGCAGATGTCTGTCTGCTGAGGCTGAGGCAGAGATTAACGTGCTCAGGGCTGGGGGAAGGCAGCAAGGGTACTCTGGCCACTGGGTTTCCCAGCAACATGCCTTGCATGAACATGTGCACCCTGTCACCTGGGCAGAGGCAGCAGCAGAGCGCCAAGAACGTCCCCTGCTCTCATTACCCACTGATGTAAACGTGTGAGGAAAGGGTGAGAAACCATTCAGCTCGAGCAAAATGAAAATTGGTATTTTGAAGGACAAATTGTAAAAGCAGTTGCTCATACAGTTGTCCCTGCAACCAAGAGAGAAGGCAGCTGCAGAAGGTTTGGTGGGGTTTTTTTAATGTGAAACCAAGCAGAGGAAGTGTGAATCAAAACCTCACAGAGCCGAGATTTTGCATATTTACATGGAATTGCCATACACAAGCTGTGCCTTCCTAAGTATTCCCCCATCTTTCCTGGGACCAGCCTGCAAGAGTTGCAGTCTTCAGCAGCCAACCGTGCTCTCGGTGACTCTAAGTGATATCCAGGGACCACCATCAACTCAGGGCTGAGTCAGATCCCTGGCACACCCTTAGGGCTCCTACCTCCCTTCTGGAGCCATCAGAATTAAGCATCCTGGAGTCTTGCTTCCCTGTCCTGGCTCTTACCCTCTCCCAGTCCCAGTTCTTTTGAGGGACCCCGCCAGCAGAGCTGCTCCCCACCTCCTGCTTGGCTTCGCCTCCACCCCGGGAGCACGTCACCACCCACAAAGAAGGGCCTGTGCAGGAGCTGGGGCTCATGCTGTGCTGAGAGGAGTCATAAAGCTCCTTTTAAGATGTCCAGCACAAAGCTGAGCCTGTTCAGCTGCAGGTTGGGGGCTGCTGCCTCCCCTCCCTGCCTCTGCCAGGCACTGAGTCATCACCCTGCCATGGTGCTGCCAGCCCAGCACTGGAGAGAGGGCCGGGGCTGGTGACTGAGAGCAGCAAACCTGCCCTGCTCACTGCTGCAACAGCCAAAACCTGTGCCTCAAAACACTACTTCTTTCCAGAGATGCAAAGAGGAAATATTATGGAAAAGATCCAGGGAAAAGGGCAGCCACGTGGAAGGGGGCTCATCCGTGGGGAAGAGGTCATGTGAAATCTTCCTTGGGTTTGTATTTTCCACCACAAATCCCTCTCAATGCTTTTTTTGACATAAGGAGAGAAGCGAAAGTTTCTACGTGTGTCCTTTTACAAGGCAAGAGAGGGAAAGTGGAGAGTATTTTCCAGATTGCAAGACCCATGGCTCTTGTGGTGTGGGCTTCTTCCTCAAAGACCAGAGCTGGGATTGCAAAAAAATCTCTGCTGTTGTCTAAAGCAGCACAAGTACAAGAGACACAATCTTGTACTTGCAGAGAAAATTGTTACAAGGTGGATCTCAGCACTCTTTCAAGTTTTTAAAGCACTTTCGTGATTCTGTCATTTTTATGACACTCTGAGCTAGCAGGAAAGCTCACAGGTCAGGGATTTTACTGGTGCCCAAGGAATCAAGGTGCTGGTTCTTTAGCTCACTCAAAAGGTAAAGTTTGGTTCCCTAAGCATGGATCTCTGTAGAGGTGTGATCCCTATAATGAGCAGACAGGAAGCAGAGCTAGAGATACACACTGTGATTTCAATCTGCTGTCTGTTAAGTCATAGAAATATAAAAAAATAAATAAAAGGCAGGATAAAGCTGGGAAAAGGGTCCTACTCAGGGCCAGGAATATGAGGTGTGTTAGAGAAATGCACTCCTGATTCCTTTACCCTCCCATGCCTGCAATCCAGGTACACACTCCCTTAAAGTCCAGTTAGAACCAGCAGGAAATAGCAGCAGCTAATTTAAATTGAGGGAAATAAGAAACTTGGAGAGGAAAAAAATAAACTCCTTGAGCACTTCTGCTGTGCCCAGCTGTGGAAGTTCAACAGCTGGGAGCTTTGGGCACTCGCTGGTGCAAAAGTTGAGTCACACTCCTAAGAAAGTCCCAACTGCCTGGTTTCACTGAGTAATTGCCTTTTCAGATCAAAGAATTTAAAACAGGAGGTGAGGGGGGAGACAAGGCAAGCAGCTTAGAAGTCTGCAAGCTGAGAGAAAGTAACTTCACAGCAAAAGTGACACTCAATGCCAGGCAGGAGATTCATCCTCTCCATTTATGTTTTGTCTTCCTGGTTCTGCTTTTCCTCTCTCTTTCTCTTCCAAGTTATTTAAGATAGGAGAGCCTCTGCCAGCATCACCTTGATGTCCTTCTGAAAATCTAAAGACAAGGCAAGCACCAAGGACCATTTTATAAATTGGCATCAGTGCTGCATGAGCTGACAAAAGCTTCCCACACTCTGCCCTGTGCTGCACCCAAATCCACACCACTCCTGTCCCCAGGGATACCATGGGTGCTCTCTGACAAAGAAGTGGGGGTTTGTCTGATACACTGGCTAATCATGCCATGATCCTGTCTGGGCTCAGGCACAGGTCCTGTTCTTCTTACAGGGATCACAGATTTTAGTGTTGAACTCCCTGGTCACAAGAGGAGGATCAGCCTTCACACACACACCCCCCCACACACCCCCCTTCCTGTATTCTTAACTGAATTAACTGGTTTTTAACTGGTTTTGCAGTGACACGGGCTGGAATAGGACTCACCAACGAAGTTATTTTAAACCAGGCTTCCCTTTGCTTCCCAGTGGTCAGCAATTCCCTCCTCCCAGGAGGATGCTCTGCCCACGCAGCCCACAATGCATTTGAGCACTGAGGCACAGTGGGAAGGGAGGGCTGCACAGCCGCTGGACCATCCAGGACTCCCAGCAGCTCTTGGCTCAGCCCTTGGCTCAGCTCTGCTCAGAGCCCTGGGGATGCTGGCCCTGGCTGGGAATCTCAGGCTGCAGCCATGCCAACAAGTCTGCCTGAAGATCCCTCAGCCCCTCCATCACAGCCAGCCAGGAATGGTCTCCCCTGAAACACATCTGGTGAATCCAAACTGGATCGTTTCAGGTGGAGCAGAGCAGGATTTGCCATTCAATGAGCTCCTTCAACAGCAGTGCAAAGTGCTGCAGACAGTCAAGAGCAGAACAACCGAGTCACTCCTTGCCACCCTCAATTTGCCAGAGGTCCAAATTCACCTCACTGCAGTCCGTCCCCCTCTGCAACTTCTGGAAGTCACTGCATGCTGCTCCCTGAGCCCTGGCATCCACCTCTCCAGGCCTTCTCTCAAAGGGCATTTCCTTTCAAGGAAAAGCCCAGGCAAACCATATCCTCTCCCTCCCTTTATACACACTCCTGTTTAACTTCAGAACCTTGTTGGGGCTGGCTGAGCTCCACAGAAAATCCATGTGGGTATTCCCACCTCTGGGCAGTGCTTGACCCAACAGGAGATGTGGGAGATTTTGTGGGGTGGTTCTGTGCTGCTTAGAGCCAGACACTGGGTAGGGAGGAGAGAGAGAGGGGGAGAGAGTGTGGTTTCTCAGTTGGTTCCAGATTGCTGCAGGCGAGCACTTGGCCATCAAGTTTACATTAAAAGTTACTTGATTTTGGTGGCAATTCTTTCCTTTCCCCAGTCATTAAAAGTGAAGCCAACCCTGCTGCTCATGGCAGTAACTTTTAACACCTTTCCTTAAAAAAGATCTTGCATATATATTGCATTGCAGGCACACAATAAACACAGAAATCAGACGGGAACCTGTTCAGGGAACCTCCAGGCACTGATGCACACAAAGTCCTCGCCTGGCTGAGCCCCTTGCAAGGGCCTGACCCACAGCCTTGACCCAACACTTGCATGGAAGCACTGCCAAGCATCAGTAACTGCTCCTGACAGCCCTGCACAGAGTCCTGGGCAGGATGTCAGAAGCAATTAGCAAGCGTGCAGCAGCCAGGACCGAGAGCCCTCCCTGCATGGGTGGGTGCACTCTGCTCCCAAGGCACCTGCAAAGGGACCAGGGGACTGTGACCCTTGCCAGGTGCTCCAGTGGGACCTTTCAGCAAAAAGACCCTGCCCTGTCACACCCCCCTAAAAGCTGTACTTTGCCAGCAGGCACTGGGGAAGGGTCTGCAGCCTGGCTTCCCACACAAGTGACCGAGTTTTGCAGGGTAAGAGCCACCAACAGGCACAGGTTTGATTTGAATAAACTGCAAAATTTCTGTCCAGGCACTGCAAGAGATTGACCTGCCCAGGCTTGGCACTTGCAGAAGGCACTGAGGTGAAGAGCTTAACCCTTACCCTATAAAGGCAGCTATCAGCTAAGGAGTGATGCTGCTCCACCCCCCTGCCTCCCCAGTCTCTCTTCAGGATACTTTCCTGAAGCTCTTTCCCAGATATAAAGGTCCAAGCAAAGGCAGCCCTGACTTCAGGGAAGAAGAAATGTGGTCTTCTGCATCTCACTCACTCAGAAAGTCCCAGAAATTCTGCCCAAGGGAGATAAGAAACTGCCACCCAAAGTGACTGAAGCATTCTTCCAGATGACTTCCTCCAAGCCCCATGTCAATTGTCTTCCTTCTTCCCACACTTTATCCCCTAACCTTCACTTTTTACATCGTCTCAGCCATGCTCACCAGGGATGCTCTGGCCAACCACTCTCGTGGGAGTGGGAAACTCCACCTCAAACAGGACTGGGATCTGAAAAGCAGCCACGAGCCCCCCAGAGGGCTGTGGAGTCTGATGGGGCACGTGTTCAGTGTCTTTCCAGTGGCAAAGCCTGATGTGTGGCAGACCTCACTCTACTCCTTTCCAGCTGGTATTTGCTGCCTGACAAGGTTCCTTGGTCTACAGAGGCCTTCCTGCTCATCCCCGAGGACAAGGAAATCCTCCTTGAAATCCTGCTTTTGGGCAATGAGCAGAGTGGGGTGGACCTCTATTGGCTCAGGTCCAGTTGGGAGGGTGAGGCAGCAACCCACCCACCATGAAAATGTGCCCCATGCTGCTCTCATCTCTTGCTGACTGGAGATGGGAAGGAAGGACCACAGTGTCTGTGTGCCAGAGATCCTTCCCTTCCCCATCACGCTGACATTGGCAATCATCTCCAGCCTCTCTCCTACTTACCTTCATTGTCCTTTCACTTTTAAAGATTTTTCTCTACCCCCTGCCCCTTCTTCAGGCCCCAGATTGTCTCTGTGACTCATTGCTGGGTGACAGAGGTGGCTTTTTTCTGCATGGAGGTGATTTTGCAAACCAGTCTTCACACGTGTTTTGCAAGTGGCCGACAGCCACCAGTAAAAAGTGCAGTAGGTGCCTGCAATCCTGGCCCAGAGAGGACAGTACAGCCTGTTTGGCTGCAGAAGGATGACAAAATATATTAAAAGAGCTCATTAAACTCACTTTGGTCATGCTCCAAAGCATGTTGAAAGTCAGGAGAGAGTGCCCCATTGACATGAACAGGGTTTGGATCAGGGTTAATTCCATTAACCTGGGTACTTTGTAGCTGCTGAGCCCAGCTGAGTCCTGGGGTTATTACTGTGCCTGTAAGCTGTCCCTAATAAAATAAAGAAGACAAACTGGCCACCTGTGTTTAATAATCCGTGGTGACTTATGAATCATCTGTGTTTGTTAAGATCCATCTCTAACACAGACTCGTCTTTCTCTCGCTAGCACCCAGCTCATCCTTCCCTATGGAAACCACAGCCAGCTTTCCTGCACAAGGTGAATTCCTTTCAGAGTTGCATTTAATCTGCTACAAGCTACCCCTTTAAATCCAGGCTTTTACATCCAGTTACTCCAGAGAATATGAGGAATGCCTCTGCTGGTTTTTCACTGAGCCTATTTAGCCTTTTTTGGACAGAAGGAAGCATCTGAGAGGGAGGACGCATTTTTCCCTCTTTAAATCACAGAAGGAACACCACAGCTCATTCCTCATGTCCAGACTGCTTAACTCTTCCCATATCCTAGCAGTCCTGAGCTGCTGCTCCGTTGGCACTGGAGCCTTGGCTGTCACGTTGCCTTCTGCTCTGAGAGCCTGGCACACATCTGAGGTACCCCGGGGAACAAAGGTGTGGGGTTTTCCATCCTCTCAGCTCTACAGCCAAGACACTTGTCCCCATCTTGATCCTGCCATACAAACCACAGCCTGACACGCAGCCCCGCAGCTCCTTGCACAGCAGGGCCCCAGGCAAGGGAGATTCTTCTCTCCCTTAAACAAGGAAAGAGTGTTTTTCCCTTCCCACTCGTTTATCCGCTGCCACAACAGCTGCTCTCCACGGGCTTACTGTACAGCCCTCAGGCTTAGCTCGGTTTTCAACAGCACTAAATTTGCATCCACACCACATGACCCAGGCTTTAAGCCTGCCCACATGGCTGGCAACGAGCTCCTGAGTGTAAGTTTGGCTGCAGGGACCGACTTTCTGATGACCATAGCATTACTAAGAGATTCCCTCGCCCTCTTCTCCTCCTCACGCTCCCATGGGATGATGTGCCATGCCAAACCTCTGGGTTGGAGAGCACAGGGAAGGGCAGAGCACCAGTTGTGGGGCTCTGCTTTAATGTATGCACAGAAAGTGTCCTATATAATTTTTCTTCCTAGTGTTTGAGTAGATGTTAAATTACCCATATAAGCAAAACTAAGGATGAAAACGAAGCAGATCACATCTCTCTGCCAGAGCCTGAAGAGTGACAAAAGCCGGTCACATTTTATAATCTGGGGGGTTTGTACACCATCTTTAAGTTAAAGCATTCCCCAAGATGACTTCAGGCAAGTTGACCCTCAGATGTACTTTTTTAACCGAGATGGAGATTGAGATGCTTGTTTGGTAAAAGCCCTGCCCTTAATAAACAGAAAATCCCACATGACAAAGCACTGACAACATGAAAATCTGACAGATGTGCCTGTTTGAAAGGCTGCAAAGTGAAATTATGTAGCAAGTTTTACAGTGAAAGAAATAATTGGTTTCAGATGCTGCAAGCTGCAGGGACTTAAAGAATTCTCACATCTCAGCTGTGCCACATCAGCATCTGCACCTGCACTCCTAGCAGTGGGGAAGATGCAAGGGTGGAGCAGCACTGCCTGCTGTGAGACACCATCACAACCAGTCTGCCATCCCAGCAGGCTGTGCCAAGACACAGGGAGAGCATCCAAGTGCCAGGGCTGAATGTCCACCACCAGGAACACAGCATCTGTGCACTAGTCCCCTCAATAGCATACATTTCGTCTCAGTTTTGCATAAGCAGAACATCTAATTTCTGCCCAATTAGCCATGGTTGGGTGAGTTTATGGTGTCTCTGTGCAGGAAAACAGGCAGTCCATGGTCCAACATGCAGTCGGTGGGACATGGAGATAGGCAGCTTCTGATGTGGCACAGGGCTTTCCAGTCAGACAAAAATATTTAACAAATCTGAACCAGAAAATTGAGTTTGCATTGGTCATTTGTGCCTTGTGTCACGCAGCTGGGATATTTTCTGATGTAGCTCCCAGGAGCCTTGAAACCACAGACTGCAGCCCAGGGAAGGAGCATGGCAAAGGACAGGAGGTGGCACAGGATTTACCATGTGACAAAGTAGCACTGCTGCCCTCACTTCATTCTGGAGGGCAGAGCCTTGGAATATGGTTATGGGAGGACCACACAGATGAACAAACAAATTTTGGCTCCTCTGTCATACTTTCAGAAGAGCCTAAGAAACTTAAAACAGTAAAAAAAAAATCAGGAAAAAATACTTACAAGGTTAGAGATACCCAAGATGGGAGGACAGCAGCTGTGCAAAACATTTCTAAGCTGACCAGACTTCTGTAGTCGTGATGGTTTCTGCAGGTGGCCAAAAGGACAAGAATACTCTGTTTCCCTTAACAGCTTCATCAGCCCAAGGCCAGGAGCTCTCCTCTGAGGGGGCACTGAAGTGTGGTGTGCTGAGGGAAGGAGCTTTCCCAGCACTTTCCCTTTCAGGAGTGAAACAGGTGCCCCACAAACACTGAACCCTGACGTGAGGTGCAAGCACCCAACAGATTTGTACCTCCCCAGCTGCCATCATTTTTCAAGGATGGCCACCGAGCAACCAAGGGAAACAGGAGGAGGAAAGGTTACCTCCAGCATACTCTGGAATCTCCTCTGGAAGAGGAAAACCTACTAGAGGACAGCAACAGCACTTCCAGCTCTTCCCAGGGGTTTCCACACTTCCTTAGGTTCTAAATAAAGAGAGGCTGGAGACCAGCCTCTGGCAGAGGCAGAGATGTGGCTTTAGCTGTGCCGTGTTTCAGGAGGCAGGAGTTGCCCTGAGCCCCTCCACTGTGCTGCTGGGGCCCTAATTGCCCACTCCTTAAATCACTTGAAGGCTGCAGCCCTTCCTGCAAGCAGGTTTGATTGCCCTGGTGCAGGGTGGTTGTGACCCTGTGGCTGTCACCCATGTGCCACTCCCCTGAGCAGCCTGCTGCGTGCCACCACCTCCAGCCACGCCCCGGCTGTGCCTGGGAGAGCACTGCTGGACTTCACTGGGCTACAAACCAAGCCACACGGGCAACCAGCCTGGAGATGGGCTGGCCTTGCCTCATTTAGCTGGACAGGCAGAGCTGACTTTTCTCCCAAAGGCCAGGCTGTCCCTGCTTTCACTCAGGCGAACGAGAAGAGCCAGTTCCTCACCCAGGTCACTCCAATTTGAACCCACAAGGAAGGTGACAAACAGGGAGGATTAAAAGAAAAAAAAAACCCTAAAAAGTCTTCCTTCCAGTGCCCCGAGACAGAGAAAAAGTACGGGCAGAGCAAGGCTGGACTTGTCAAGACAGGGACTTCAGCTGTTCTGCACTGAGCAAAAAAAAGGTGGCAAGCCATTTCTGAAAGGGCAGTATCCCTCCTTTCAACCCAGAAAAGCCATTAATGAAACTGCTACTACACTCAAAAGAATGAGCACTTCCTGAGGAAGTGGGAATACACTGTGTGAAAACTTGCAAGTGGAGGAGGCAGAGACTTAACCGGTAAAAACAGCAGCTGCCTCTTTGTAGGCCAACCCCTTCTGCTGCTGCCTTTCCCTTCACTGGGTCAAAACTGAGAATTTTTGACTCTGTGACAGTGCTACGCCCCTCCAGTCAGGGCAAACATCTCCCCGACAAGACAATCAGAAAATGGAACAATGTTACACTCTGTCTGGTGCATCATCCACACTCATTTTGGCCAATTCTGGGTGTAATTAAGGGTTTGGGGCTTCCTTGCCCTGAGATATGTTGTCATTACCTTCAAAAGCTGACATGCAAATAGAGACAGCTGCATATTTCTCCAAACCCTTCTCTGATACCAGTTGTGGAGCTTTTCAGGCAAAATATGCCTGTACCCAAAACCCTGGAGCAGTTCTTAGGAAGTCCACCTAATGTCTCTGACCATGCCCACAGCCTCTCAAGTGGTGTGACACCTAAACCATCAGTTTCACCAGGTTATTTTTAGCCTGCGTTGCTTTCCTGTTCTGTTTTACTCCTGGCTTCACAAACTGGTGTTGTGGATAAAAAGTGAAGCAAGAAGGAGTTAAGATTGTGTTGCTGCAAAGAGAAACATTTGGCAAATGTTTCCCAAAAAGCTTCTTTTGTTTGAGCAGGGAGAGGGTGGGATTCCTGAACAGCACCAGGAAAAAAGAGTGGAAATGAAATCTTGTCAAGCAAACCCCAGCAGAGGTGAGCAGGGCATCAACACCCAGGGATGCTTCCCTTTGCTTCATCATGGGAGCAGCCACCTTGCTTGGGATGCCTGACATGCTCCAGGCTGCTGCAAGGGTGGCATTAGCAGTCCACACAGCAATCCACAAACCAAAGGCTGCAATGGAGATGTGCCCTAAAGGTGCATGTTACACCTTCTACAGTGATTGCAGCACTTTAGAGATGAAGAAAGTAGGGTAATGATTTTCACTGTGCCTGGCTTGTCTCCTCATCCCTCTCCCTTCTTTCATCTCTGAGTGGGATCAAGACACCATGAGAGTTTGAAAGCTATCAGACACTTTTTGGGTATGATGGAACAAGGTATGTCTGGCTTTTGTGAGAACAATGAAGGATCCTTCAGGAGAAAAGAGGGTTCTAAGCTGGAGCAGATCCCTGATCCAATCCACCATACAGCCTCTGATGGGGCAAGGCTGGGCAGAAAATCATATGGGTGAGAACCCGCATGCTGTGGATCCAAGGTAATGCTGATTTATCCAAGCACATGGAAGCCAGGGTGGTATTCAGGCAGGAACTGCCAAGCGAGGCCCCCAAGAAGTTAAGGCTGCTGAGCCAAATCAGAGCCCCACCATCTTCCTTTGCTCCACATGGCAGCAGAAACCGGCCCAGTAGCAGTTCCCAGTAGCACTGGCAATGTTGCTGATCCCAGAGGGGCCGTGGCTCTGTAGGAATGCTGGCAAGGACTGCCTGCCCACCTTATCCTGCCCCTGGGCAACTGGGCTACCACAGACCCATGGTGAGGCTTAGAAAAAATAAACTGTAAATCTGTAACCACTGGGACTGGCTGACTCAGGAAAGCACTAGGAGATGAGAGATTAGACACGTCATTAGCACGAGCCCTGCTCTTTGCAGCTGCCTACAAACCCCGGTATTTCAAGCCCAAAGCACCTTCTGTTTTGCAGGCAGGTGCCAGATAAGCTCAGTGCTCCATAAATCCCCAAAGGAACATTGCTGAGACCGTGCCCCTTGGCATCATTGCACAGCAGAAGGAATCATTGCTGCTCCCTCGACTTTGTTATCCCATAGTCCCACCAAGACTCCTTCCTACACAGCTCCTGTGAATGGGCTGCACAAAATATTAATTCTTCAAATATCTGTTACCTTCTCCCTGTGTAAATACCAGGCTGTTGATTGACTAGGGAAGGATACAAATATTTACAGACAAGGTGAGGGTGGGAGCTCTGCCACACATTGTGCTTGTGGCTGCAGCTGGGCAGCAAACAGAGCTGCCAGGGTACCTGCAGCCTGTGCCTGCTGCAGACAGACCTGGCAAACCCCGGATTCAGCAACAAATACTCTTTTCTTGGACTGATTTCAAAGCATTTGGTTTAAAGCTGGGATGCTGATCTGAGTACAGGTGAAGTGGGAAAACAATCCCATTAACGTGCCAAACAATCACAGGCCCCAGTGATACATGAGGTTCTCCAGCACAGGAACCTCACCACAACATCAGGCACTGGGGCCGCAAGGAGCCTGCTGCTCAGCAGGGAAGGCTGGCACCATTGCAAGAAAGATGAATAGCCACAGCAACCCCACCACCACCTCCCAGACACCACCAAAGATCCTCCCTTTGCTCAGTCTTTTCCTTGTCCAGGTAGTCCTGGAGCTTGAATATTCCCCTGTCCTCACACAGACCAGCTGGGACAAACCAGGCTCCCACTGGATCAAACTAAGCGTTTCTGAGTTGGCTGGGAGTTGGAACCATGACTGTTAGAATGGTCCCTGGTGTGGCTTCAGCCCATGCCAAGGAGCTTCATTCTGCAGGTATCCAAGATTTGGGAGACAGCATGGGTCAGCCAGCACTGCCAGCAGCAGCAGGGACATGGCTGCCCTGTTCTGGAGGTAATTTAATAACACCCAGACTTGGCCAGACCTGTCCACAAAACACCCTTACACACCTTCAACTTCTTTACAGCTGTGTAGCCCCCTGCACACTCCTTTCCCCATTTGGAGACTTAAGTAGAAGCACCCTGGGGTGTTTGGAATCTCTCTCATTCCAGTTTTTGCAGGCTCATTTATGGATTCCTCTTTGATCTGACTTTCACAGCCATCCAAAGCATGAGGCCATTTTCCTGGGGTTTCTCCTTTTCCTGAGGCTGAAAAGTAAGTTGCACTTGCCAGGGAAGCACAGCCTGCCTTTGATGCTTAACAGGGAGAATTTCACTCAGCCTTGCCTCAGTGAAAGAGCATATTCCTCCCAAATTTACAGCAGGACCCTGTAGTATGGAAACACATTAAAACCCCCTCTCCCACCTGCTGCAGTGTCCCCGTCACAGACCATCACCTTCCACTTTCTGCTGTTCATTCCCCAGCCTAGTGCAACGCTACAAGGAGCACCTCACTGAAACATGCCAAGTTATTTTTCCAATCCCTGTCCTTACTGGCTCCAGGAAATCAGCCATGATATTGCTTCCATGTATCAGATTTCTGGGCTCGATCATTCACAGCAAAAACACCCATATGGCAGGAACACATCCTGCACAGCCCAGCCAGGAGGCACAGGAGTGGCCAGGCAGGGATACAAGGAATGGTGAAGTCCATGGGGATGTTCAGGGCAGAGCAAATGTCTTCTTTACCCTCTCCTTCCACCAGGCAAGCAGCTTGTCCTCCATCTGGGAACCGAGTGGTTCCGGCTGGCACACAGGCACTCCTCATCAGCAAACACAACAGTCACGGACATGGAGGGACACACCTCTCTGTTCTTGGATGAAGACACGTTATTCCTGCAGCCAGGGGATCCTTGATTTATTCCAGCATTGTGGGTGACACTGTCTCTCCCCTCCATTTCCCTCCCTTCAATCCATACTTGTTCACTGCAGCATTACAACTCTTTCCCTTAAGCATTCCTGCAATTCCAGGCCAAGGGGATGGACCCATTTTCTCTGGTCCAGCTCTGCAAAGAGCCCCAAAGGTTCAGAGGGCTCAGGAAGCACCCACTCCTGGGATGATCACTTAGAGCTGGGATTGGGACACCTCTGCACAAGGTGTTACACAAACAATACCAAAGGTCCTGTCTTGAGCTTTG
The DNA here is from genome assembly GCA_013397795.1 of Orthonyx spaldingii. Taxonomy (NCBI): domain Eukaryota; kingdom Metazoa; phylum Chordata; class Aves; order Passeriformes; family Orthonychidae; genus Orthonyx; species Orthonyx spaldingii. Next base: position 92,441 of record VZTJ01002727.1, on the reverse strand, counting down.
CAGCTGAGAATGCTGAGAAACAGCTTTCTATAAAGCCAGTGGACTTATGATGTGTCCATGCTCTGCAGTGCATCCAGGTTGACGTTATAGGGACAGAAAATGCCTCTTCCCTAGAGTTCAGCAGGGTTTGCCCTGCTCTCAAACCCACTGTGCAGCCCAGGGCACTGACTGACTTGCTGACCTAATTCCCCATGGAATGCCCTGCATAAAGCAGCTCAAACACATCTCCATCCAACACAACATCTCCTCACCTTCTTGGGACAACAAGGGAAACCACCTCACAGCACTGAAAAGTCACAGAACTGAGCTGCTGGAGAGTGCTGGAGCTGGGGAGCACTGACACACCTCTGGCCAAAGTAGTGAGGAACCAGGACCCCATCATGTGGCTCTCCCTTTGCAACCCCCTGGGGGATAGACACCTCCCCACCTGTCCCCTGCCTGCTTTGCAGAGCTGCAGGACAGCCACTTAAACAAGGATTGCGTAATTTCAGCCCAGAGCTCAGTCAGTCACCCAGAAAACAAGTCTCCTTCCAGGGCTGCCTTATCTCGTGCTTTTGGTAGGCACAGGATATGCACACACTGGCATAGAGGGGCAGGCAGAGGACAGGAGGTGCACTCCAAACTCCCATTTCCTTCTCTTTGTTGTGCTTTTAAAAGAAACGGTCCCTTTACATACTTCCCAGAAGTGCTCTACCTGTCCAGCCCTCAGGAGAGCTGCCAGAAGACCTCAGATCCATTGTTCCAGGAGCAAGGAATGGATCTGGGGCTATCTGCTGTGCCTGCTCTCCAAGCCACACTTGCAGGCCCCTTCTTATCTGCACCACCCACTCTGGAGCGGGTTACTGAACACCAAGCAGGAACATTGAACAGCACAGTGCCAACATGTGATAACATGATTCCTACATCCTTCCTGCCATGGCTGAAGTCAGGGGAGGAAAGAGGGCAGGAAGCTGTCGCCAGCTCCATCTTTACCCAAAGCAATCCATCTCTCACCAGCCACCAGTGGTGTCCTTGCTCCTTTTTTAGCTGCTCAGTAACCAAACAGAGCCAGGTGGTTTATTTGCAAAGATTTCTCCACTAAGACACAGGGATGCCTCTCTCCCACAGAGAGCTCCCTGTTTGCTCCCTGTTCGCACTGTGCCTCCCCCTGCTTGTTCTGTGCACCAAGGAAGCTTTGGCAATTTAAACCTTGTGTCCTTGCACACCACATGGCTTTTATGATTAACCAGCTTCTGTACACCAAATTATCCTGCCTGAGGAAAGCTTTTCAGTCAAGCGTCGTGTTTCTCCCTGCAGAGCACATCCCCCTAGCTTGCCATTTCACCCAAGCACACAAACATTATGTGCACAGTCCCAAGGAGAGCAAATAAATCTTACATTTACCCCTCTTCTACTTGAGTGAAGGCTGAGCCATGCACAGCACCCAGGTGCCACATTACATTTTGCACTTGGCTTTTTGCAGCACAAAGGATTTTCTAAGTCATCCTCTCCAGAGCTCCTCAAAGTGTCTGACATAAAGAGTGGTGTGTGTATCCAAAATGCAAAAGGTGGGCAGACACACAACTGTCCAGTTCTTTTTTGGGAGCATTGGCTCCATTGGCATTGTCTCCTGCAGCATACCAGGCTCTGGATGTCCTTTTTGCCAATCCTTGCCACACAGGATGAAGATTCTGTCCTGAGGTCTAATGTGATAGATTTGTTTACCCCTGAGCCAGGTTTTTCAACCCCTTCTTTTAACAAAAGGATGGCCTGGTTCTCTAGAAAATTAAAAGAACAGGCTCCATGCAACACACAGTTTCCAGAATTGTTGTCATTGACAATCAGCTTGAAGATGAGCAAGACCATCTCTGTTTTCATTTATTGCCTTTGATTCCTCCTTTTGCACACACGTAAGGGACAGGCAGGGGTTTTCTTTTTCACGTTGTCTTGTTGACATCAATGGGTGGTTTCCATGTACATTTTACAGGCCAAAGGACTAGAAACACTCTGAGAATCAGGGAGCCTTAACAAAACCCAGCCCAGCCCTGCATCAATGGGACAAACAGTGCCAGTCCAGCTCCAGAATGCCATGCCCAGGGTTGAGCAGGCTTTCTGCAAGATGCATGTTAAGCCTATAAACCCCAGCCTCATATCAGGGAAGAGGAACCACATCCCAGCAAGGTGAAGACACCTAAAACACACAGGATTCCCAGCTACGGATGGGAAAATAAAGCAGCACAGAGGGTGGGACTCAACTTGTGCAAATATACCTAGGGAGGGCTGGTGGTGGAAAGGAGGAGGTGGCACTTTGTGGTCAGTCACAAAAGGAAGACATGGACCAGGTGGCCTCATGTTGGCTCCAGACAGACGTCACAACCTGCCATACTCAGGGCTGGGCAAACACAGCCAGGGAGCCCTGCTGGTGTAAATCAGTGTTGCGTTGACACGAGTCAACACAGCCGTGCCAGGTGACGTCAGAAGACTCTCTCCCAATGTGAGAAGAAGCAGAGCAAGAGGGTTGTTTGAACATTCTGCACTGCATAAAAGCTGAGATGTGGCAAGGCTGGGAACAGCTGCAAGGGAAATCCTGGAGCAGCTTCAGGAAGGATACAGAAATTCTAGGATTTTGACACCGTTCCCATCACACTGAGTGCCAAAAGTACCTTAAATTCACCCACGACGTCCCTATGAGAAATTCCAAGAGTGATCCCCAGAGACTTTGCTGCTGATTTAACACATCACATTGAAAACAGTGACTGGTGTACAATGAGAAGCTGGTGAGCACAGCTCCCTTTTCTCTCCAGCCAGAACACCTCCCAGAACACCATAGTCTACTTGCAGGAATATCCCCTGGAGCCTTGAAACAAGTCCAGCTCTGTGAGCATCAGCTCAAAACCTTGGCCCAGAAAGTATTGCCAAGCAAAGGCTGAAGCTCACCAAGTCAGACATGGCTTTCTCGTCTTCTGTTCAAAATTTGGAACTGCAGTGGTGTGGACAGCAGTGGGATAGAACCAGACCTGAACTAAACAACTGACAAACCTGTCCCTGGAAGAAGGGAAATTCCTGATCCAGTGGTGATCAGTATCTACAGGTGACCACTAATCACTGATGTATGTCAGTTATAACCTGCTCATCTGGCCTCTGAAGCAGTCCATAGGGAAGAATGGCAACCCTGGTGATGGGTTAGGTATTCATGGGTTAGCAGCACTGAGGCAGCTCAGCCTTTATGCAGTTTGATGGTGTTAATTAACAGTGATGGCTTGACAAAGTTAGTTAGCCCACTACAGGCTTGTTTGGTCTCAGCTCCTGAGGGAAATGGATCCTCCTGCAGAGCCTGCCGTGGAAAGATGGCACCAACATGTCCTGAAAGATCTGCCTCGAGTCTAACCCGTTACCCACCTCATAAGGATAGGCCAGCTCTAAACATCTGCGTATTTGCAGGAACAGATGGCCAGCTGCTGGCTCTGCACACATGGCCCAAACTGGTGTTCCCACCTCCAGCAACAGCAGCCAGGAGATGTTAAAGATTCCAAGTAAAGAACACAGAGCCAGCACAGCACAGAGGCCTACTGCTCCAAGAGGTCTGAGGCAAGAAAAGGCAGAGAGGGAAGGTAGAGGGAAACAGGAATGAGAGGAGCTGCAGAGTTAAATGGAGAGGCATACACTGAAAGTTTGTTAACTATCTTACTTACATGTGAAAATCCCTCCTGCTTCTCACATTAATCAGGGCACTTAAAACTAGTCCTAACCAGCTGCTCCCGCTTCCTTTGACCAGCTCTTCTTAAATGCACAAGCAGTCCACCAAGAAACAGAGCGAATACGTGCAAAGATTTGCAGACAAAAACAGAGACCTTTGGAAAACACTCCGTAGAAGCAAGCACCCCTCTCCCAGCACAGAGGCAGCTGTGCTTTACAGTAGGACAGTTTCCAATGTTTTCTTTCTCTGTGCAGACGAGGGATTTCCTGTCCTCCATGGCAACCACTTTGCATTTACTGGAGGAGGCTGTGCCAATAATCTCCAGAGCAGGATGAAAAATTTTAAAGTGGTGCTGCCTGTTCGTTCCTGGCTTTAACTTGCTGGTGATTTCCATACCCATGGTCCCAATGTACTCTGCCACCCTCCTTAAGAGGTTTGCCAGTGGGGGTAAATCTCCAGTGCTGCACTGCCCATGCAGGGGAGTTTCTCAAGCACTCTGACACAAGTCTTTCTGAAGAAGTCATCAACCACCAGCTCCTCCCAGCAAGAGCTGTCTGTGCACCTTCCAAAGCACAAGGTTTTTGCTTTTCCCAATAAGGCACAAGTTCCCAGTTTGAAGACAGTCCCTGTCTGAAGACAGCCCTGGACTTAGATGGCCCAAATCTTCCTGTTGCAGGTTTAGAAGTAACTCTGCCACTCTTTCCTGGGAGGGAAGCACTCCCTGGACCAGTGCTGGTCCAACAGTTCCAAAACACAGCTGAGCCAAACTAAGACTCCTCAGAGACGTGCCCCCTCTCCATCCCCTCTGAGTTGCCCCTGCATAGGTCTTTGTGCTTCTCAGCTCCAGGGACACAGACTCAGTGCACTGACTTGGCAAAAAGCCTTTGTTTTGTTTTGGCCCATCTCTTGCCATTTTAGTGAGTTACATCAGCTTGGCCTGAGGCCACAGGAACAGTGGGACCAGCCCAAGGGATGCAGTAAGAACAAAACAGGAGGGGAAGCGAGGCGATCCCATTTCAGTGACACTGAGCTCAAGATGAAAATACATCCATTGCTGTCCCAAATTTTACTGTACTAGAACATTTCTAATTAACCTCTTACGCTTAAAGAGGTTCTGTTTAGCAAGGTCTTCAAGGAGGAGCAGTTCAAGAAAGAGCTGGAAGCTCCTGACTATGTTATACTAAACCTGAGGTACATTTTTGGGCTGAGCCACAGGTGTAATCTAAACCTGTGCTGTTTCAGAGTTGGGCTTTCTTCTTTCTATTTTTTTCTTTTAAATCCCTTAGAAAGGGATTCTGGACAAACTTGATCCTAACTAAACCAGACATAATAAAGCAGGACGTTGTTTTCAAAGCAGGCAGTAGACTAGCATTAAACAGGAACCTCAAAGTTCTTTCTTACTGCTATTTTATATCAGTGAGTCAGACTCTCAGGGGCATTTTCCCCACACAGAACAGGAAAGGTTTTGAGTAACAGCAAAGCAACATTAAACACAAGAAACAAAAAGAGAATTAGAATCCCTTAAGTGATAGGGAAGACTTCTACAGTCCTACCTAAGAGGTTAAGGTGCCGTAAGCAGTAAGTGCACACGATCAGTGCTCTCTAGCTTTGAGTGCTGCCAAGAAGCCAAAGCACCAGCACAGGAGCTCTCACAATGCATTTCTACCTGCCCAGGACTCCAGCAGCCTCTCTTGCAGAAAGTGACCTTGCAATTCTACTGCCAAGTAAAACAAACCCACTGAAGAGAGCCCTAAAAGTCACTTAAACTGACTGAAATGTTTCACTGCACTGGAGCAAAGGCAGAACAGTGACACTGGCCATTGCCACATCTGCACAGAAGAGCAGCAAAGCACAGCCAAGGCACAGCCAAACTCAAACCCACCAGCACTCATCTGACTGCTTCCAAGAGCAGCTGATCAAGACAGCAGGAGCCCTGGAGTTGAATTCCAGATTCAAGCTGAATTCCTGGCTCTGACAAAAACTCCCCATGCAGCCACAGGCAAGTCACCTTTTCCGCACACTACCTGAATTCCCTGTCCTGTAAAGCAGGCACTGTTCCTGCTGGTCTGTTTAAGTTGCAAAGCACTCCTAGCAGGGATTACTTTTAGCATGCAAGCATGAAAACCCAGCTAAGCTGGACTCTGATCTCAGCTGGGCCTTCTCATTGGTTTTATAATATTAAAAGTAAACAAAACGCAAGGCTGAGCCCTCACCAGAGCTCAGCCACTGGGCAGCATTTTGATAGCAGATGAAACACAAGTTTTGGTAAACAGTGAGCTGCAGGTCCAAAGCTGGAGCCTGGCAACAATCTGAGGGATTAAATGGATCACCAGTGCCTGCACTCATTCACTGGTGAGCAGCGATCCGTCAATGGACTGACTTCAAATCCATTTCAGATCTTCCACTGTCACCAAGCAATGATGCAGGTGTTCAGGAGGACAAACTGAAATCACTTTTAACTGTGCTCTCAACCATAGCAGCAAGTGCTGGGAGAGCAGGGAAGAACTGAAAACTCCATCTAAGAACAGGAACTCTGCACAGTTCTCTGCTTCACAGCACAAACAAGCAGCTTCTCCTGATCTGTTGAAGGAGACAGCAAGTCAGAAACTTAATACCTGCTGAGAAAACCTTCCCAAGTACAAGTGAAATGAGAAATTCACATTTACTTTCAGAAGTACAGCACAAGGCAGGGCCTCAGATCAGAGATCCCCTACAGAGTGTGCAATCCTGAAGAAACAGGATGGAATGGAGAAAAGCAGAATAAATTGGAAGGCATTAAAAGAAAAACAAAGAACCCTCCCCAAACAATTAGCTGCATGAATCCCTAATTAAAACATCAGTAATCATCCCAAGATAATTTGGATGGCAGATGAATTCCTGCCCCCAGTCAGGCCAGGGTGTTAGCAGAGCTTCTGGCTTGTAAAGCCAGTCATAGGTGCAGAATCATTGTGGGAAGCACAGCAACAACCAGCATAAAGAGCACATGCCCACAGCTCTTCCAGGCTTTATGCATCCCACAGGCACACAAAATGTTCTCTGTTTTGTTTACCAGCCTCAGCATCAGTGATGTGTCTGCCTAGAATCATGACTACTTGCATACATCAGAGCAAACCAGTTCCTTCTTGAAGTACATTTGGTCCTTAATCATTCCCTTTCCATGGCTACAAATCTGTTTTATTGCAGTACCTGGAATCACAGCCTTGTACAACAGGACACATTTTTGAGCCTCTCTTATATGACCAGGCTGGTTCCCATCTGCAGTTTTTCAATATCCAGATCCTGTCGACTCCCTAAGTGCTACCAGCACCTGTTTCACCCACCACAGAAAGGATTCCCTACGATCCATGCTTCTGTTGAGAGGACAAAATAATATCTGCTCCTCCCAAGGTGGGAGATAAAAAGCTACTCCAAACTTATCCTGTGAGGAAGGGATCCTCTAACACCCTATCCAGCCCAGCAGCTGCATGCCAGCAGGAACATTCTCCCTTGGAGGCAGTTTCTACAGCTGGATGTTTAACAAACCTTAGTAAACTTGACCAAACTGTAGATTTTCCTCTGCCCTCATTCAAATGGGGGGAGAAGAACTCACATCTGCAGTGTGTGGCTTTTCACAGCAGTTACCATCACAGCAATAAGGGCTGTGCCTGTTCTCAAAAGCCAATTTTTAACTCATAAACTAGAGGAACAAGCTTGTAAAGTTAAAGTTAACCTGCTTTACAGATGGGATCAGTAAATGTACATTAGTCAATCCTTGTTTGGGACATCTACGAGACTCTGCTCTCATCCACCCCAACCAGCATTTTAAATTAAGTCTCAGCAATATTTCTAAAAAACCCCTTATTTTCATATTGATGATATCCTTCCTTCTGCTAAGGCTTTATTCAAGGCCCTGCTACAAGAAAAGTCAGGTCCAGTGATATTACATGTGTTAAAGGAATATTTCTGTCCTTCCTTATGAGCAGGCTGCCTACACACACTGCTGATTTCTCTTAGGTATCAACATCTGTCCACATACCAGGTAAGAAACTGGGCAATGCAGCAGCCTTTCCAGGACTTCATCACAACTCAGCCTGAGGGAAAACGTGGGAGCAGGCAACCAGTGGCTGTTGCAGCCTGCCACCCACTGGCCTCCGGAAACATCAGCTGTGCTGTGGTTTATTTTCCAAGTCACCACGTTGAAGCTGACTGCAATGCACTCTGCTGGCAGCAGCTGACACACAGCAGCTGCCTCCAGAGCAGCAGTGGCATTAGCAGAGACTGCTTTATAGCTTTCTGCACTTACTGTAAATTAACTGTAACTACAATAACTGCGACATCGGTATAAAGCCATAAGTACAGCCACTCGAAGTGTTTTACATCCTTTTAACCTGTTCACATTAATATCTTGACTTGGATTAAGGTATGTCAAGAATTTAGAGTGCCAACCACACAAGAACAAACATCTCATGGAAAAGCTCTAAAAGGGCATTTGAAACAGGAAAAGGGTCTCTCACTTGGCTTCAAATACACTGCTACTGGCAGTGCTGAAACCCACCACAGTCTGGGCCACTTCTGGAGTTGGGACATAAAGTGTTGCTTACCATGGCAAAAACAAGTGCACCCTTTCTCTGGAGAAAATAAGAAGAGCCTTTGAACCAAGTTGAACCAGTTTAGGATAAGCAGCATGCCTTTTCAGGAAAAGCCAAAGATTTGCCAGCATGAACCATCCAGTTTGGGAGCGCTAATGGCCCCAGGACAGGTGCTAGGAGTTTATCTGTCAAAGGAAGCAGCACTGTCACCTATCAGCTATTTAGAGGCCACATATGCACAAACAACACGCTTATGGCAAACAATCACAAGCTAAAACTATTCCTGACAAACAAAGGAAAAAGGAGTTCAGACATTTTTCAGCTACTCTGCTGCAGGATGGCAAAAGCTGCTCAGTTTTCATGGGGTACCAAGAAGAAAAACCAGTAGGGCACAGGAAAGGAAACCCTTAGAAACTGCCACTGAGCTGCCCATTCTCAGAGCTTCTCTGGATGAAGCTGCTTCAGGCAGGCTGCCCAGGGCACAGCCACAGAGCCTACTTTAAGCACGATTAGAAGTTCAGTCACATGAAATTAAGCAAGACTGACACTCATCTTACCCAAAAAGCTGCCTTTGGGAGGATCTGACTTACTGACCTACACCCATATGTGCCAACTGATAATAAACTGTCCAATGATGGCCCTGGGGTTTATGGGCTGAACCACCTCAGCTACGGCAGTGTGAGCCCAACTGGTCATGCAAAGTTCCAGGTTTATACCTCACAGAAGACTGTTCAGGCCTCTGCTTTCAGAAGCCCTGAAGATTTAAACAGCGTCTTGTTGCTAGCAGGAGGTGTAAGGATTACTTTACAATGCTGTATGTGCAGCATATTGGAAGTAAAAGTTGCAGCCAGCCACTCAAATAGCAAGGGTACTTGAAGTCCACACATTTCATTTCAACACCCAGTCCAAGAACAATCCTCTTGAGTCAAATACTTCTCTCCAGTGCTCTAAAGAGGTGATGAGTAATTTGTGATAGTTCTGTGTCTGAAGCCTCTTTGTCATTTTACATCCCACACAAAATCTTGCCATACAAAGCTTGTTGTGTCAGACATCTTTATTTGCTGTGTTGTCAAGTGTACAAATAGTGAATGTAGTTATAGAAATCCAAAATATATTGTAGTAGAAATCTGTCTGGGAAGTGGAATGCTAAGATATTCACTTTATAAAATTATTACCCATAAGTCACTCTCACTTGCAAGTTTCAAATATATCAGGACCATGAAGAGAAAGATTATGATCCTGCAAAAAAGGAGTTCTCAGTAAACTTTTTCTGCTAGATGAAGTCAGTCAACAGCAAATTAATTTTTTACATTTGACTCATTTTGAGTTATCAGCCAACAGGATGTTAGCTACATCCAGACAATTCATACACAATTCAGCTCCCATTTATACCAATACGGTCAATGTATCACTCTCAACATATTTAAGTATTAGTGAAAGAATCTCAGTGACAATATTTATTTTAAGCTAATGAAGTCAAGCCAATAAGTTGCCCCTGGCCATTGAGTGCAATTGATGCTTTTGTCACATTTTCAGAGTAAGACTCCTTAGTTCTTGAACAAGTCAATACAGCTCTGCAGGAGAGACACATTGTTCTGCAAAGGAAGAGAGTTAGTTTCAGATGAGCGTGACTGATAATTCAAATCCTGCCTTCCACAATGAAGTAGCCTCCCAAACAGTGGGTCCATCACAGGATTTTGTAGCCTGTGCCAGTGCTAAAGATCTCCTACTGCAAAGACAAGCTTTCAAGCAGTAAAGAACCAAACCCAGATCACAGAGTCTGCAATCTGCCTCCTCCTGCAGGCCTGCAACCATGACTCAGTTTGTGGTAAGGCAAGGGGTGAGAGACAACAGGAAGCTTTTAAAGTGAGCCAAACTGAGCAGTGTTGTCATGGCCTTTTGTGTCACATTCCAGCTCAGCACTGAAGCAGCTGCCTGTGGTAAAGTCCAGTACTCTCAGGGAGTGGGACATTAGACTTTTCTTCTTCCAAAGCAGCTGAGGATGCAGAATTACTGCTTTGTTCTCTATGCTAAGGTAACAGACCCTTCAAGCTTGCCTAGCAAAGCTTGGCAGAGGCTGCTACAAAGCCAGGGTCCCCTCCACTGCCAAGCCAAGTGACAAGGACTGACAGCCTGACCACAAGCTGCTGGATGTGCTCTTGTCACAGCACTCAGGAGGACTGGAAGCAGCAGCTGCCTCTAGACACAGCAGGGGTCAAGCCCCACAGATGAGGCTGCCTGATGGGAAGCCAGGTGACCCAGCAAATCCTCCCAGTTACACAATACTCACTGCTCTCAAAGAGAACACACCTTTGCATGTTTTATTTCCAGTTCTGCCATCTCAATCAAGTTTTTGCGGAATGCTGCTATTCTCTTCTGTTTGAAGCTCATCAGTTCTGTAGAGAAGGCAAAAAACAAAGGCAAGAGAGAGATACAAAGTGTGACAAGATTCAGTAATGTCCCTTATGCTTCAAAAGTTGTTGTGCAGCTGAAATTACAGCATTTGATCAAAAAGAGGTTGAAGAGTTAGTCTTGCTGTTTATAGACAGAGATGCAGTCATCACATGACACACAGACAGCCTAAGACAGAAAACCTTTGTAGAAAGACAGTTGGAATGAAACAGAAATAAGCCACACAAGCTCTGTGAGAACCCAGAACATTTAAAAGCCAGATACACTAAAGGAGTAGCATGTATACCATGAAAGCATGTTTACTCTGCTTTATATTGTCCAAATATATATATTTATATTTACTCTTCTACAAGAACCAGTGTTTGAAACCCTGTATAAGGCACTCAGCTGTACTGAGACAGAGCAAAGGCCTGTTTGCACAGTTCTCACTGAGATAATTAGTTACCTTCTACTGCCTAAGTAGTTACATTCACATGGAGGCTGAGTTCAGTCCAGAAAGCAAACACTAGGGGCTTATAAATAAGGTTGGTGTAGTACTGACACTGCTCTGCTACAGAGAATTGTTTTTAAAAATGTTTAGCTGCATTAGTTTTCCAGACATCTATGCTGTCCTTGGGATGTCCAGACTGTTTGTTCAGGAACCTTCAGTAGCTGAAGGTCAGATGGAGACCCTGACTGCATTAAGCTCTTCTTTAAGCATAAGTACAGCAAAGCCTGTTTTACCTTGTTTTGCAGATTCTGAAATCTTTTCAAACTTCTGACAGCAATCCTGTTGATGTGCCTCGGCCAGCCTGACATCCTTGCTCTTTAGCCTGGCTTTGTCTAGAGCTTTGTTCGAGTTCTCATAGTCAACAAGAGCCCTGGTTCGTCTGTACAGAAGATCCTGAATAGACACAAACAGCACACCAGAGCCTTAGCAGAACTACTTCCCAAACTGAGGTTACAACTACCTTAGCAGCAGGAGGTTTCACTTCTTTCAGCACCAGATTCTGCTTTTTCCAGCAAGCTATTACAGCCTGCTCTTAGCAGCCTTTCACAGTGCAGCATTACATTTTCAGAACAGCCACTTATGCCTTATGAAGGAAGTCTAAGAGCTGCTATAGGCATAATGTCTTCCCTTAAAGTAGTTTACCTTGCTGTAAGGTGGATCTCTCCATTAAGAAGGAAAAGCACTTTCTGAAATCTCTCAATCTACTTCCAGCAGACATTTAATTTGTTGGAGATCTGACAGCTTGACTGAAGCACTGTACTAACCTAGACAGGAGAAGTAGAGACAGGCCTCTGAGCCAATCCCTTTCTAATCTAGCAAGAGTATAGTTGTGATGTCTAAATAACAGTACACCCCACTGAGGGGGGCTGTAGTGGATGTTGTGGGCTACCTGACATCACAGGTAGGACTCTAGATGAAGAAATCCATTGGGTTGTACCTAGAGACCTTTTTTCAGCACAGTCATCTCCCTGTCAAATCAGGTTTTGATTAGAAAAGAGTTGCCAGCAAGGTTTTTGCAGTCACATCAATCTATCAAAGCCCTCTTGGAAGTCCAGACTCCAATAGCCTTCACAAGTTACCATGTATTTGTGCTAAGGTACTCTAAAAATCCTCAAGTCAATCCCAACTACTAATTAGTCATCGCTGATTTTACTGGCAAGTCCATGAGTACTCAGGCAGGGGACAGGAAGGAACACTGCTGCAGACTTAAATTCAGTTTGCTCTAACTTACAGAAATTTAAAGAGTTCTTCCACTTTACATGCCAAAGAAAAATTGGTCCAAGGTCTTCTGTAAGTTGCTGGGCTCCAGCTAGCTAACGTATAGCTTCTATATTCTGCTGTGGTTTAAGAGTGTCAGGTGTCTTAGGCAAAACAAGGGTCCACTCTCCTGTCTTCTTAAAGCACAAAGAATACCATGAGTGAGTCATGTTGTCCATAATAAAACTAAGGCTTCAAGAAAAAAAACTGTTCTCACCTTAGCAGCTTCTATATTGAGCATGTAGTATCTCAACAGTTCAGAGAGCTTTAGGTCTTCATCAGATGAAACTCTACTCTCTACCTTCTGCAGAAGGAAAAAAACCAAATAATCAGATAGTTGATGTGTAATAGAGAACATCAACATCTAGAGTCAGAGATTCTTCTCCCCCACACCTGCCCCCAGCAGAACTTCTCTTACCCTGAGTTTCTCAAAGAGCTCTGCAACTTTCAACAAGTACCTAGTGAGAGAAAAAAATGCATAAGTAAGTTTGAGATACTTCTTAGTCTGATAAACACCAGGACCAACTGGCAGGAAACCAGAAAGCTGAAGGCTGGAGTTTACTCCTGTATACAGATCCAAACAAGGGCTCAAAAAACTCCTTTAGGCAAAGACCTGGACAAAAGGTCCAATGTGCTGGTTTCCAGCCTTCCAGAGAAGTACAGCTGAGCAACTCAACACCATTTAATGTAACAATGCTGATCTCCAGAGCATAAAGGTCTTGTGGAGAATTTCCCTGCTGCTATCCAAGACGGATGAGCTAGCTTGTTTATTCAGCTATACACACTGTTTTAACAAGGTCTTGATAAATTGATAGCAAAGTCAAAAGGTGGAAGAAGTCACCTCAAAAAAGGTGATGAGTTTCTCCAGCTTAAAAATCCCCTACTGTTCTGGAAGTGCAAAGGTCCAGAAGACAGTGCAGACCTAGTGCAGTTATATTTAACAGCACGTTAAAAAACACAAGCACAAACCCTTTCTTCAAGAGTCTCTAGCAGTTTGTGACCTGAAGAGAATCAAGGAGATTTCTGTTTAGAAGAAGTTTTGATGACCAGCAGAAGTAAACTCTAAGCCACAGCTGCCAAGAGATCAACTAGTTCACAGTTAGGAGCAATTGATAACATTAGGTCTGCCCAGCAGAAGTGCCAGAGGAAGGACAGTTTTAATACCACTTGCTGGCAATTCAAGAAACTCAAACCACCTATGATTCAATCCTGTGGATTTTACAGAAGAGACTTGGTATTCCCAGAGTAAGGATATGTTTATGAACAGTTAGAATTGCTTACTTTTTGATAACTGTAGGCTCTTCTAATGCCAGGCTGTTCAAACAAGCTGAAGTATAAATATAGTCATCTGCAACATCTGCAAGAACAAGACAAGGTTTTCAGGCTGAAATCAGCAAAACTGCAGTATCTTTCGAAAGGGCTTTGAAAAGATTCACTTTTATGAGATCTTGTCATCTTATCTGCTTTTGCACATGCATCCTTGATTCTGTTGTAGTAGTTCACAAGAAAAGTCTTCTCTTGCTCAAAAAAATCTTCTACTTCCTGAAAAAGAATATGACCTGTTAAGCCAGTAACTGCAGAATACAAGCTCTTCCCTATTTTGGGAAGGACCAAAGACACAACCAAAGCCTGGGCATGAAGCCCATCAATCCCTACTGAAAAATTGTTCAAGACAAGAAGTGAGCCAAGGGTTTGACAAACCAAGCCACTTGGCAAGCTTCTTTCTCACTGAGCAGTGAAGTTGACACTCAGATACTGATGCAGGTTGCCTGAAGCAGCCAGTAAGTTGGATGGGACAGCCCTCAGGACTACCAACGGCTGGAATTTTATTTCCTAGACCTGCTGCAACACTGTAGCTAAGGAGTAAGCAGTTTACAAGCTTGTTTCACATCCACACCAAACATGATACATATTGTAACGTTTCGTGACACTGTGGATAGGACAGCAAGCTTATTGGGAAGTGCTGCCATAACGTAAAAGCTGGAGCAAGACCAGTTACAGGAGCCTTTGGTATTTAATCTTGTCCAGGATAAATCAGAAACCCATAAATCGTGTCTGTTCAGAGCTCCAAAGCAGACAAAAGCCACAAGAACATTTCCTGAAGGTATAATTCCTTCCTCTCCACCAGTAACAGGTATTAAGGCAACTCCTCTGCATCCAGAAATTTTGATTATACACTGAAACTTAACAGCCTAAACTCCAATAACTTACTTCTACAAAAGTCAAAATTAATACAGGCTACTCTTCTCATCTGGGAGAGCAGTAGCAAGGCAGGTTAATGTCAGTAGCTGAGCCTCATGCACAGCAAGCCTGAAGCAGACAGGAGTAACTTCCGTGGAGCACGAAGCAAGAAACAATCAAGAGTAGGGTAAGAGACAAAGCAACAGCCTTACCTTGACTCCAGAGAAGAGGACCTCATCAGCACTCTTTACTACACTTTTTAGAAAGCCACCAAACATCTCTTTAGTGTTTTTCCTCCGAACACTCAGCTGTAATAGAGAGGCCAAAGCAGCTTTAAAGTTATACCCAGGAGAGGGGGGAAAGTGACTGTTTTGACACTTGCAATGTAGTAATATCCTTCATACCTGGCATATGTCAGAGCAGGTTGATTTCCAAGCCCTCTATAACACCCATATAAAAATGTTATATGTAACAAATGGCTTGGCTACAAGTAATTCAACTATTCTGTGCCACAGATTTTTCCCAGTCCCAGAAACAGCTGGGTTTCTCCTTGCATGTCTTGGATCAGCATCTATCACTCATAATTAGGTGTGACAAAACAGATGCAGGACTGACTTTAATACACCTCCACTCCTCCATTTGTAACATAGCACAAGTACACCTGAGCCATACGTGTTCCCAAGATAAAGACATGCAAAGGTGGCTTCCTAACCAATTTGACAAGGATTTAGAAACACTAAGATTTATAACACAGAAAGGTCTAAAGGTCAGGCTTACATCCTTCAGTCATCTCCCAGAAATACTTGCAATATCTACTTGCTGATGCTGCACATAGATTCACAGAACATTCTGACTGTGCCCAGCAAAAACAACAGCACTCCTAACAGTTTGCCTCACTTGGAAAGGGCAACAAGGAAAAAAGCCTTACATCCTGGTCATACTCCAGGAACACATGGAAATTGCGATCTTTGCTGAGCACAGGATGGGAAGCAATCCGCTGCAGGAAGATCTCATGTGATGAGACAGTCTTCTTGAAGACAGCGAGGTATTCACTGCAAGGAAACAACAGACTGAGATCCTCTCTTGTACTGCCTCCCTTAATATACAAAGAATTGCTTTAAGTTTATCCCATGAAAATATTCAATTGCAGGCTTCTGAAATAGCCAGCTCGTGATAGTGAAGCTACTTTCAAGCTCTTTAACTAGGAAGTTTTCCATCTTGAAAGCTGGAAAAGCTGGGCAACTCCCCAGCTCCAGGATTTTCAGGACACCCTTCAAAATAGTGACACTCAAGATCAGCTACCACCAAATGAGTTGCTTTCCCAGGAGGCTTCTCTAAATGCAGCTTTTGGCAGTAGACTCATTTTACTTACGCTTCCAGCTCTTGCTTCATTTTGGCAAACTCTTCTTTTGTCATAGACACTTCTCCTTCCCCCAGCTTCTGCATCTTCTCTCTGGGACCATCAAAGTCAGGCTTTGAAGGTGCTGGAGGTATCTAGGCAAGGAATTGGTTAGTCATGGATATTAGCAAATAAAGTTTTCCAAGATTACTTCTAGCCTTCTCTGGAAGGAGGATCTTTTTCCTGGTCATGGGAAAGTGTGGTAAAGAGGGCATGATCCAGGAATTCTAGAGGCATGTTGACATTCAGGTCCCAGGTTTGTGTTATCCCTGCCCCAGGAGGGAAACCAACCCAGAGAAGCAGCTTCTATAATCCACCCCATAGCCAGCCATCTCCTAAGGAACAGGAAGGAAAGATCCTATTTAATAGATTATTGCACTGTGCCATCTTCAGGCAGATGTTAATACCACCACAGTCAAGGACTTTCAAAACATCTTTTGCTGCTCTAAGCTATATGGAAAGCAAACATAAATGCCATAACACTCAAGTTGTTTAGGAATTAAGGCAACAGGAAGTATAGGGAATACCCAAGTCATAAAACACCAGTAACACTGGTAAAACATACTTCCTGCCCTTATTAGTAGGCACTTTAGATTGCTACAGTTTTTCAGTTAGGATCACATTCTTTAGGAAGTACTTACAATGAGTCCTGCATACTCTTCTGTTTCAGTGAGTGTATCATGTAACCACACAAAGTCTTCGTGCTGCCTTGTAACTGAAAACTCAGGGCTTTGAAAAGCTGGCAGTGTAGTCTGGAAGAGAATATATAGAAGCCCTACTGTTTTGTAAATCAGTGCTTTTAGAAACAGTTCTGCCCATTTCCAAAGGAAGCTATTCTGCTTAGTAAGAGCCTTCCCACTCCCTTTTAGCTGAGCTGGCACTTATTCAACAGTACCACTAAGGAGACTGTTAGGGAAAAAAGTACTGTTGTAGAACAGCATTAATGCAGTTTGCTTTGTGACATTTCACAGTAGTTCATTTCCTACCCCCCAGCCTTCTGGTGTCTAGCTAGGACCTCTTAGCAAAACCAACCTAGTGATCAGCTACTTGTCTCTGTTTAGAGAGTTCAAATCCTAGGAAATCTGAAGTTTCTGCATATGTATACACACCCTCAGGCCACCTGTGAGTGGAAAATTTCCATCTAATTAGATTTTCTTCATTGCCAAGCCCATCTTTGCAGGTATGTGTACTGCAAATATATCTGTTACTTGCACAGCCTCTTTTTGCCCATGACCTTACCTTAGTGTGCACAGTGAACTTCACTCTGTCCTTTTCACTTAGGGCATCAGGGATATCAATTTGGAGAGAAGGATCAACATTCAGGTCTACAGATACAGACCTCAGCTGCAAGAGAATTCACAGAATAATCCTTGATCAAGCATCAAGTAAGTTTAGTGAAGCTGACTGATCATCAGCTGTGAACAAGAACCACACTGCACTACACTCCTGTCTGCAGGTACAGCCCATATGACCAGAATTGCTTTCCCAGTGCTTCAACGAGTTTAAACTGAGCCAGCATCTTCCTTTGGGGGCTTATTTCTTCATTCCAACAGCCTAGACCCAGAACATCATTTCAGGCATACTTTTACTTTTAAAGGGCAGTGGAATAGCCTTCTCAGTTGAAGATCCTCCAGTTTGCACATGAAAACTGTCTCCTAAGAGGCTGCCCCTTGAGTGCTACAGCCTAACAAATCACTGTTATTTTCTGCATAAGGGAGAAACCACCAGAGATCAAGGTCACAACACAGGAAGTTTGCTGAAGAGCAACCGTCTGAGCCAGGAGGAATGCCGAGGTTATCCTTTGGAGATAATACTGAAGGCCTTCTCAGAAAAGCAGGCTGGAGAACTGCACCAGGACTGCTGTCTCACCACTCTGCAGCACAGGCCACTGCTCCTACTGCTGCTGTGTACACTGAGTTTCAGCACCCAAGCCCACGAGCAAATAGTGCCAGGATCTGAGCAATCCTCTCATATCACAGATGGCTTGAATGCTGCCTCAAGCCTCTGTAAAGCTGCCTAAGAACTGTTGATAGGCTGCCTGTTATAAGGTGAAGCTTAGCTTCCAAAAGGCTCTGGAAGCTCCCTCCCCCTGGGCTGGCCATCTGCAGCCCAGATCTGGTATGTGACAAGTCTCTCTGGCTGCCTGCAGAGGACATAGCTGCCAGCCTGGGCAGCACTTGCCCCTGCCACTGTGATCAGACTGCACAGCGAAGGATACCCCAGCCACTGCACCCTCCAGCCTGCTAAAAACACTTCTGCCTGCTGCATCCTCACTGTTAGCTAGAAATAAAAGGAGGTAGGTAGGGGAAAAAAATTTAAGCCTTATTTATGGCTTGCAATACATTAAGCTTCCCAGAAGATGGGAAGGACAGAAGACTTTTAGCCCATCCTGGGCTTTGCCCTGGCAACAAGCACGCTCACAGAGCATGCCCAGAACATGTCCAGAGACTGCTAGGAACACACTTCCTAGCAGTCCCAGGTGCATCCAGAAGGACATGGTGGGACTCCAAACTCCACTGGGATTCCAACAGTAATCACTTCCCTCCAGTCACCACTTAGGACAGACTATTATGTTCCCAACCAGGCAGGTGATTCTGGTCCTTGCTAGGAAGGCACAGGCCAAACAGAGGTGCACAGTTCAGAGGTCACTCACACAGGTTTGGGCAGAAGCTGCCCCACTCAGACACTGCAGGAATGACAGGTAGAAGGCCACCAGCCAGGCATTAGTTTCACTGGGAGCACAGCTCACTCTCTGTTGCCAAATGAAAGGCAAGTTGGTTGGTGTTTCCCATTTCCCAGCCAAAGCAGCAAGATGCAGACCCCAGTGTTTTACATCCTGCTTGCTTCTATTTGCTGTCCAAACAGGATCAGCAGTGCTAACAATATGAACTGCTGAGTCTGGAAAGTATGATAAGCCAAAGGAAACTGTTTCCTCTCAGCTAAACTAAGGAAAGGATTACACAAATCAGACAGTCCTGCATTTGTGAACTTTCTTAAGTCTTATGGAGAAAGTAACCCATGATTAGATGCTGCCTGCACACCCCTCCATGCCTAGTAGTTGCCTACACAAGAGACAGACAAACATGAACATAAGGTGGTCCTGCTTGGTCAGATTAAAGCCGATAACATGTCACAAGCATGTGCCTCCGGACACTCTGCACAAACTGCAAATAGGGCCTGCAGCTGCATGAAACCACGGATTGTAAGACCCCTGGTCTGCTCTGGTTCTGTGAAGGTCACTGTGGGCTCCTAACTCCAGGCCAGAGACCTTTAGGATTACACAATCCCAGCTCAGACTACAAAGGGAACATTCATGCTGTCTGACTTCAGGAGGAGGGAGCGCTTTGTTTCCCGACAAAAAGTGCTGGAGTAGCATTTGTCCCCTAAATGGGAAGCAGGAAGCCCCACTCCTGTCAGCACAGCTCTGTGAAGCACTAACTCAGTGAACACCGTGGCAGATGTCCCCCACCAACCCCTGACCAACACAAGCACCTGCTCTGCAGCTCCCAAAGCTCCACACGCAGGACCTTTCATGCCACCATCTCTCCTACAGCCATGCTACAAGCAGGAATGAGGACCAGCCTGCTTATGGTCACATGAAGGCTGTGCAGAGCAAAGGAATTAAACATCTCCAGGCCCCAGGCTTGTCCTTTTACCACAGCAGGCATCCAACCCAAGACTTTCCCAGGTGACCACTCCAGCTTAACTCTCTGGCAGCTCCTTCATATCCACAGGCGTTTCTCTGCCAGGACACCACTGCTTCCTCCCTGGACTCCAGGCAGGGGGGGCAAGAGAACTGAAGTTTCCCCATCCAGTTACCAGAAACCAGTCTGTCACTCCATACCCTCAAGGGATATAATCCAAACTCAGCAGCTGGGAAGGGATTATTCCTTACTTGTAGCACATGCCCAAATAGCTACAGAGAACACACAGAGGGGAAACAGCTGGGTTGGGCTGCAAGCTGAAACACTCCCCCTAAGCCAGCACAGTACTCTTACTTTCAACTCTCATTTCTCTTTCCCAGAAACAGCTTTTAGTTTGCAATGACTACTGAAACTGTTACAGCTTCTCTAACACCTCCCACTTCTAGACTCAGGACTCCTCAGTGACTTCTTTCAGGATTCCTAGGGTTTCTTGAGGATTCAAGCAAAACTACTCCCTGTTCAGTACAGATACTGACCACCTGTCCAACCTGGAAATTAGAACAAGACAAAGCAGAGCCCTTCACAATAGCATAGATATCATATTGGTTAACATTTCTAGGTTTCAGGACCAGAAGACCAAAAATAGATATTATGGTACTAATTAGGACACCATGATAAACACCTGATCTAAAAGCCCAGGAAACAGCAGAGATCATTACTGTGCCCAATCCAGGTAGAATTTTAGAGCATTTGCTCTTTTTCTATTTGTTAGAGAAGTTAGTGGGGAGGGGAAATAACAAAGTTGGATCACTTAAGTACAATGCTATGATGACCATCAGCTACCCAGGCTTCTGCCTGACAGACATTACATTTCTGATCAGGCCGAACCCAAATGCAAACACATCTTGATGCTTGCAGGCACCCAGTGGAAGGAAATGCCCTCAGCCACTGAAGTCTCTTAGTTCTGATGAGAGGTCTGAGCTGCAGCTTTTAAAGTTCCACCCTTTGCAGTTTTAGAATCAGCTCCGGATGACTCGGTGTCACTTCTGCATTCTAACAAAAGAATCTGCCAGTGCAAGCAACTGTGTACAACTGCTAGTGAAATATGTATCTGTTCTCAAAAACAGATTAATCCAGGGGTTTTCCACACAGCCAGGCTCTTGGGAGGAGCAAAGAGCCCTTCCACAAGGGTTCGCATGGCAAAGCTTTCTGCTTATTGTCAGCTACCTTATAAAAACCTTCTCCCTGATCACCTCCCTGCTGTCATTCAAGCAACAGCCCACAAACAAGACTTCAGTAGTAATTACCTCTGAAACTGCCTAAAACCCATCACTTTTGACAGAGCAGGCTTTCTAATTAAAGCTGTTTAGGTGCTCTCCAGAGAGCACTAAAAAAGCATGATGTTTTCTGACAGTTTATACAGAGCCCTCAGTTCCAGAGGGCCTTGTTTTGACACCCAGGAGTTACCCAGAAGAGGATCTGGCCAGCAGATATCAGCAGCTTTAGTTGCTGGAACTAAATTTTAGTCATATTCAGCACAAGCAGCTTAAGTCTCCTTTTAATCAGGATACTGAAAGGACACCTGAAAGCACACTGCAGGCATGCAGCACCACAGAGCCAACAGGGTGCATGTGAAGTTTGGATTCTGCACCCTTTGTGGCAGGTTTGCTGTTAACACTCTGACACTGAGCTGAGCAGTCCTGAAGTGCTTTGGTTACACACAACCAGGAAAACTGAATCAGTGCTTACCTATGCTATAGAAAATGCTTCCCTAAATTTGTGACTTTGGACCAGAGAACTCCAGTGATGCAAAGGTTTAATTATTTTGCTTAAAACACCGATAAAGGGAATAACAGCTCAATGTAGCCACACTGAAATGGTAGTCCTCAGCAAGTGCAGTGCTTGCCAAGGAAGCAGAAGGCCCAGAGCACCTGTTGCCTCTGGCTGTGCAATAAACTGGCCCTCCCCTGGCAGAGGAATCTCTGCATCACTCCCTGCAGAAACCTGCAGGTCACACGCCTCCTGACAGAGGGAAGGACACTACAAATATTCAAGGATGCCACATTCCAAGCAAAAGCCTTGCTGGCTCACCCTGTTCCACCAGCAGCACACAGGACACCTCCACCCAAGCCACGGCTTCCTCAGTTTGAGGGGTCAAGCATCAGCTTTGGCCATGCAGGACAAACCCCTGTGTGCCTGCAGAGCACAGCCTGGGGCTGAGCACTCCTGGCCCAGCTCAGATGGAAATTGTGCAACAGCAGCAACCCCGAAGCCACAGCCAGCATCCCCAAGGATGCTTTGCTGACCTCCTACAGCGAGGCCAGAGCTGGTGGCAGGCAGTCTCAGGAATACAGCAGCCTCACCATGCTGGCTTCACCTTCCATTAGCCCAAACTGCTGGGCCAGCTTCCTGGAGGCTGCATGTCCTTGAGAGCACATTGTCCTTACCCAGGAGCTGTCACCTTGCTAGCAGCTCACCTCCCTACTTGATTTCAGGCCCAGCAGCATTCAGAAGCAGGTTTTTTGCTAAGCATAGGCAAGATCCAGTACGGCCTCATTCCTTCCAGAACATGCAGCAGAATTTGTCCAGCAGGGAATCACCATTTGTGAGTGATAACAGCAAGTCCCAAGCCATGACACAACATTTATCTTCCACTGATTGCTTTGAGAAAGAGGGGCTACAATACACGCTCTCAGGATTTTGATCTAGAACATTTTAACTGCAGACTGAAGCCTTAAAATACCATGAAGCCACTGATATTAAGAAATACTAAGATATTTACTCAAGCTTAGCTTGGAGGTCCCACTACTCACTTCAGATTCTGAAGTGCCTTTTCCTCCCCCATGACAGATTACACCTTATTTTCCACTGCACTTCCAATCACCCTTATCCTACCCTCCCTTCCTCTTCCCACACATCCTGATCCTCTCCTGCTTTGCCACCTCAGGGTCAGTTTTAAGTTTATACTTAACAGTGGCTCCTATTTAAGTTAATACCTAATGAAGTTTCCTTTACAGGCATGGGTTTTATCTACTGGCCACACACCAGTTTCATGTTGTTGTTTCTTTGTCTAAACAGGAACAGAAAAAATAGGAGCATTTCTATCCTCCCCTGTGCTGCTGGAATCCCAAGACAGCCCTACAACCTAAAACAAGCTAATCTTTGTCCACTGAGCATCAGAGTTTAGAGCTACTCCAGCCCCCACTATGAGAACACTTTCCCCTCCCCCCAACATTCCTGTCTGCTAAGTTGGAAAAGCATGTAAACACTCAAAAGTTACCAATTTCTGCAAGAGAGTTGATATTTGACCTTCCCCTCCACCCCTCACCTGCAGATCCTGCAGGCCTATGAAAGCTCACACTCAGTATTCTCCAAGGGCAGACTCTGTCATACAAAGAGTTTCACATGCAGCAGGAAAGAGTTACAGCACTGGCCAGCTCACAGCTCAAAGCAAGCTACAAGAAAATGCTTCTTCTACAAACTTCTGCCTGTCCTACTGACTCAGGATTGTTTCAAAACAAGATTAATATGGAAGAGAAGCAGAGAAAAGGAAATTATCCAGAAGAAGTTAATAAAGGCTGGTGTATTTCTAGCCCTCAAGTCAGCTAATATACATGCTCCAAAAAGCTGGAGAAAACACAGACTGAAGAGACTTTCAGCACACCTAACAGCTTAAAACAGTCGTCTTCCTGCCAGTGAAGCTTAGTCACAATGCAAAACCACATTCAGATGTGACAATATGAAAGGCAAATAGGCAACTTGCTGACTCTTGCAGGGCTGCCTTGCCTTCTATTCAAGGTGTGTTGAGGGTAGTTATTAAACCAGGGAGTTTAGGTAGGTTAGCCCAGGCAGCTCGTCCAGTAAAAGAGAGAATTCCAATCACTGCCTACACTACATAAACATTAATTCACATAGTTCTTGTTTTAGCATTTAACTTGCATTTCCTCTGAGAAGCTGAGAGTCTTAACATTAGGAACCACCCCGTGCTGCTTTAAAGGGAAGACATGAAGCTCCTTGGCACTTACAGCTTCAACACTTTTCCGGAGAAAGGAAAACCAGGTGAGCTGCTGATGTGACAACCAAGGGAAAGGGGCACCGCAGGTGAAGTGACAGCTGACAGCCTAATTAACCCAGAGCACACCGCCAGGAAGGCCGGTCACAGACACGCAGGGCAGCTGAGGAAGAGCGAGTTTAACCCCCTGCAGCACAATCGCCGGCAGCGCCCAGGGACAGGTCCCGGCGAGCAGGTCCTGCTCCTGCATCACCTGCCGGGCCCAGCTCCCGCAGCTCCAGGGCCCTGGTTATCACCCTGCTCCCGCCTCGGCACAGGAGGGCAGCCCGCACCGGCTCACGGCAGCTGCACAGCCCTTCTCCCTCCTTTCCACTCCGCCTTTAGTCCTCGCCACCCCCCGATCTTTCCCTGGGCACCTCTCCCTCCAGGCGCTGCTCCCCACGCTCGCCCCGGGAACCCTGAGCCCTGCCCTCCGGAGACCTCGGTGCGCCAAGGCAGGAGGACTAAGGCGACTAATGTTTAAAAAAACAAACCCTAACCGGAGCAAAAATTAAGAACCTGTCACTGTCCCAGCGCTGTCGGGGGCAGAGCGAGAGGGGAGCTCCCTCTCACGCCGCGGAGCCAGCTCGGCTGCGCCCTCACCACCCGCCCCAGCCGGACCTGGCCGCCGCCCTCACCTTGTCCTGCGCGTCCCCGCGGAGCAGAGCCATATCTCCGGGAGCAGACAGCCACCCTCCACCTTTCTCCTCCTCCCCGCCACCGCCTCCTCATATAACCCGGGCGGAGCCGCCTCCGCCACTCCCCTCGAGGGGCGCTCGCCATCCTTGGTGAGGGCAGGGCGTTGCTTGCCTTCATCCAAGATGGCACCACAACGCTTTATTTTTTACTGTGCATTCAAAGATTTGGGTTGTTTTCCTTAGAGCCTTTCACAGAACACCCAAAGAGTGCGAGATAGAGAAGGCGCATCCCCCTCGCGGCTCCCCAGAGAAGGGGAAGGGGCTGGCGGCTGGTTGTGTGGGAGAACTACAAGTCCCATGAGGCAGCGGGCGGCGCATGCGCGATGAGCGCGGCGGAGGGGGCGCGCCTGCGCGGCGGCGGCGGCGGGAAGCGCGGCTGAGGTAACGCGAGCTGCGGGTCAGGAGGGCCCGGCTGGGCAGGCCTGAGGGCGAGGGGAGGCCAAAGGAAAAGAGAGAAGGGGGCTGGAGCTGGTGCTCACCTGGTCCACCCTGCCCTTAGGTCCGGCAGCGAGCGAGCCAGCCGCATGGCCGGGCTGCAGTGGCTGGCCATGCCTGCCTCCCTCCAGCGGGGCTTCTTGTCCAGACCGGTTTATCCCACTCTGAACGAGGGCGGGCTATCCCGCACCGGGATTTTCGGGCACCTGGAGCCCGTGCAGAAAGGTCTGACTGCTAGAAGGCTCTTGGCCGTCACTGGTGTTGGCCCAACTCCTTCATAGACCGCGAAAAACGCTGACTTCGTGTTACAGCCCCGTTCCCCACTAATTCCATTCCCAGTGCTGGTCTGGGAATGAAGCTTGAACTGGGAAGTGAAGCTTGTTGAAGCTGCCCCTTGGTTCAGGGTAGCTCTGTGGCCTTGTGCTTTAAACGGGGTTGGTAAATTGTCTCTTTTTATTCTCTAAACATTCCAAAAGAGGGAGGTGCATTTGCAACCTGGATAGGTTCAATAATTCGATTTGCAAACTGCAGGGAACTCACAGTTATGCCTTCATCAGTGGATTTGTGCTCCTCAAATTAGGGAGATAGGACAACAGGTCTGTAAGTGTGTTTAGCAGTGCTCTTTCTTGTTATCTCTGAAGTAAGCCAGTGCTTTTTTTTTTTTTGCTGGATAGGTGGCTGTGGAGAAAAAGCCATACCGGTTATTGTCCTAAACCACAGTTGGAGGTAGATTTTTATGGATGTGAACTTTTCCTTAAGTAATCCTTTCTATTTCCTTCAGTTAAGCCACTCATTCCTATCCTGGAAAAAACTTCCTCAGTTGTGTTAGCTCAGTTATTGTTGGAGCTGCAAATTCAACTTGCTTGGGAAAGTTAAGTCCTCCTGTTGGTTTTTTTTTTTACCTTCAGGTTATTTTAATTTTTTTCAGTTGTCCAGTGTGGCTCATCATGCAACACTTGAAGCAATTCTGCCAGTCTTCACAAACACTTCACAACCACAAACACTTTCAGAGAGAAGGGAGACACTTCTCCAGAGGGAAATCTCAATTAAATTCTGTTCTTTGTGTACAAGAGTAGATCCCGACCTCTCCATTTCTTTCTTGTAAGTTATCTGTGCAGAAATGCTGCTGTGATTTATTGAAAAACACACGATTCTTTATTCAACTGAGCACAAGGGTTCCTTATTTCTTAGCAATCCTAGAACCAGGACAGCAGATGACAAACTCTCCCTTTCCTGGTGGTTTGGTTCATACACTGCACAAACATTTCCACAGGTGTTGCCCCAGCACAGTGTAGGCTGTTAAATCAAAATCCATACTATTCACTGCAGCACTGTGATGCAGTAAATTAACTCTAGAGCTCATAGTATTCCATATTTCAATAGCTCCATGATTCAAAACACTGGCCTGGTATAAATTTATTCCTTAGAAAGTGTTGAGGGAGCAGCTTACTGCAAGTGAATTTATGCTGAATCAGGTATCTTCTTGCTTCCTGCAGCTGGCACAAAGCACAAAGAATAAACTTTTTCTTTTGTGCTGTGGCTTTATGTAACAAAGCCACAGCCAGTGGCCCAGCATTTACTCTGTTCTGATTAGTGCATGTCCACAATGACCATTAATGAGCCTGTTAATAATCATTACAACAATAGCCTGAGAAACTACAAGCTTGGATACTGTTACACTGAAATAAGAATATATTTTTCCTGGTTTAAATCCCAGCTCTAGCAGCTCTATTTAAAGGTAAGCCCCAAGAGAGAAGAGATTAATTTTTCTGCACTGCTTTTTACGATGAAAAATACAGTGCAGCAGTTTGCTCTTGGTATTAAACCTTGGCCTTTATTTCTCTCTTTGCTGAATCGTCTGGTATTTTGTTACCTCCTGCAACAAAGTGACACCTGTTACAATGTGAAACCATTAGTCACTATTTCTTTTTCACAAAGGAGCGTCTTGTGTCAGGTAACCAACCCTATTCCAACACTGAAAAATCTATTAAAAAATGTGATAGTCTCTGAGAAGAATAAGTCCCCATAAATATGGGTGTAGCAGGTTTGCAGAAGTGAGCTGCTTCATGTGAGTGAAATGACGAAACTTGGGTAGCTTCTTAAAAATAAATTTATTGGAACAATTGGTAGTAATAGTGAAGACATGCAAAATTCACTGACTGAAAACCCAAGCGGAACTGAAGAATTGAAACATGTGTGACATAGAAAGTACCTCTTTATGCTGTTGCAAATTTCTAGCAAGATGAGTTGTAGAAACAGCTTAAAGCCTCATTTAAGGAATTAAAGCTAATATAAAATTTGGTTATGTTTTGCCTTAATTTGTAAAACTTCCTCGCATGTCCATGAGTTGAAGCAGGGCAGGACTTCAGTTACAGACCACAGGAATCTGGAGGTCAGAGGACACTCAGAGGATCATGTCCATTCTTGCTGTTGAATTTTGAAAAATGAGAAAACAAGTGCAACTCAACCCAACCCAGTTCTGCTGCATAAGGAAAGCATTTTTAGAATTGCTTCAATGTTAACTATAATGTAATGGTTCAAAAGGGAAGTGACACTTTCAGAGTATCTAAAATGGTCTGGTTTCCCTTGCTTTGTGTCTAATCAGACTGTAAAGAATCAGGAGCCGAAGTAACCTATTGGTACTTTCATTATTTTCCTCTCTTATTCTCTTATGGACCTTGAAGCAATTTTTGAATCATTAACTGTTTTGATTGATATGCATTGTAATTACAGGAGCCACTCAGTAAAGACTGAGAGAGACCATCTGACAACAGGATGGCAAATCTGGCTGCAGGGCACCTGGCACAGGGGCACAAATGCCACGGCTACAGGACAAAAAGTTCCAATAGTGTTTCCCTGGCTTGGATGTGCTGTTGAGAGGTTACTTTTGTATCAGTTGCGTTCCACCAGGTTACAAAACAGTTTGTGTTTGCCCAAGCCACCCAAGGAGTGTGAGAATGTAAATCCAGCGAAGGGAAAAGCAGTGAATCTGCCTGCTGCTGATTACACTGGGACCACTGCATGGCTTTGTCCTTCACAGATGAAGGACAATATTTATGGATCCTGAGCCCAAGGTCTCAGCCTCCAGCTGGAGATGCTTTGTTCTGATCAGCTGCCCTGTTTTTGGGAACTGTTGTGTGTGAAAGATGCTCACACCCCCACTGCAGCTGTGGGATCTGTCCACACAAATAACTCCCCCGGGTTTGTTTGCCGTGGCGCCCACGGCTCGGGCAGGGTGGGAAGCACTGTGTGAGGAGTGTAGGGAAGGACGAGAGCAACGTGGAAGGGTTGTCAGGAACAGAATGCTGATGTTAGCTGGCAGAGAGAAGGGATTCTGTCCTTGCAGTGGATGGAGGGAGCTTTGGAGTGGTAGACAGGTTACTCCAGTAGGAGGATAGGGCCTCAATTCTGCATGTGAAATGCCACCATGGAAGTGTTACATGTCATCCATGTGCAAAAACTTTCCTGGGGCTCAGCACTGCAGTTCCAATGCAGCTCTGGAAGGTGTGCTCAGAATGGTATTGCTTGTATGCTGTTCTTGCTTTTAAATTTCCTAAGTGTCTTAGGGCACAACTGTGTTTGAAACGTTGTTTAGAAAAATACTTTTATATTTTATTCTGAACTTTAGAAAAATTTGTTTGAATCTGAAAATATTTGCAGTGCATCTGGTTTCTCTTTGGCTTTCCTACTCTTAAGGCTCACAGTTGTTTCTACTGCTGCTGTCTGTTTTCTCCTAGGTATACAAAAGAAAAACGTGGGTTTATTCCCCGTAAGGTACCTTGTCCCCACAATCATCTTAAGTTGGTCGTTCGCTATAAACTTAAAAGTTTTAATGCCTCACAGCAATGGATTTGCTTCAATCTCCTCTGCATAGCTTTTATTTCCCCCTCCCTGTTTTGGGGGCTGTTTGTGGCAGATCTGGTTTCTGTGCCTACTTCTGTGGCAGTTCACTGTTGCTCTAGGGATGTCCTCTGATGGAACTTTTCCTACTTGTAACAAATCTTGGAAGTGTTTCAGATTGCAGATTAGGCAGGCCAGCAGCTGTTCTTTTCAGGAGCATTTCCTCTTTTCCTTGCTCATTGATTCTGTCTCTTATTTATCTGTACAAGGTATATGAAGATGCTTTGGCCATAGCAATTCTTTGTTTGGCAAAGGGCAAGAATAGGATGGTGGCAGAGTTTTGTGACTCTGGAAATCACAAATTTCTTTTTCCACAGGAGGAAAAAAATATGATAACCCACAGTCTGTTCCTGACAGAACGAAGAAAACTCTAACTGCTCACAAACACTTCTTGTCAGGATGCAATTCCTACAGATCCTGTCCAGGAAACCAGGGAGCCTGGAAATGCTTTTTCAAATACCGTTTTGCCAAAAGCAGTTCCCATACACGTGTCTGTCTACCTCTGCATGTGTTTATAGTAAAAAGAAGAAAGGAAGCAGTTATGAACAAGTTGACCAAGAAAAGTACAAGAACTTGGTCCAGTCTGTTACATCTTACAAAACCAGCGCCCAAACACCAGAGACAATTCTTGAGGAAGACAATTTGTTATATGGGCCACCAGGTAAACACAGACCTCCAATTAAAGCTGGGACAAAAACTCCCAAGAATTGGGTTCCTTTAATAAACCCCAGCAAAAGAATTCTTCCTCTCAGCAGTGATTCAAACGTCCCCATGAAAATCGGGTTGCAAAGAACAAAGATGCCCAGTGTCACCCGCATCCTTCAACAAACCCTCTCTCCTCAGCAAGTCTTTTATCTGGAAAGATGGAAGCAGAAAATGATAGAGGAACTTGGAAAAGAGGGATTTGAAGAGTATACCAAAAGTAAGTCTAGCCACAGTGTGATTGCAGAGTAGAAGCACTAGTCTGGATTGCTGGCAGGTACATTAGGTCAAGTGATTTGGAAATCCATGAAGTTGTTCCCATTTCATGAGAGTGTGTTGTGAGTGTACCTGTTACTAACGAGTCTAAGCTCTGGTCTTTGTTCTAGGACCACTAAAATGGATTTAGAAATTTGTGGAAAATGAGAATTAGACTGTAGACATACTTTGCTCAATCCTGTCTGACTTTCCTTTGCCAGTATCTCGTTAGAAATAGGTATTTTCCAACTGATGTTACTGAACCTCTTTGCAGTTACAAAGCTACTTTGTAACAAGATAGAAATGGGCACTTTGAACTCATATAATCCTGAGTGTTTAAAAACCAATGTGCCCTGCTGTTTTTTTCAGTAACTGGTTTATCCAGTGTATGTATGGGTAGTCAGTGAGACTAAAAAAGTAAAGGAAGCATTAATATAATGGATACCAATTTTACTGTTGACAATTTGTTTTCTGTCTCTTTCCCTTCTCCCCACACCCTCAGACTTTCAGTACAAAAACCAGGACTGGTTTAAGAGCTACATTGTGTAATGTGTAGGATACAAATCTAAAGTAGTGTCTAAAATGTGAGGGGGTTTTCCTATTTTTCTTAGATCTTTTTCTCCAAGGAGAGCTGTTCCATTCAGCTTTGGAATCGATATTCCTGTCTGAAGAGACAGCAGCAAAGGAGCAGGGGGAAGATGATGTCGTGTCTGGCTACTTATCCAGTGTGGGACATGTCTTGGAAGACATCAGCGAGGTGAAGGCTCTGGAAAGTGGAGTTCACCACGAGACCCTTCAGTACCTGGGCCTGGTTGACTGCGTGGCCAAGTATCGGTGAGGTGCCCTCCCCTCACACTCCTGGGGTGCAGGCGTGTGATTGAGTGGTTGGGGGGAAGCTGGATAGAGCTCTAGGAAGGACAAACTGGAGGAGCTCCCCTGGATGATCCTGATGGCAGAAGTGCAGTTTTTTCTGGTGGAGAGTTCCTTACTGGAGAAGGGATAGGTTTAAGCAATCATCAGCATTTTCCAGGAACTGTGGCAGGTTTTAGTAAGCTTTGGGTTTTGGGATCTAAACTCTTCCAGTCTGGAAAAGATTTGTTTAGACATAATAATGAGCAATGTGGCATCAGGGTGAAACAGGCTGAGAGTGAGAAGTCTGTAGGTGCTGTCTCATCCCTTATTTCTTACTTGTGACTAAACTTAAGTTTAAAGCATTGTCCTGTCTCGTTCTCCTGTGCAGGGGCCGATTGTGTGTGATCGACTGGAAAACTTCGGAGAAGCCAAAGCCGTTTCTGCAGAACACTTATGACAACCCATTACAGGTTGCAGCATATATTGGAGCCATAAATCATGATGCCAATTATGACTTCCAGGTCAGTAGGCCTGCTGCATGCCAAGACAAGCAGCAACACCTGTGTTATCTTCCTTTCTTCCTGCCTTTAGAACCTGCTGTCTATCATGGAAGTGTTGGATTTGTAACAAAGGAGCCCAGTCTTAGATCAGATTAAGTTGCCATACTGTGAAATAATTCCACTACTCCTGCTAATCCTGCTGCCTTTGACTGCCATTAGTGAATTTTCAGTGATTTTAAGGAAGTGCTCAGTGGGACCAAGGGATGCTCAGATGAGCTCCCAGGGACTTGGCATCTGGGCAATCCCCTGTGCTCTGTTCTGTGTGGTTTTTATTTGTGTCTGGAGTAGGAAAGGGCAGGATAAGAAATAAAGCAAAAGACCCTGCAAACAAGACAGTGGTGTGGGAGGGCCTTGCCTGCATCCTGTCTTGCTGTATCCCACTAGCAAATGAGGGACCAAGTGATGCACTTGGTGTCTGGAAGCTGTACTGTGTTTCCTCAGGGAAAAGCAGTGTGTTGTGAATCACTTCATCAGAAGACAGTGGAATAATGTGTTTAAAGACCCCCAAAGCAATTCTAGCCTGCCTGCCTGCTTGGCCTGAAGGATTTTTGCCTCAATACAGATATTGAAGGGGGGAAATATGAAGCAGAAGAGAGCAGGTTAATTCATATGCTGTGCAAAGGACTTTTTAGAATATTGGGGAGGTCAGTAAAGACCAGCGCTCCACAGACATGATCCTTACAGAGTGAAATATGGGCAGTAATTCTGAAATTCTGCTCCAGCCTCCTGCCCCCACTGCCAATGGCTGTTTGGGATTTGGGATTTGTCAGTATGAAAGATGTTGGAACATACCTAAGTAACCATTTCTATTCAGACTGAAGCTGGAGACTGGCATCGATCTGGTTGCATGGCCCCAGGCAAAACCTCCTCAGTCTCTGGCAATTTTCCTGGCATCTGCAAGTTTTAAATATCACTCATCCTCAGAGTTCATGTCCCCTGGTTTTCACTGAAGTTCCTTAGAGCTTTGGGCTCAGGGATTTTTGGAGCATTTGAATGTTAATTCTCCGGGTGTTTTATGGTGAGCTGTTGCCCCTTTCCATTCCCCATTTCTTATGTAAGATGGATATGTTAGGAAGGTGTTTTGCAGTGAGGTTTAGCTCGTAGGTTTGCATGCAGATGTTGGATTTCTGACAGCCCCTGTTTGTGCTGCAGGTTCGCTGTGGGCTTGTTGTGGTTGCCTACAAGGACGGCTCTCCGGCACACCCCCACTTCATGGACCTTGACCTGTGCTCACAGTACTGGAATAAGTGGCTCTTGCGCCTGGAGGAGTACCTGGACAAAAACTGAGCCAGACTAAGCACAAGCAAGTGGTCTGAGCACAGAGACAAAGTACCTTTTGTTTAAATGTACCACTTTCCTATTCTTTTTTGAGTAACTTTGGATAATTTCTTACTAGCAGGATTCCCCTCCCTCCCCTCCCAAAAAACTTTCAAATGGGGAATATCTATTTGCTTATTTTGTAGGTGATCTCCGTGGTCCAGGCAGGACAAAGCCAACTTATTTAGCCTCTCTTTTTTATCTCACACAGTTTATACAGCCTGAGGTTGATAGATAAGTTTCTATTGTGGAGTAAAACTTCTTGATTAAATCAATTTTCTTTGGTGATTTTTCAGAACAAAAAAATGTTGCAGAACTGAGTCTTTGAAAATGAAGTTGGTGAACTAAAGCAAAACAACATCTGCAATGTACGAGCTGAGAGAAATGCAAATGATAAAGAAATTGATAGAGTAGACTGGGTTTCAGTCAGTTCTTGCTCATGCCACCATCAGGCTTGTTATTATTTGTGGTTTTACTTACAGCTACAACTGGAAAACCTGTGCTAAGAGTTATAATGAAAGTCCTCATTAGCTTTTATTTAGAATACTACAGCAAAATGACCACTTAACAGAAGTGGCTCAGCAAGAGAGGAGCAGAATTGGAACCAATACTCACAGGAATTTCCAGCAAGTGTTCTGGGAGCTGGGAATGTTGGCTGCTGCTAGTGGCTCCTCCTACAGGTTTCTTAACACTCAGCCCACAGCAAAGCACTGTGAAATGGGCTCAGTGCCTTGGCTTGTGAGCTCTTTGCTGTCACTGCCTTGAGCTCTCCTGACTCTGCTGTGGGTCTGAGCCAACGAGGAGCCCACTCCTGTGCAATGATCCCCAGTGTCATGTGAGTGAGCTTCTGTATCAAAGCAGGCCTGTGGATGTGAAGCCAGGCCTTCTGAGGGGTGAGGAGCTGCTGGTTGGGTTTTGGGGGCTGTTTTTTATGGGTTTTCTGGTTTGGGGCTTTTTTGGGGTTTTTTACAAATAGGATTGTGAATAAACGTTTTGAAACAGAACTTTTACTTTTGAAGAATATAAAATCAAGTCTGTAAGAAGAGGATAAACCTTTATCATGTCAGGCAATATTTCTCTGGAAGCTTTTTTCCTCATTCTCTTTGTCTTCTATGAAGTGTATGTATGAGTTTTCACAATACCCTTGCATCTTACAAATAAAATTATGACCAGCCCCTAAGCTTCAAGAAAATCAGCCAGAACCATAGCTAAAAACCCAGAAACTTAAACCTCTGTGCTGCTTAATCTTGTGCCTCCAGCGTACTGAACCATGGAAACGTGCAGTGAAACTGAGTTATAGTGGTTCTTGCTTATTCAAACCTGTGCTAGTGATGTCATAACTCTGCTTAGTGAGATTTCTAAAAAGACAAACCATGGGGAGTGCAAAGCTAGGTTCAGAGATGACACCACCAAGACACATCACATGTGTTCAGAAGTTCTGCCTGTTTAACAAGGATCTTCCCACATCCCAAAATTTTAGCAGGTGGCTGGTTTAATGTCACTGAACAATGTCAGTGTTCTGTGAAAGACAGTTTGTGAATACAAAGAGGGCGCAGAAGCAGGAGGTGCTAAAAGGTGCTGAAATCCTTGGGATTGGATAGAGGAGGCCAGTACAGGACAGCTGGGCAGTGTTTGAGTGAGATTGCTTTTTTCTTCAGTCCATCATACAGCCATTAGATGTCTCTGAACTATGTAAATGTTCAACCTCATCCTGCCCCTCATAAATAAAGACAGTTCTGGAGCCTGGGCAGTGTTGTTGGCTGCCACCTGTTGGCTTTGTGTCCATTTGTTTAACAAAAGCCCCGTGCCTGAGGAAGGCTGCCAGCAATGTCAGTTTGTAAACCTAAGTCCCAGCTGAGTCTGTACCTCGGAGAGCCAGGAGGAGGCACACAGCCCTCAAAGCCAGCAGCGGTGGGAGTCACTGTCTGGCACTTCTGAAAGCCTGGCTGCCACCTTGGGCATCCCTGGCTGAGCTCTGGAGCGTTTCTGGAGCAGCACAAGCTGGTTTGTCCTGTAACACGACTGACGGGTGGCTGTCCCCAGTGTCACACAAATCCAAACACACTTAGTGACCAGTTTCAATTGAGTTGCCAGACTTGAAGTGCTGTGCCCAGGGCACTGCTGCAGGTGCTCTCTGTCCTCTGCACAAAAACCTGCTAGGCAGCCAGGGCAGTTACTTCAGCTCTGACATCCAGCTTCCCAGAGCTTTGCTCTCCATCCAGAGTGGGTGTTTCCCTGTGCCCTGTTACCTGCTCCCTTTCTCTTTCATTGTGAACTCTTTCTGTGCTCACCTCACTGGCCCTGTGGTTCTCTCAGCAGGGATGTGCTGTGGCAGTGACGCGGGAGGGAGATCAAAAGCAGCACGTGGTGCAGGAGGCATAAAAACCAACTCATGCACACAGGTACATGCACAAAATGTGTCTCTGGCTGGAGAGGAAGGGTTTCAGCCACAGCTCTGCTATGCCTGGGGAGGGGCTGAGGTTTCAACAGAGCTGAGCACACAAATCCCACGCAGTCAGGTGAACATTAATCCCATTGCAGAGTGAGCAACCTTCCCTTTACACTGTTCAGTTATAAGACCTAGGGGTCAGTGCGCAAGCTTTAACTCTTTCTACAAAGTCAGGATCTTCTCATTTACCTCAGATGCTTTTTTTTTCTCCAGCAACTTCCCATTTATTCAAATATTCTACAAACTTTCCTGTTACGTAGGATAAGTTTGTTCTTAACATAGTAGCATCACTTCATTATCCTTGTTTTCATGGTACCACCCACCAACAGTTGTGCTGAAGAAACTATTCATGTCCTTTGGAATGCTTTTAAGACCCCTAAAAGCTTTTGCCCACAAAAACCCAAGCAGGTGCCTGTACAAAACTGAAGCAAGTTGAAAACATTTTTTTGCATTTCTTGCAAAGTTGCTCAGAATCTCTCATTTTAGCAGCAATGACTGTAAAAGTCATGGCTATGCCTGCCTTGGTATTTTAGGTGGGAGGAGCCTTCTACACTGACAGTGGTCACAAAGAGCAGCCAGATTGGTGCCTGCAGTTTTTTCCTGACCTGATGAAGACTCAGTCCCCCTCTCTACTGCATTGTTGTTGTGTTAGTGAACAGGCACTTGAACAGAAAAGATAAAAAAAATCCCCAAACACACACACCATAAAATATGCACAAAATTGCATTTCATCATGACAGAAAATACTTCTTTTCAAGTCATTACAGTGCTTTCTTTGGATTTCTGGGTTGATATTGGTGTATGCTAAAAGGATGTGGTAATAACCTTCAAAGTGGGCATGGCAAGTCCAGGAACGTCAGAGTTCAGGTTTCACTTGCATCTAAACATGATAAAAGTATGGCTTAAAGTACTTTAGGTACTTTAAGTTTGTGTACTTTGGGTACACAACCCAAAGTCTGCCCTGGAATAATGTCATTTGCTAGTAGAGGAAGTTCGGGAAGAAAAAGTTCTGCATCCTTTAACAAGAGTTTCAACTCACCTTGGATCGCACTTCCATAAATTGTTAGTGGACTGCACAGGGGGCAGAGTTAAGGATATTTGCACATTTTAACTTAATTCCTGATGCAATGCACTCCTGTTCTTAAGGCACTTTAATTAATATTGCATAGAACCAGGTACCAGTAGTGCTCTTACCCAACACTTTTCACCCAAACCTCTCAAAAAAAATTGGCACAGGAGGTAACAGTTATTAACTTTACAAAATACACTGGGGAAAGGTGAACTTATTTGTCAGGGGTGTTCAGACCTGTGGTAGAGATAAAACAGAAAACAGGTTGCCCAAATGTCAGTTCAGTAAATACTCTATCCGAGAGGTGACAGCCTTTGTAAGCATTCCATTTTTATTGGCCAGGTAAAAAAAAGTCTGATGTTTCCATGACAAATGGGAATATTTCTGTCAAGTTGAGGTTTTACCAACATCAAGAGAGTCCCGTTAACAAAAGCACCCCTTTCCTTTCAGGTGTTTCTTTCAAAATTGTTCTTAAAAAAATAATATACGTAGTCCTACATGTAAACTTCATTGCTGCCGAGCGCTATGAGCCCCCGTGTCACTCGTCCTTGTCGCCCTCTGTGGAGTTCCTCTGCAGCACGGGGCTCAGTTTGGTTTGCAGAACAGCTGCCAGTTTTTTGGAGGTTTTCTTCAGGAAGGCGCTGCCGGGGTGGACATGGCTGACGTGCAGGTACAGGTCCTCCTGCGTGGGGCCCGTGTAGCCGCAGTCCTCGCACACGTACAGCTTGTCCCTCCTCTGCTTGTAGGCGTACTGCTGCTGCACGCCGTGGATCTTCTTCAGGTGTGACTCCAGCGAGCAGCGCTGCGTGAAGGCCTTGTTGCAAACCTCACACTTGTAAGGGCGAATCCCTGTGGAGGGAAAACACAGGGGTCACCATCCCGAGTTGTGATTGCACAGCCGGCCAAGAGCAAGGCTCGGGCACATCGGCTTCTGGGTACGTATCTGACTACCTCTCTAAATAAAGCTTACAGCTTTCAGGCTGAGATGTTCAGGAATGGGTTGATATACTTAGGCATGGAAAACCTAGGGATGTTTTGAGAAGGTGCAGGAAGTCGCTTGAGGGTAACAGATGCCCATCGGTGGTTTGGCATTAAGGCAGCCATTATCAACTCCTGCAAAACTTATTTTAGACCCCTGACTTTTTGAAATCCTGTGATTAGGTGAAACTATCAGCTTTTATAGTGACTTTTATAATGGCTTTTATAATGAATGAAACTTCTGTCCTGGTAAGATTTTAATTTTTCTCTTTTAGTTTCATGAGTTTAGTTTAGTCTACTTCTGTGAATATCCAGTGATCCCAAGTGCTTCAAAGGAGCAAGAGCGCTTTCATACAATACAGATTTGATGACTGAGATCACAAATTCTAGAAGAAAAGTGCAGGAAGATGAAAGAAATAACTGTGTGTGTTTCCAGAGGAGGGAGAAGGAACTGATTTGAATGCCCAGATAACCAACATCACAAAAATCAGTTTTACCACCAATCAACACTGATTTAACAACCACCCTCCCAGTTTTAAAGAGCTGAGGATGCAGCAACACTTGAAAGAACCTAAACCAGCTGGAATTCTACTTACTAGACTAGATCAGTAAGTTTCCAAGCAAAGACTACCCTTAACACTGATATAAGGAGTTACCTAACCTCCTCTTTCCCCCAGGGAAAGTGGAATGCCAGGGTCTGGAAGATCAGACCTATGGTGAGCCAGGCAGAAAAGGGTAAACCAGGATGGTCTGTTCAGACATTTGTAACTTTGTAATTGCATTAAGTTACCAGTCAGGAGCTGATCTTTCTGCCAGAAATCCGAGCTAGTTAGAACTTCCAATAAGCAGCATCTCAACTGCATTTTTGTTTAGTTAAAAGAGGTTATCCCAGTGCCCCAGATCAAACTATTAAGAAAAAAGTTTCCTAACGCCTGCTGCTGTGAAATTGCTCCATTTCCATTCAACTGCAACTGGAGAGAAAGCCCAAACCTTCATTAGAATTCACACACAAAAAGCAGTTTCATGCTCATTTGAAGGCCATTTAAACCTTCTCCATCCTTGGTGCCTGCTCCAGTGCTCCACAGGCAGGAGCACAAGCACAGAAAGGGTAGTGCCAGGATGGCACAGCCCATCAGGGCTGTGGAACCCTCTTCATCACTTAGGAATCATTTTAAGTCATTTAGGGATCACTTTAAATTATTCTGATCAGAGATGCTCTTGGATTTAGTGTCTGACTCTCTGATGAGGGGACAGGTTGAAAAATCACTTCTTTAAAAGCCCTGTCTCCACACTCCAGCCATACCCCAGTGGCAGCTCCCTGCTCGCAGCCAGCAGCTTTCCTTTCCACATGAAAGCTTTGCAAACAAACCCAAACAGCCCAAAACATTGGCTCCAGGCAATGCTTTCCCATCCAAATGGGTGTCATTGTTTTTGTGGGGCTCTACTACTAAGAAACAGCTCCTGCCTACCAACATCCTTGTGTCACCTCTAGCAGTTCACCTGCTTAACGGGGCCTAAACCAAAAAAGTGGCTCTGCAGAGCAAACCCGAATAGTGTCCAGCTCCCATGGGGTGACCACACATCTGGAAAGATGGGATGTGCCTGTGAAATGTGGTGGATGCACCTTCTGAGTGCCCAGCAGTGCGAAATCAAAGCCCACTGAGCACAGCCCTAACTTGACCCGCATAGCCCTAACTTGACCCACCAGGAAGGATTGCCCTCGGTGAGGATGGGGTCGATGTTTAGTTGAGCCATTGCTTCCACCAAGAAAAAAAAAAGCAAAGCAAAAGGACAGCCTTCTTCCTGCTCCAGGCTGGGGTAAGATCTTCTGGGAACAGTAAGCTTTGAGGCAACACATACAGTTCAAAGGAACACAGCCACTGTTATTTGGGATGGACTCAGGAAGTGAGTGGCCACAGAAAATACAGAAAGAGTGACCCATGAACCACACTCTGGTTTCTCCAGACAGTGCCAAAATCAAGCCATAATCCCACCCTGCACAACAATCAGCTGGGAAGGCTCTCAACAGCAAAAACCCCAGAAACTGCTGCTCACGGCCTGTAGAGGGCAAAGGGTTTTCACCCAGCTCCTACCTCCTCTCAGCGCTGTGCACTGATAACTGCAGTGATTTGCTGTCCCGGGGGTTATCCCAGGCAGGTTATCCTGGTGGGTTATCCCAGCCTTGCTGCCCCAGGCATGGCAGCACGGAGCTGTGGCTACACGAGGTGTGGATGGAAACTCCTGCACCCTCACTGCTTCACACGGATTGCATTAGTTCTCCTCAGGTTTCATCATTCCCAGGACTTCTCTCTGTCCACCCTCACGCCCTCTCTTTTCCTCAACTGCATCCCCACTATTTTTTGCAAGTGTTGTTACCCTGGGCTTTGTGTTATGGTCTTGCCAGGTTACCCTCACCCTCTCCTTGTCCTTGTTCCATCCCACTCCTTCTCCCCGGAGCCTCCCGCGGGTCCCCAGGGAACGCATTCTCACCAGTATGGGTCCGGACATGCCTTTTCAGATCAAAGGTGTCGTTGAAGCCTTTTCCACAGAAGGTGCACAAGTGTCTCTTCACCTGGCTGTGGCACTTGATGTGGCGGTTGAGCATCCTCTGCAGGCGAAAGCCTTTGCCACACAGCTCGCAGCTATGCAGGGCAGCATCATTGCAGGTGCCAGTGGTGAACTGAGGAGTGGGAAAGGACTGGGTGAATATTGGGATGAACAACAGAAGAAATAAAGCAAAACAAGTAGGGTTGTTGTGGCATTAAAAGAAACTTTGGGATATATTCAAAATGTAAAGTGAAAGCATTTGGGAGATCCCTGCAGGGTGAAACCTTCACACTTTCCTTGCAATCAAGTAGGGGACTTAACATGCACGGGTTGGGACAGAGGCATCTCTGACCAGCTTGGGTCCAGGGGTTAAAACGAATTCTGTGTAGTGGATTCCTTCCGGGGCAGCAGCCCTTGTCCAGCTACACCCATGAACACAAGGGCTGAGGCTGTGAGCACCTTTCTGTGGGACGGCACGTGTGTTTGCTCCTGCACTCAGCTGATCTACTGGATGGAGAAGGGAAGTCCTCTCTGGTGTGAGAATTGTATTATGCAGTGCCTTCAGTAGTCACGCCTCCAACTGCTCAGGGTCCCTCAAAAACCAGCCAGCAGTGATAAAAGAGGTGGGTTTGGAGAGATAAACCCAAAGCACATTGTGCTGACTCAGCAGAGACTGAAACAATGGGCCTAACCTCCCCCACGTCGGTGTCCCCGGCTCGTTAATTAACAGCAGAGTGACACTGGGGGGTAATCTCCTCATTCCTGCTCCTAGCACCAAAAGCATTGTGCCAACACCATGGCATAACTTGACTAAAGAAGACATTGATGATGTCACTAACAGCCCAGGTTAAATTATACAAAGTAGGTTAAAGTCAAACAGCAGTGGGGCGGGCTCTTCACAAAGACGGGAATACGTCTGGGGTTTCTTTTTCCTGAAGAGCCAGTTATTTTTCCCGGCCCTCCTCCTTTGCTTACTACTGAAGCAACGCTACTGGAAATTGTAAAGAAAGATTAAAGACAACGGCAGTCGTGAAACTACGAGGTGTGAAACTGGAATGGGGAGCCATCTGGGAAGAATCTGTTGGGCAACAGGGGTATGACTCCACCTCAAGCAGCTGCATATAACCAGGGTGAAACCTAATCATGAGACTTGAGAACACGGTGACTGAAAGGCTGTCAGCCCGGCATAGACAATGGTAATTTTTACAGCTCCATCCAGCAAAGCAGCAGCCAGGGTTTAACGAGGTGTTAACTACCAGTGGTAAACACCTCTCCTCCTGCCTAGCACTGGGGTGGCCTGGTTCCAGCTCTGCTGAGGGGACCCTGGATGTTCAGAGACTGGTGCTGGGAGCTCGGTGTTGAATTCTCAGGTACCACGAGGACCTGAGGCACCGTGAGCAATTTGCCTTCTCAGCTTTGGGAGGGAAATCACTGCTCTGCTCTGCTGGCTCTGCCCAGGGAACACCCAGACAGCCAGAGCTCCTGCCCCTGCAGTAGAGACGCTCCTCAGCAAAGCCAGTGGACAATGATTGCTTCATTTCACCCAAGCCTGCAGGTCTACCTCAAGGCAGCAATGGTCTTTCACAGCTATGGAGGAGAACCTTTAGCTGCTCTCTTGATAAGTCAGGGTGGGAGGGGGGCAGCATGAAGATGCACCCCAGCCCCTCTTGGTGGAGGCTTGAGTACAGCCTAGAAGGCAGCTTTTAAGGAGGCCCCACGCGAAGGAACAAGATCCACCCACGCACCATGGGGCATGACTCCGAGCTGCCAGGGCTGGTCCTTCCTGGCTGGGTTCAGAGCTCCTGCGGGACCTGAGCCAAGCAGGTCAGGGGCAGCACGTCCCAGGCAAGGATAAGAGAAGGCAAAGGGCACTGGAAGATTATGGCACATCGCTCACGAGGCTGGCCCTGCTGCTGCCATCCTATGGCCGGCTGTTCTCGCAGGCCTCACCTCGGTGTGCGGGACAGGGGCTGTCACCACTAGCAAAGAGAGCCCAAGGGGCCGTTGTCACCTGATGTCCCCGGGCAGCAGCCAGACCTTGACCTTGAACTGGGGTCACCCCATTGCCAGAGAAGAGATAGTTGGGGTGTGGGTGGTTACCTTGATTTTTGACCTGACCATGGGGCGCTTGACGGCCAGGTCCAGCAGCATCCCCCCGGCTGTGCCCAGCTCGCCGGGGGCAGGCTGGGGCGTCGGGGGGTCGCTGGGCTCGGCGTCCCGGGTCCCGCTGCTGCCGCTGCTCTCCAGGCTGCAGCTGTCCTCATAGCCCAGCAGCACGCAGCCGATCGCGCCTGCAACGGGGTGGGGATGCGATAAAGCGGGGGGACCTCGGGGCCGCGGGCAGGGCCGGGGAGGGAGGCAGCGGGCGGCAGCCGGCGGGCCCCGGTGTTTAACCTGCGGGCGGGCCGCTGGCGGCGGGGGAGGATCCCCGGCTCACGCTGCAATCGGAAACTCAAACACGAACGGTCCCAAAGTTC
>VZTJ01002727.1:37583-49796 GCA_013397795.1 Orthonyx spaldingii | reverse complement strand
GGGGAGGGGAGGAGAGGGGAGAGGGTGGCGGGGGGGAGGAAAGTTTCATAAGGTGGAATAGAAAAATGCACCAGGAAACTTGGGAAGGAGCATGCGTGCTGCAAACATAACGGTGTCAACAAGTCTGCTTACCTGTCCGACCGGTTGGAGCAGCTGAGCTTTGTTCCAGCCCTTCCTAAGGCATGAATGTTTGCAAAAGAATTTAACGTCTGAAAATTAAAAAAAACACCTCAAAACACACACACACACACACACACACACACACACACACACACAAAACCCCAACAAAAAAGGCAAACGAGGAGGGGAGCCCCGGCGCTGCCGCCTGCCCGCGCCCCGCCGGCGGAACCCCCGCCTAGGCGGCCCCGCTGCCCCTCTCTTTGCCGCCGCACCGGGATGCTCTGCCGGGAATGGGGGCCGGGGTCGCTCCCCGTTCGCGGGTGCGGGTCTCGCGCCCACTGGGGGCTGAGCGGAGACCCCCCACGGGACAGCCCGTCGAGGGGAAGACTTGCCGAGGCGCCGGGAAAGAGGCCGAGCTGTCCTCGGGGCAGCAGCAGGAAGAGAAAGTTGTTATTATTTTTCTTAATGACTAGCCTTTCTTCTGTAAAAAAAAAACAAAAAAGAAAAAAAAGTTTTTTATTCTTTTTCAGACATTGATTTAAAACTAAAAACGTGTCACAGCCTTTTCTCTCCCCAGCTCTTTTTTTCTTTTCTTTTCTTTTTTTTTTTTAAATTTGCCTCTTGTCGTCTTCCTGCTCTTCCCAAAGTGGAAATGAAACAAAGACAAGAGGTTGGAGTATTGGGGA
This sequence comes from Orthonyx spaldingii, assembly GCA_013397795.1. Lineage (NCBI taxonomy): Eukaryota > Metazoa > Chordata > Aves > Passeriformes > Orthonychidae > Orthonyx > Orthonyx spaldingii. Next base: position 48,990 of record VZTJ01002727.1, on the reverse strand, counting down.
AGGAAGCAAAAGAAACCGAAGAAAACCCACAAAAAGTCTGTGAGCAGAGCAAAGCCTGTGCCTGGCGTGGCCTTGGGTGTTTAACAACACTCAGGGATTCCTTCTCCCGCCTCCTGTTCAAGATGCTTTTTTATTAAAAGCACTGGAAACGCACTTGGTGCCTCCCTCCCCAAGCTCATCCCTGCGGCAGAGACAGCACCGGGCGGGAGCAGTTGCAGGAATGAGCACCAAGAGCTGTTTCTCCACATGAAGGAAGAGGCCTTCCAAAGGCAGTCGAAAGGGCAAAGCACAGACCAGGGAGAATTGATGGGAGTTTCACTGTTGGTTTCATTGAGACAAAGATTTAACTTCAGGGGCCAAACCTGGAGCCTCTGAAAAGAACACACCTTCAAATATCACAGCCAAATGAAAGAGCTCTGCTTGATGCATGTCCCCGTTAGTCTTTTGGGCATGAGCTCTTGTGGGTGTCTGACACTGGGGGTGTGGGACAGCCTGGAGCCCCAGGGATAAAGCTCCAGCCCCGCATCAGGTGATGGATGCACTGTCAGGGAGCTCCTCCAGCAATCTCCATTTCCCAGAAATGTCTGGGAAATCTGGGAGATCCTACTTGAATATTTATATTCAAGTAGGATCTCCCAGCACCTACTTGCTCCCCCTGCTCCTGTGGGGAGTTTACATTCTCCACAGGTACCAGGTGAGAAGCCACCTCAGCATGGCTTCAGGCAATACCTCAGCGAGACCGCACATAAAACCTTCCCTTTCTTTCTCTTTAAGGCTATGTAATTTCTCTGTTATGTCTGAGATTTTGCTCCAGGACAAAGTACAGCTATGTGGGGCTTAACCGATTTTTTTTGCAGTGCTTTCAACTTGAGGTTTCTATTATTGTAACGACTCCTTGTCTTTTAAGCCCAAAGAGGTAGCAAATGACATTAATCAGAGCGCTCCCAAGCTGAGAGCTTTCTGGGACTCCTTCACTGTCATCTGGGCTTTCTCAAATCCTGCTTTGAGGTTCTCATTTAATGAGGTCCTGGAGCACACACTTCACTTACACTGGGTGCTCCAAGTCAGACATGCAGTTACAAGCATGGCTGAATCAGGAACAGTAACAATAACAGTAATAATAATATCAGCAGAAGCTCTGGAGCCTTGACATGAGTGGTCAGGGCTGAGGTGTGCCCAGCACCTCTGGAGACATGGAGTGGAGAGAAAGTCCTGCAGCCTCTAGCAAGGCAAGAGGAGCTGGGTGGAGAGGCACCAGCTCCATGAAGGAGAGCATTCCAGTGGTAGTGGGCTGCCAACTTGCTGAGCTACCAGGTGAAAGTGCAGACTGTTGACCAAACTTTGGTGTTGCTTGGCCAGAGACCAAGAAAACCACACTGCCTTTCCTAAAAATACCTTTCCTTGGTATTTTCTGACCTGAAGGAGCCTGAGGAGCATGCTCACAGCATGACCCCACCAACATCATTGCAGGGCGGCACATGGCGCACCATGAAGTGGGATCCTTGGGGATCCTTGTCTTCAGTAAGGCAGCCCACAGACATATGGATGGCCATGTCCTTCTCCATGCTCCCACTGGAGCAATATTGCATGTACAGCTCGAGCACTGCAATTAAACTCGATAAATAATGATGCTAATGGGACAATGGCACACAAATATTTCTGTAGGATTGTGCTTAATTTTCAGCATTACTTGGGTATGGGAGAAAACCTAGTATGTTAAATTAGTATTTCGGGTGTAAATCAAATTAAATGTACAAAATGCCCTGTAGGGTCAAAGCACAGTGGGACCCACCCTTACGGATTTGACTATTGAAATGTGCTTCATTTCACTCAGATTATTTGGGAGGGAGGAGGGAGAGACGGGATCAAAGAAAGAACCAGCCATGTGTCGCTGTCTCAATCACATCCTGCCCCTTCCCAAACTAACCCTGTGTGGGGTTGGATTGATGACCACATGACTCATCCCTTCTGCAGGACCCTGTGTCACTGTTATCCTCACCCTGTTGATGTGGCACCCAGAAGGGAGTGGGGACAGCATGCTTGGGGCAAGGACCTGGGTGTAGGGAGCAAGGGAAGCTGCTGGGCTTGGGCAGAGTAGAGGGAGAGATGCTCAGGAAAGGAGGTGTGAGGAAGGTACTGCTCAGGGGACAACGACTCAGTTTGTTCTGTGAACAGGGAATATTCCAGCTGTGATCCCAGGGAGCCCTCTCCATTCTTCTTCTTGTCTGGGCTACTTTTCGCCATGATCAGCTCCATGTGGCTGCAGAGGGACATGGCCCGGGCAGGGATGAGCGTTTGATTGCACAGCCTGTCAGAGCTGAGCGTCAGTGAAAGGCACAGTCCCTCAGCAGTGCCATGACAATGTCTTAGAGCTGGGCCTTTAGCATGGAATCCAGCAAAGGGACCTTCCCGCTCAGCCCTCAGTGGCACCCTGTCCCCAGCCACCACTCCTGCATGGAAATGGAGGCACTCCAGCAAGTCCACCTGCAGGGGATGGGGATGCTCTGCCCACAAAGCTGAGAGCAGTCACCCAGGACTCTTTTCTGGCCATTTCTCATGATTTGGAGCCCAATCAGGCCAGACAGAGATGACAATCTGGCTGGTACAGCAGCTTGGCAATGCAACAGCACAACCTTTGGTTTCTGGCTCCCAGCAGGACTCAGGTGGGGAGATTTATACAAGTTTACTGACCATGCAAGAGAGGCCACAGCTTCATATCCTTGGGAAGATGATTCTTCATCCTCAGGGTCTGTAGTGTTCTTGAAACACCAGGGCTGGGGCATCTGGGCTATTGCAGGTCGCCCAAACACCCAGCTGACACCCCCTTGGCTGGTGAACCCCCATACTGCTCTCACGAGGCATTTTGGAAGAGATGGGGAGGAGTCTGGGTGTCAAAACACTGCCCAGTCCTCTGCAAGACACATCCTGGTGTGACACCCCTTCCCTGAAACACTCCACAATTCCCCATCCGGGGTGGAATGGTGAGCATGAAGCCCAGTGCAGCAGCCAGGAGTGGGCACTGCCAGGCCACTGCGAGCCCTGGGCTCACATCCCGGCCATGTCACAGGAGGAAGATGCTCTCATTGCAGCCAAGGCAAGATTAGAGCAAGGCAGAGTATCTCCCCTGCAGCCTTTTCCAACCTCCTGCTTCCTAGGATTACCCAGTGGAGGTCAAGCATACCATAGGGTCTTTCAGACAAGATTGTGAGGACCTCAGAGGACCGTGTCTTAAAAGTCCACGGAAAAGCACCATGTCCCTCTGCTCTGGAAGAAACCCTCTCCTCGGACACATGTTGCTTCTAGCCCCGGCTTTCCTTCCACCTGGTCGTCTCCGTGCTGCAGCTCAGCATCTGCCTGTGCAGAGCCAAGGTGCTCCTGGAGATGCTCCATGGCACGCCCGCGGCAGCGGCGTTGACTCAGCCGGGTTTCGGCAGCCGCCTGCACGCACACACCGTGCCTTGCCCCAGGGGCTGCCCTTGTCTCCGAGGGCAAGTTCCCACTCAGAGCACGGCGTTTGGGTGAATGCTGGTGCCCCGGAGGTCAGGGGGATGCGAGCACTGCTGGGGTGGCACGGGCTGGCAGAGCAAAGCCACTGCCCTGGTCACGCCTGCCCAGCGCCCTCTGCGCTGCCAGCTCTGGGGCCGAGCCTGGCCACTGGAAAGCGCTGCTTCCAAGCCAGGTTTTGGCAGCTGTCCTGCTTAGATGTGGAAACACTTCACCGCAGCGGCGGGAGCCAGAGTGGCTCCACGCCAGCATTATCTTGGAAGGAAGGAGCAGCGGCTCTGCACGCTGCTCCAGTTTGGAGGGCGATCTGCTTTCCTTGACTGAGCAGGGAGGGATGGAGAAGGTGCCAGCCGGGGGGAGATGGCTCCCCAGGCTGCGGTAGAACCTGTCCTGCCTGTGCTTCCCTGCCGGGTTTCAAAGCACCCCACCGGGCTGACTCACCGGGCTCCCGTCTCCCAGTCTCCCACGGCCCCTGCCACTCCCGGCGTCTCCCTGTCTTTCTCGATCCATAGCTCCACCTCCTTCCCCCTCTGCCCAGCCGTCTCGGCACTGTCTCTCTGGTCGCCCATTCACTGTGGCTGTGCTCCCTCGGGGCACCCGACATCACCACAGGTTCCCACCGAACCTCCGGGTCCCGCTCCCTGTGGAAATGGCACCTCTGTGAGGTCCGTGTTGGGTGTTGGACCCCAGCGCATCCCCTGAGCATCCACCCCAGTGGTATCCATGGCCCTGTGCTTGTGGGAAGAGGCTGCTGGAGGACCTTGTGTGCCCCACATCCCCTACACATGGCCCAGCACCACTCTGGGAGGACAGAGTGACCCTCTTGGAGAGATGTCCACTCTCACAAGGTGGTCAGCAGAGCCCTGAGCACTCCGACTGACATGGAAAGGTGATTTTGTCAGCATCTGTCTCTGAAGGTCTCTGAAGCCCCTTGCCAGCTTTGCCTGCACTGGCTAGCTTTTTGTTGTTGTTGCTTGGTTTCCTGCAAACCTACTGCCCAGTGTTTTCTCCCTGGGAATTTCCATGTGTTCCTACCAAGCCTGATACAGCAGCAAAAGTTCCAAAGGTAGTGAAATCCCAGGAGCATCCTGCAAGTCAGCAGCTAAATAGTGAACTGTTTAGTGGACTAAAAGATGCTCCCTCTGAATGTTTCTGCTGTGCTTCAAAATACATCACCTTTATTAGACACCAGCAAATCCACACGGGCTCTAACTTCCAAAAACTTCCAGTTCTTCCAGTAACCAGTCACTGCTGGTGGTGGCCCTCAATGCCCTGTGTTTCTCTGGTGTTTTCACAAGGGACATCTCCAAGCACCAAACCCAACAGCTGTGTGAAAAGTGAAGAGATGGGGCTGCAGCCTCTCGCCCTTCTTGCCCAGTTGTTTGGATTTTGGATTCTCTCTGGCAGGTCACAGAAAGCTTCAGCCAGGTGGGTTTGGCCAGATGAGCAGCTTCCCAGTTCAGTCTCTGGAGGGGGCTGCTGGAATGCAGTGGAAAGGCCACCACAGGACACCCCACGCCCTGGCTTTATCCTTGTGAGGGGCATTTTCCCTCCTGGCATTATGCTCGACTCATCATCACCACATCTCCCTGTTCCTGTTTTGCTGCCCAGCTGGAGGTGACCATGCAGATGGGAGGCATTGCCCTGGAAAAGACACATTTCCCTTGACACTGGGATGCACAGCACATCAGGATGCACTGCCACCAGGATGCACTATTGTAGGGAAGCACTGCACACCCGGATGTGCTCATGGAGGCTCAGAGCTCAGGCAAGGAATGTGAAGCCCATTAGCTGACTGGGATGACAAGCATTTGTCAGGGTCTAGGGAGCCAGGTGGAAAGCTCTCCGTGAAAAGCTGGTGGAAAAAAGCTGGATGAGCCACACTGAGGGTGGACACAGTCAGTCCCTTTCCATGTTCCTAAAAATACTGCACGTGCCTTTGAAACCCGCGCTTCCCGCAGCTGGCACGGCACGATAAGCTGTGCTTCCCCCTTCCCACAAGCCCTGCCATCTCTGCCATCCCCCTCCAAGCTCAAGCCTCGGTGGTAGAAAATCCCCTGTCCCCTCCCCAAGGACAAATGGCACCTCTGGGCCCCCCCAGGGCTTCCTCATTCCTGCCGGATGACGGCTGCCATAAATCCCATTGTATGCGTACGGAGTTCAAGCATTTCTTTACCTTTTCAAAAATCTCCAGGAGGGACTAGGTGCTGTTCCTGCCATGCCTCTCCTTTTTCAGGATTAACAGAGTGAGAGAGAAGGGATAAGGGCAGAGAGGGTCAGCTGCAGGGAGGAATAACTGTCTGCAGTTGGGTGCTCCGGGATAGTCCCGTTGCTGTCAGCCCTGGCCAAGCAACTTGGCAGTGCAGCTCCCTGGGGGTTTGGCAGCAGGAGAAAGAGGAGATGAGGTTCTGCTGGACTCCTCTCAGCTCCTCCCCTACAAGGAAGACCACCAGGATAGCCTTGGCCACTGGCACTGGTGATGGCCGAGCACAGAACGACTCCAGGCAGGGCCAGGGGACGGACAGGATGTCCCAACTCCTGCTCAGGCACTGCCGTGTTAGAGATGCAGCTTTCCTGCTCCTCGTCCTGGTGCCACGGGTGCAGGGGGAGGGAGGGAGGGCTGCTGCCCAACGGGGATCCAGCGCTGCTGCTGAGAGTCCCTCCTGTCCCGCCAGTGCTGCAGCAGAGCATGTGCTCCAACACGCCCAGAATGAGTGAAACACCGGCATACACACCCGGTGCCTGCGGAACTGCCTAGGGAGATCAGCGGTGCCGCTTCCAGCCGGGCTCCTTTCCTTACAGCTCTAGTTTGACCGCTCAAGGGGCTCAGTGCTGGCTGCAGCACCCACGGATGCCTCTGGCCCCTCCACGCACACACAGATGAGACTAAAGTCTGACTTTAGCCCTCCTCTCCCTGCCCCCTGCATGGCTGCAGCCCAAGAATCCCTCCTCCCCATGGAAGGGTGTGAGCTGAGGGGTGCAGCTCACCCTGCTTTGGGGGCCGGGACCCCCCACACGCTCCTGGCTTCCAGCAGTTCTGCAAGCTGCAGGGTGTCTGCAGAACTACCCTGCCAACACTTTGGGGTTCTATGCACAATGGTTTTTATCTCCCAGTGCCTTTTGCAATGATTTCCAGGAAAGAAAACACCCAACCCTAGGCCTGTAAGCACCCCTGCCCTCGGTTCGCCGCAGCGCTGCTGCCGTTCCCGCCAGGCCGCGGGCAAGGGTCTGTGCAATTGCCACCAATATAATTATTACGTGCTGGGATTACATCCTCTCCCTGCTGCAGAGCAGGCAGACTTTGGCCTCTGCCTGCATTTCATTCCCCTCTCAGGAGAAGCACTGGCAGGAGGAAGCCAGGGTGCAGTCCCCGGTTTGGGTACCCTCTTCAGCACCCCAAAATGAGGGGCAGGGCCCAGCCACGCCATGGGGAAAGCAGGGACAGGTGTGGGGAGGCAGCATCCAGAGCCTCCTGCTCACTCCCCCCATCGTGGTGATGCCAGGGAAGGAGCATGGCGTGTCTGGGGTCATGGGAGGTCCTTTGCACCCCCTGGCCAGGGCAATATGAGGTGCTGGCAGCTGGTGGCAGCCCCACACCTTGTTGGTTTAGCTGGAAGTGACCCTCTGGCGTCCCCGGGGCTGACTGGCTAACGTGTAACCATGCAAGCCTGGCCATAAAACCAGCCAGGCTCCAGTAGCGACTGCCTGGACTTCCTGCCCTCACTGCTGCAAGGAGGAAGTGCAGGCGGAATTTGGAATCAAAAGTAACTGTTTCACAGGCTGCCCTGCCAATGGAAGGGAAGTTTCAGTGCTCCTTGCTTGTAAAGAACACTGTCATCTTCCTCCCCAGGTTTATCTTTAGTCCATCATTCAGATCTCAGGACAATCAGATTTGCTTCCCTCCAGCTCCCTGGGAAGAAATATCAGCAGGTCCTGGGGCTTGTCTGAATGGGAGGAGAAACAAAATTCATCCAAATTGCTGGTGAGAACAGGTTCATGGAGCTCCTTTCTGTACAAGTGCTGAGGAGATGAGTTCCAAGGGCTATCACTTCATTCATACCCATCAAAAAATAAAACTCACCCAAGCCAGGCACACCTCCACCTGCCTGGAGAAGAGGCTGAGCTGGTCAAAATAAGGCATTTTTAATACATAAATTTAATGAATTAAAACTATTTTTTGGAGCTTCTGTGCACAGAGAAGCCCTCAGTGACCCCTCTGAATTACAGAGGAGGGACACAAAAAGTAACACATTACAATTTTTTGCTCTATATAACGCAATTTTGAATACCAACAACATAACCTTCCCAGAAAATCCTACAGAAACATTTCCTGCAGGGCCAGGGGGGCTGCACTTGGACCATCAATGCTCACACTGCCACAGCCAGGCCTGTCCCTGTTGAGGAAGGATGGGAATAATTCAGTTTCTTGAAGCGGAAAAGGTATCACGGTGAGATAAAGTCACAGCAATTCTCTATTTTTGCTGCTATAATTAGCACTGCCATAAGGAGAAAATCAATGCTAACAGCAGCAGGCACAGCCTGCTCCCCTCCTCAGCTCTGCCTCTACCCCAAGATCTCACTGAAGCTGTGCAGGCACTCACACTCGTCAGCCACACTCAGCTGCACGGGGCAAATGGAAACTTGGTTTAGGCTAAATTCAGGTTTTGGTTTTTTTGTCTTCTTTGCCACTGAGGTGGCCAAGCCCCTGTGTCACAGTGGAGAGCCCTGGGTGTGTGCAAAGTCCCTCGGTGTGAGCACACATACACATGCACCAGGAGGAGCTGCCTCTGCAAGGAGGGAAGGACAGCCAGCAGCTCACCAGAACCCTGGGGGAAAACCCAGAAAGCTTTGTGAAAATATACCCTTAGGATTACTTTTTTTATTACTATTATTTTTTGTTTGTTTGCAGTTTGATAAGAGAGGTTGGTTCCTCATGTTACACAGGACAAATGGAGCAGGAGAGGGCTGCGGTTCAGGACACAAACCTGGAATTGGGCTCTGTCTGAACTTTTCTCCCTCCCCTTCCATATCTTGCAGGGGTTTCCTTAGGCACTGCTTTTTTGTTTGTTTGTTTGGGGTGGTTTTTTTCCTTCGTTTTGGTTTTTTTTGTTTTGTTTTGTTTTGTTTTGTGGTTTTTTTTGGTTTTTGGTTTCTGGTTTTTTTTGGCACTAAGGCAAGCCACAGCTGAGCACCTGGATTCTCTGGTGGCTAATATAGGGTTGAGCTGACACTGACACCACTTCTCTTCACAGGATGCCACCCAGAGTAACCACCCATGACACAAAGCTTAGCCAGAACTCCTCCACATCTATCAAAATGGTTGGAACAGGGAAATAAACATGGAAATCTCACTGAGACAGGGCCTGCAATGCAGCCTTATCAAGGAGGGTGGGAAATGCCTTTGGAAGAGTGGGGAGGGGAGGGATAGGGTGGATGAGGCGCAGAGGTTGCACAAGCTGAATTTTCTTTGAAATCCAGGATAAAAATGCCCCCTAAGGATGGACTGTAGATGTTATCCAAGGCCAGATCTGAGCTGTTTGCCCTGAGGAAAAATGACCTTGAGCTTTCCGGAGTCTCCTTCAGGTGTGACCCAATCCTTTCCCTTTCCCGCCAGGCGCTTGGCCCCACCTCCGTGAGCGGCTGCGCCGTTATTCCCAGGCCAGCAAAGGAGGAAGCAGGCACAGGAAAGAGGGCACCAAAGTCATGGGCACAGCACAGGTTTCACCAGCAGAGAAACCCTCCTGATCCACCTTTCCTCGGCCCAAGCCGGCCCTCTGCCTCACTCTCCATTTGGGATTATCATGGACGCAGCCACCAGGCTTGTGTTCCTTGGGCTGAAATCTTTCCTCGTGTCCCTCTGCCCCCACCAACTGCCAAGGTTTTCCCCAGCAGTCTCCCCTCTGTGCACTCCTGCCCTCCCACCTCCATCACACCACTCCCCTGCCCCTGGCAGCTGGGCTCTGAGAAAGGAAAATGGGCTTTTCCATATTGTGGCTGCTGCAAGGTTTTAAACCACACCAGCTGCTAATCTGGGTTTGGAAAGGTCCTGTCTCACCCCAGAGCACGGAAAGGGGGCAAAGCAGAAGGGACAGAGCAGGGAAGCTGAGTCCTTCATAGAGGCCCAGCCCTTGGGAGAAAGGGAGGAGAGCAGGAACACCTGAACCACCAGGGCAGAAATGCCGATTGTGAAAGCACAGCCTGAATGCTCCCTGCCTGGGGATTTTAGCCCCTCCAGTGATCAACGACAGGGCTGGGAAGAGGCACTGGAGGGAATTGCACCCTTCCCCAGTGCCCAGGGTGTTGTGTTGGCTCCCATCCGCCAGGCTCCTGGCTCGACCCCGTTCTTGGCACTGCAGTGGCCTTGGACACGTTACAAGCACTTATGCATAAACCCTAATAACAGTAAACACACCGACGTGAGCAGAACCATTAGACTCAATTGAAATATTATCACTCCCACTAATTTCACCTTTCATTTTAATCACATTCATTCAGCAGACAGATTAAAAAAAGATTATAACGAGGAAAGATCAGTCTGACATATTTGGTTTTCCTCTTCCACTGAGGACAGGGCTGGGGATGAGACCCAGCCAGCCCCTGGTAGTAACTGCTCTATAACTCTTCTAAGCTCCACCTGGAGATATCCAAGCCTGATTTGGAGGCAGGGACTGCAGCACCTGCTGAGGTTGGGACTCCTTGTGCTCCAGCATCCTGCCTGGCAGTGAGCTGTGGCAGATGCTTGGAGGAAAAAAAAAGCACAGGAAGGAGTCAGGAACAAGCCTACACCTTTCATAATAAACCTCCCACTCCGGTGCTCATTTGTGGTTTAGGGAGCTCATGAGACAGAAACAGCATCCAGACATCAAGGGTGCTCCAGGAATTTGCACAGACCCGTTCTGAATGCACGGGTATGTTTCTGAAGGACTGGGGCAATGAATTCCCGAGAGCCCACTCCCACACAGTTCAACCTTCTCCTGCTTGCCTTGAGCTTGTTACCCACTGGTGATGGGAAATGGGGAATGGTTGTTCCCTGACCTTCTCCTCGTGGTATAATCCCACCTCTCCACCAGACATCCTTTTGTGTGATACATTCCTAGGAGTCACTCCTGTGCACCTCTGGTGGCTAATTCGGGCGGCACGGCAGCAGATGGTGACTGCTTACAGGTTCTCTGCTCCTCGGGAGCAGAACTGAGCCTCTGTCTGCTCAGATACTTCAGGGGTGCCAGGGAGAAGCCTCCAGGGAGAGGAATAATTCTGTCCTCGGAGCACGAAAAACTGGCAAACACGAGGCCTTGGGGCCACACACTGAACAATGAGAAGAAACCGAACAATCGAAGAGTGGCTTTCTCCAGCTGCTTCTACCATGCAATTCGGGATTTCTGGGCGAGAAAAGCGCAGAACTGGCGGCCTTAACAACACTAGAAATGTTTCTTGCACGCAGAGAAAAACCCTCCTTTTGTTTGTGTTTCACAGCTGCGACCGCACTGGAAATGCAGGCGCACGCCGGCAGGAAACTCCAGCATAGAGCCCCTCCGGAGAGAGCCCCGGGAGATACCGGCACAGCTGGGTACAGCTGGGCACGGCCGGGCACCCAATCCCCAGTGGCGCTGATGGAACAGAGGCCCGTTTTCAGCACCCCGTGTCAGCGGTTCTGGCCAGAAGGGTGCGAGTGCCTAGCCCCGGCAGGGCGACGACCTCTCCCCGTGCGGAGCCGGGGCCAGGAGCGGCCGCTCCAGGGAGGCGCTTCCCGATCCCGCTCCAGGGAGGCGTTTCCCGGTCCCGCCCCCGGCGCCGCGCCGCGCCCCGCCCCGCCTCGGCGCTCGGCTGCTCCGGCCTGGCTCGCTGCGCTCGGCGCTTGGCGGGGGCGTGCCGGGCCGCCTCACGCTCTGCCGGCGCTTCCCCG
>VZTJ01002727.1:0-37035 GCA_013397795.1 Orthonyx spaldingii | reverse complement strand
CATCCCTCCATCCATCCCTCCCATCCCTCCATCCATCCCTCCATCCATCCCTCCATCCCTCCCTCCCTCCCTCCATCCCTTCCTCCTTCCCTCCCTCCATCCATCCAAGTCCATACCATAGCCCAGCTCAGCTGGCTGCAGCTTGGGCTTTATGATACATTCTGTAATTACAGGATTGTACTTTCTTCCCCTCAAGAGGTTGTCTCTGTCAGTGCTTTTGAGCATGGTGGAATCTGGAGGATGAGACTGGTCTGGGTAAGGAAGGAGGCAGATTTATGTGAGCAGGAGATGGAGAACACTGAATGGCACAGGCAGTAGCAAGGAGAGGAAGGTTGGTCTCCTGGAGTGGCAACCAGCAATGGCTCTGCACTTGCCAGAGCTGATGGATGTGCTGGGTAGATGACCTAAGCTCACATTTTTGTAGCTGGCTGCTCACTAATTCAGTGTGCCTGCCTTGAGCCCCTGAGGATCTGGCAGGAATATCTGCTAAATGCTCCTAAACTAAACTGCAGCTGCAATTAATGGCAGTTGTACTTTGGACATGTGCTGCAGGATAAACATCACCCTTGGGTATTTCAGTGAGACACCTAAACTTCATGGATCTTTTTGACCTAAATCCTTGGCTAATACCTATTCAGAAGGGCCAAGGCTCAGAGCTTATGTTTTATAAATTACCTTTGAGATTTTATAATTCTTCGTCTTCAAGTCAGACAGTAACGGCTTCATGTTTAACAGATCCAGTTATTTAGATAACATAGTGGAAATAAATGATGTGGATATTTTACAGTCCTGGTGTAGAGATTATTTCAGGTTTATCTTTATGCAGATAAATAAACTTTTGACTTTTATAAATTGATGTGCCAGGCCCAGAGTGATTTGAGCTTGCACATGCTTCTCATGCTCGCAGAAGACAAGCAGGGCTGACTTCCAAGAATAGAGGAAGATGAGAAGATTAACTTTTCCATAAGTCTTTGCCATTTGTGGCACTCAAATTATACAGGTGTCCCTTGCAAACTGTGCATTTTCAAAGCAAATACATCCACCATCTGAAAGACTGGAGTGTTTTGTGAAGGAGAAGGATTACATTTCTTGCTGTAATTGTTCAGTTCCCTTGTATCTCCCCACATCTTTATTGTTATTAACAAATAGCAATGTAATAATAAGTTTATGACCTTTATTTTCAGCTTCAGATTACTGATTTGTAGCCTGAGTTCAGCTGATGGAAAGGAACTGGTTTTATTAGATTAATTTCTGGAGAGAGTTTTGGTTATTGGCTGACAGATGTGTCTGTGCATTTTTTTAACAAGATAAAATTATTTCTTAAACAAAACCTTTCTAGTTTGATCTTGACAGGAGTAATGATTGCATTTGAAGTGTGCAGTTATTGGCATGCTAGGTGAGCAATAAAACCCTGCGATAACTTGTCAAATAACAGTCACAAACATCCTCTCAAGTGACTTCAGCATCAGCTTTCAAATAAATGATTTGCATTTTGGCATCATTCAAATGGGTCAAATAAATTCTTGATCTTTCACCTAATTATAAAAATATCAATGTGAATAAAAATGTCTAGGTAAGAGAGAGAGAAGCCTATGGAGGAAGCAAAGAGCAACTGGGATTTTCTAAGGGCTTTTTACACCCATTGCAGGGCTTGCACCCCAGGTTGAAAGCTGCTGGTGTGTGTTGCACATTATGTATTTATTTATATATATGTTATATATTTACATGATTTATAACGAACATTTTAGGTAAAGGGGATATTTTTGAAGGACGTTCCTTGCTTTTCCAAGAGTTTGGCATAAGCAGCCTGTGGGTATCTTTTTAAGATTAAGACATGAGCAGAAAGAAGCAAATGAAGCCACATGCCGGTTTTTCTTAAAATAGTTTCCAATTTGTCACAAAATAATTGCCTCCAAGCAGAGAAGTTTTGAGGAGATTATTCTGATTTGGTAAAGATTTAGGTCAAAGATAACAGGATTTTTTAGATCACACCCATCCTGCATGGCATGGGAATTACCGGTTCCTAGCAGTTATTTGCTCAGTAGCTTTGTAACTTAGACCCACCCATCTGAAGTGAGTGTGAATAAAGCACTTTTTGGTGTAGTGATATTGGATATTGGCTCCTGAAGACTCCAACCACGTTAAATTGCTGTGGCAAAGACCCTGCAAAGGCAGCAGGGGTGGAGCCCGGGTGGGATTATTCCCGTTCAGCACAACCCAGGCAGTGATAAACCCTGTCCCTTGTGTTTTCAGAGGCTGCGAAGTGGCGTTATCAGAGATCTTGAGCGTCAGAATCAGAAAAAGGAGAACATTCGCCTGTTAGAAGAGCAGATTGCTCTGACAAAGCAGCTCATGGAAGAGAGAGACAAGGCGCTAATGGAGAAACGTTCCCAGCAGTCCTAGGCACAGCCTGGCTCCTCAGAGGTTTGATTAAAGTCGTTTGGAGGTCGTTTGCATCTCACTTCATGCAGGTGTTTTAACTAACAGAGGGAATCTGTGAAAGACTGCTGATTTTGTGTAAGTTATAACCCAGCCTCTAAAGCTTTAGAGCAGCCAAAAAACCATTTCGTCTGTGATTGGCATTCGGACTGTGCAGACCTGGCTGTGGCACATCCCGTGTGGCTGGACTGAACTAGGGAAGGAACAGCTTACTGCTGTGCAGGCTGCCTCGAGGATGGCCAACAACGTCCACATGAGCGGGCTGCTCAGCCGCCACGACGATGAAGCCACCAGGACCTCCACCTCCGAGGGGCTGGAGGAGGGCGAGGTGGAAGGGGAGACCCTGCTGATTGTGGAGTCCGAGGACCAGGCGTCCGTGGATTTATCGCACGACCAGAGCGGCGACTCCCTGAACAGCGACGAGGGCGAAACGTCCTGGATGGAGGAGATGTCCTATTACTGTGAGAAGTGCCAGAAGTGGATCCCAGCAAGTAAGGCTGCCCCTTGTGTTATGGCTGGCTGTGGTAGGTGTTTGCAGGGGGTTTGTACTGGCCTGCATTCCTGTTTTACAGCTGGTTTGGCTGTATCCCATCGTGTGTTGGTGGTTGATGCCTGCTGGCAGGGGGTGTGTTGGACACCTCAGTTCATGAGCTGTGTGTGTGACCAGAGCTGGTGCTCTCCGTGAGGAAGTCAAACTGTCTTCTTTCATTAGTATAGAATATTAAAGCTCAGAAATGTGCCCACCCTGACAATTCTTGCAGCTGTTCAGGGGCTTGGGCCAAGTGACTTGACCTCTCTTCTCACTCTCATTATCACAGATAATAACCCTTGCTGTAAAGCTCTGGGGAGGAAAAGGACTTTGTGTGTTATGTTTTTTTTTCTCCCTGTTGATTTGTCACATCTGTGGAGCATATGGCTAAATATCAACCTTAATGTTTTCCCAATAATGTGAATTTAAGTTGGCTTTCACAGAAACATGTCCAACCTGCAGCAGCCAGCTCTGGGGGGTGTTTGGAGCGAGCTGCAGACCTTGATCCCTCTGCTCTGGCACTTGATATAAGATATATGCTGTTAGCAGTGTAATAGACAACTTTACTTTCTAAATTCTGGATTATCTGATCTGTTAGATCCAAAAGCTAGGTATTGCCAAGCACTGGTTGACTTTGGTTTTGGTGGGGGGTTTTTTGTTTGGTTTGATTTGGTGGTTTTTTTGGGTGGGTTTTTTTTTTGTTTGTTTGTTTCTTTTTGGTTTTTTTGTTTGTGGTTAGAAATAATGAACTGTTTAGGTGGCACCTGCCTTGCAGATACGTCAGAACGGCTTTTTTTGTCTTAGAATTTGCCAAACGTTACGGTGTAGGAATCTCCTCTCAAGGCGTGTTAGTGAATATTTAGATGTTGATGTAATGAAACCAGCATCAGACTATTGAATTACTGTGCAGTAAAGGGAAATATTAACTTGAAATGTATTAATAGAAAAATGAAGCAGAATTAAAGGTAGCATGAGCTATCTCATGCAGGAGCACTTGATTTAACACTCAATTTGTTTTATTTTACGAATATGTTCCCCTCTGCAGTTGCCGTGGAACAAATCCAAGGAGCAGAAAATGCCAATTGCAAAGCAACAGTAGCCACATACAAATGTGCAGAGTAAACGAGCTGTGAAAGGGAGATACTGTGCTCTTTTCCCATCATTCAGTTCTAGGGAATTCAGTTATCCCTTGTGAAAATGGCCAAGGTCCTCAGGCAAATAATCCCCTTTTTGCATGGAATTGTCATTTAGAAATTCTCTTAATCTGCCAAATGTGGGGGTTTTCTCCCCCATCAGACACAGTTGCAACTTGAATTCTGCAATTCACTGTGGAAGCAGGGCATCCATATGTTAAAAATGCTTGCTCCGATGTTGTTACACAGGAAAAGAGATGAAATCCTTGTAGAGAAACACCTTTTGAGTGTGACTTTTCAAAAACTCTCTTGTCTTAACAGTTTCCCTGTTCTCTGATGTTATTTTTCAGTTTTTCATATTTGTGTAAATTCATTCCTGGTGAGTTTAGAAGCCCTGATTCATATGATTTTTTTTCCTCTGTTGCAGAAATACAGAGTTAGAGCCTGTAACTTTGGATGCATGGGGGTTTACAGGTGGCTCTGGCTTTTTTTCAGACAGACCTGATCTTGGAGGAATCCATATTTCTTTGCAGCACTTCTTCCTGTAAAAGGACAGAAAAATTGTTTTTTGTCTTTTCATTTTAGGTCAACTGAGAGAACAGCTCAGCTACCTCAAAGGAGATAACTTTTTCAGATTTACTTGCTCTGATTGCTCAGAAGATGGGAAGGAGCAGTTTGAACGCCTGAGATTAACATGGCAACAAGTAAGTGAAATGTTTGTGCCAGCAGAACAACCGTGGGACTTTCTGAAATTGTTGTTTGTTGTGTATATGCTACCTGGAAAAGGAGGAGCAGGTATTGGTAACAAAGGAGCATTTGCATGAAGTTCAGAAATTAATTAGCTGAGGATTGCCTGCACATGAGAACTTCAGCATTTGGCAGGGAAATTGAAAGATAATCATACAAACCACATTCCTTTTCTTTTTTCTTTTTTTTTCCTTCCCCTTATGTTGCTCATGAATTCATGGCTTCAGGCAGGTTTGGAAAAGGAAAATAAATGCAATTTGGCTGCTAGGCATGAACGTTTTTTTGTATATAAGAAAATGTAAAATTAGTGAGGTGGCAGCATAGAAAGCTTGCCAGCTCCCTGAATACAAAGCCCCAACCTGGCTGCTTTTTCAGTAGCATCAGTCCTTGCTGGAATTCACTGTTTCAATCATTTGCACACCTGAGCAATCAAAATAACATCTGTTTGCATCCTGTGGGACAGTAATGGTATGTTGTCTGATAGAAGATCACAGAATCACAGGAACAGCGAGGATGAAAATGACCTTTGAGATCATCAAGTCCAACCCCTGACCCAACCCCACCACACTGTTAGCCAGACCGTGGCACTGAGTGCCACATCCAGGCTTTCCTGAAACACCTCCAGGGATGGTGACTCCACCACCTCCCTTGGCAGCCCATTCCAGTGCCCAATCATTCTTTCTGTGAAGAAATTCTTCCTGAGGTCCAGCCCAAACCTCCCCTGGTGCAGCTTAAGATGTGTCCTCGTGTCCTGTTGCCGTGGCCTGGGAGAAGAGGCTCAACCCCCACGTGGCTGCCCCCTCCTGTCAGGGGGTTGTAGAGAGTGATGAGGTCTCCCTTGAGCCTCCTGCTCTCCAGGCTGAACACCCCCAGCTCCCTCAGCTGCTCCTCACAGTACTTGTGCTCCAGACCCTTCCCCAGCCTTGTTGTCCTTCTCTGGACACTCTCCAACCCCTCAATGTCCTTCCTAAGATGGGGGCCCAGAACTGGACACAGCACTCGAGATTGTGGCCTCACCAGTGCCGAGTATAGGGGAAGAATCACTGCCCTGGTCCTGCTGGCCACACTATTCCTGATACAAGCCAGGATGCCATTGGCCTTCTTGGCCACCTGGGCACAGCTGGCTCATGTCCAGCCTGCTGTCCATCAGTCCCCCCAGGTCCCTTCCTGTCCGGCCACTCTGTCCCCAGTCTGTGGCACTGCAGGGGTTGTTGTTGCCAAAGTGCAGGACCCTGCACCTGGTCTTGTTAAACCTCCTATCATTGCATTTGGCCCATGGATCCAGCCTGTCCAGGCTCCTCTGGAGGGTGTCAAAGGCTTTGCTGAAGTCCAGGTACCACAGCCTTCCCTGCATCCACCAGGCAGGTCACCTGGTCATACAAGGAGGTCAGGCTGGTCAGGCAGGACCTGTCCCTCCTAGATCCATATTGTAGGTCCCAAGTGATGGCACTCAGGATGATCTGTTCCATAACCTTGCTGGGCACTGAGGTCAGGCTGACAGGCCTGGAGTTCCCCAGATCCTCCTTCCAGCCCTTCTTATGGATGGGTGTCACACTGGCCAACTTTCAGCCACCTGGTACCTCCCTGGTTAGTCAGGACTGATGGTTAATCACAGAGAGCAGCCTGGTGAGCTCTTTCACCAGCTCCCTCATCCCCCCAGGGTGGATCCCATCTGGTCCCATAGACTTGTGAGCATCCAAGTGGCTCAGCAGGTCACCAGCTGCTTCCTCCTGAATTACTGGGGGGCGTTCTGCTCCCTGTCCCCATCTATCAGCTCAGGAGGCCACTTGTCCTGAGGACAGCCTGCTTGATTGTTGAAAATATCAGCCTTGTTGGCTTTCCCCCTGGTTCTTACCCATAGGCACTCAGCCTTTTCCTCATATAAGGTAATTTGGAAGACCAGTTTGAACTCCTGCAGTGCTTTCTCATGGTGGCCCCTGCAGGGGAAAAGGTGTAGAGGTCTGTGCTGGCAGACTGGCAGAGTTTCACCAAGTTCCAGCTGGGCTTCTGGCATTGTACCCAGGTCTCTTCAGAGTGCCATGGGGAAAGGGCAGACAAAATCAGAATGGGTGAGGAAGAAAGCTGTGATCACCTCCCCGGGCTTCCAGCAGCCAGAGCTGCTGCTGCTTCTGGGTAAGTGGGATTGAGGGAAGTGGTCAAATTAAATTACCTGAAGCAGCAAAAACGGGGACAGCGATTTCTGGACTTTTTTCAGAGTATGTGGCCTCAACAGATCCATATCTTCGGCCAGTCGAAAAGAGAATTATTTTTGAAGTCCTGAGACACTGTCCCACATGACTTTAAAAACCCACAAAATCCTAGTTATTGAGAGGGATTGTGAGGTAGAAATAGGGTGAAGAGGACATTAAAGCTGTCCATATTTCCTCATTTTGACATCTTTGACAACGCATCCCAGAAAGCCAGGGTCCACTGTGAGGAGACCCATCTCCCTTAAAAAAACAGATTTCAGACTTCCCTAAAGGGTGAAGTACAAGTCCTTATTGGAAGTAGTGCCAAAGTGAGGCTGTGTGATTGCTGAAAGATGATCCCAGCCTAGCCAATTTTAGTTTTATTCCAATAAATTAATTTCAATTAATTAAGTAAATGTAATTAACAGTTGGTCAACTAGGATTTACTTGAAAGAGGTGAGGTACTTTTCAAACCTGCCCTTTAGTTTGGTATGTAACAGGTCAGAGTGAATTTGGTTGTGAAGTCTGTGAAAGACTGTTGTCACAATGTTTCTGATGTATTGGATTGTGGGATTCTTTGTGATCTTTTTTTTATTTGAGAGACTGTTTCCCTACCTTTGCATTCAGACCCCAGCTGTACTGTAATTCATTTATACCACAGCTGCACAATTCTTGTGTCTCAGCACAAACCTGCATAACTAGGCAACTTGTTATTCCCCTGGGATGGAGAAATCTCTGGAAGAATGTGCATTCAACAATAGAAAGACAAGAATGGGCAGCATGAAACTGAGAAGAAGATGGATTGCAGAAGTTGCCTATGAGATGTTGCAAAAATATTTATGAGGGAGCAAAGATTTGTGTGTGGCAGCTGTGGGGGTCTGTTCAGCAGAAAAAGCAGAAAGGATTCACTTGTATGCAACACTTTCTGTTCCAGGTTGTCATGTTGGCAATGTACAACTTGTCTCTGGAAGGAACGGGCCGTCAGGGGTATTTCAGATGGAAAGAAGACATTTGTGCTTTTATTGAGAAACACTGGACTTTCTTATTAGGGAACAGGTAAAGGCACGATATTTCCCTGAGGGTCTGGTTGGTGAGCCAAAGGAGTTAAAACCTGTTGCACAGATGGACAAGAATCCTGGTTAATCTGGTGACATCTCTGTTGAGCCTTACAAGTGATTAAAAGGGGAGGATTTAATGCTGAGAATCTGAATGCAGGCAGGAGGCGTACACTTGAGAAAGAATCAGCATTTCTTATTGGGGAAAAACAACCCCAGGAATGTCACACAAATGCAATACAAATGCATGTATTTTGGATTATTTCTTACCTTCCCTTAGGCAGCATATGAACCTGCAAAGTCTGAGTTTATTTAAAGACTCACAATGGATGGGCTAATCCTGGTATTGCCAAACTTTAAGGCCAAAAACGTGGTCCAGCAAAGTGCTACTACGTTCCTTGGCTATAAAGCTTGCAAGGATGAAGTTCTTCAAGAGCCTCACCTTTTAGATTGTTTTGGATCTTAATGAAATGGCTTTTACATAGTAGGTATTAAACAACTGAAATGCTTTTCAGTATGTGTAAAGACACTGTCAGAGTAGGAACCCCTCTTGTAAAGGGCAGCCTTCATTTTCCAGGTGAACAGCACATTTTTTCTGAGTGTGCTGGACCTGTCAAACTCAAGCCTCACTGTCAATGCATGTGCTGTGGAGGCAGGGAAGGAACTGAGCAATCCTTGGAAGTTGTAGATTTGATTGACTTCACAGCTTCTTTTCTTCCCCAGGGATTTCTCTGTTGTAAGATCTGGCCTTTCTTCTTAACCAGATTTGGTCTTTGGCTTTGCTTTCAGTGCTTGTCTGTGCCTCCTTGCTCTGTTCTCAGAAATGTTAGCATTTGTCCTCTCTGGACCACAGGGACCCTGACAGGGGGGCAGCTGATGGCCCATTGTGCCTCATTCAGGAAGCTGACACCTCCTAGGGTTTGCTGCTGCCTTTTGAGACTTGCCCTGGGAACGGGGCACTCCTTGCTGTGATTAAAATTTAGAGAGTGATTCCTGGCCCCAGACACAGCCTTCCCACTTGCCTGGACAAGCCACTGATGGAGCAGAGACAGCTCAGTCGTGTGCGTAGCGGTACAAGCCGTGCAATGCTGTTCTGCCTTGGCATATTGAGGTGCAGCTTATCCAGATTTACTGTAACACTCCAGACTTCGAGCTGGGGCACCTGGGTTGGGTCCCTTACCTTTGAGTTTCAGTACCCCAAGGTGTGTAACTGCAGCACTTGGGCAGCAGTGAACACCAACTCAGCCAAGCCTTGGCAAGTACAGAAGTTTCTGCCAGTGGGGGTGTGCAAAGGCAAGAAATAATACTGCGTTTCTGAGCAACTGAGTTTAGACTCTGCACCGTGATCCTGATTCTCCAGAGTCCAAGGGAGTACCTCAGTTATTGGCTACAAGGGCAGATCTTCAGTATTTCTTTTCACCTCGTGCCTAAATGACATCTTAGCCCTGTGACCAGTTCCTAAAGGAACAAAAAGTGCTCAGATGCCCAGTAAGAGTTCACTGCCCAGCAGAGGGAAAGGCTTAAATGCAGCTCCCTCCCTCCAAGGGGCCAAAAAACTGCTCCAAGAGTATTTCAGTGTGTGTGCATCAGTGCAAGTGGCAGAAACACTATTCAGGATGGAAGCACAGCTGGTGAGTGGGAATCTAACCCTTTTTTCCTCTCTCTGACCACAGGAAAAAGACCTCAACATGGTGGAGCACAGTTGCTGGCTGTCTCTCTGTGGGGAGCCCCTTGTTTTTCCGCTCGGGGGCACAGGAATTTGGAGAACCGGGATGGTGGAAGCTGGTTCATAACAAACCCCCAACGCTGAAACCTGAAGGAGAGAAGCTGTCTGCATCTGCATTGAAGGCAAAAGGTAGCTCTGTCCCCAGTAGTGTGCAGATTCCTTATTGGGACAGAGCTGGGAGATGTAAGAAAAGTTCAGTTAAAACCACGTGTTTGTGGGCATGGACAGGTCCTCAGTTTTGTTGTGCTGTAATGGTTGACTTAGGAGAACTATGGTGCATATACTGTAGTGTGAGAAGCCTGTTACATTTTATTACCTTTTTGTATTGTGCTGATTTAAAGGGTTTTGAGGCTTGTGCAGAGTGGTTTTGGTTGGAGTTTTTTTAGCTGAAATCCACAATTTTTCCACTTCTCCTTACCCTGGGGAATGTCTTTTATCTTTTGTCACTAGATGCAAATTCTCCTCTGTGGAGAGGAACAAAATTTGGGCCTTAATGAGTCTTTAGTCATACATTGGCTTAATGCTACATGTCCCAAAGTGAATTTCTTGTACACATTGAAAGCCCATCATTTAAGCTTTGTAGTCAGTGTGTTTTTGGCTGTGTAGTGTGTGTCCAGTGACTGCAGAAGCTCGGTGTCTGTCAGAATAAGCAAACTCCTTCTTCAGCAGCTTCCAAGCCGCCCCTGGATCCCATCATCACCGTGGAAGGCCTTCGGAAGCGGGTGAGCCGCAATCCGGTGGAGTCGGCCATGGAGCTGAAGGAGAAGAGGTCTCGCACGCAGGAGGCCAAGGACATCCGCAGGGCCCAGAAGGAGGCGGCCGGGTTCCTGGACCGCAGCACCTCCTCCACGCCCGTCAAGTTCAGCAGCCGCTGCCGCCGGCCCGACATCGTCCTGGAGAAGGGAGAGGTCATTGACTTCTCCTCGCTGAGCTCCTCTGACCGCACGCCCCTGACCAGCCCCTCTCCGTCGCCGTCCCTGGACTTCTCTGCTCCCGGCACTCCTGCCTCGCACTCAGCCACTCCCAGCCTGCTCTCGGAGGCAGATCTCATCCCAGATGTGATGCCCCCACAGGCACTGTTCCATGGTAAGGGCCACCATGGCTTTCCCTTAGTGATGTACCGTGTGGAGTCTCATAGGAAGATGTTACAAAAAAGAAGCTCCCAATGAGCTGCAGGATCCTTGGGTGAGATGGAAAATAACTGGCAATATTCTGTTATCTTCGTTTCATATGAGAACGACTGGTTTCCCACAGTTGTATCACCAGCTTCTAAGGCCAGAAGAAACTCCTGTCTGAGAGATCCTGAATAAACAGTGGGTAGATTTCACACAGCAGCTGCTGGACCACTCAGCATAAGCATTTCATTGCAAAACAGACTGCACTGTTAGATAACAACTCTAGTTTTGTCTCAAGTGTTTTTCATGGGAGAAATTTTATTCTCATGGTAATATCCCAGTATTTTGTAAGTTTGAACGTGCTGATTAACAGATGCTGAATTTCAGCAAGATTGCAAAGCAGTGATGCAGGCTGAATTCTCTTAGTTCCTTAAGGAGCCAGACTTCTGGGTGACAGGAAGAATAGTGAGGTTCTGTAGAGGACAGAACCTCTCCAGGGTATGCTAGCTGAAGATACAGCTCACCAGCTTGAGCTTTTGATCCCCAGTCTTTGGAAATTTTCAGCAGCTTAGCGTTCCTCAAAGAACATGAGCTTGCAGCTCAGGAGGGGCTCTGTTTGCAGATGCCAAGCTACAAGACACTCTAGGAGCCAGATTGATTCTGTGGCCTGAAATTGTAATCTTTACAGCATCTCCTATCCAACATCAGTAGATCCAGGAGTACATAGAAAATTAAGCATGTAGGGTAAACCCACACTATTGTTCCTTAGCAGAAACATCCTGTGATAACTGTTTTTGAAATGGGGCTTTGATGTTTAAGTTATTTTTTTCTTTTCCTCTGGATTGTTTTGATCTGTTCCACAGATGATGAGGAGATGGAAGGAGATGGAGTCATAGACCCAGGAATAGAGTATGTGCCGCCTCCCAGTGGGACAGCTGGTGCTGGCACCATGATAGCAAGCAGAAAAAAGGTGAAGACAGCTGAGCAGATCAAGCAAGAGGTGGAGAGTGAAGAAGAAAAAACAGAACGGATGGAAGGTGACAGTGAAGATCCTGAAGAGTCAAACACACCCTTGCAGGTGAGAGGACGAGACAAGGGGAAGCCACAGCTGGAGAAGGATGCTAAACCCAGAGTTCCCAAGCATACCTCAGTTAGCATCTATGAGGAAAAGCTGCTGCTGAAGAGACTGGAAGCCTGTCCCAATGCTCTGAGCATGACCCCAGAGGCCCGGAGGCTGAGGCGCAAGCTGCTGGTCAGGCAGGCCAAGAGGGAAAGAGGACTCCCACTCTTTGACTTGGACCAGGTTGTGAATGCTGCCCTGCTTCTGGTTGATGGGATTTATGGAGCCAAAGAAGGCGGTGTGTCCAGGTCCCCAGTAGGGCAAGCAACATACAGAACCACTAGCCAGGACTTCAGGATCTTGGACAGATACCAGGTGGGTGTTCCCAAATCTAAGTTAGCTTTTGGCACTGGTTATTTTAAACCTTTTGCTGCTGATAGCAGTGTCACATTGAGGTTATTTGACTCCTAAAGTGACAAGGATTATGTGAGCGAGACTCATTTTGGCTTGGGGCTGTGTCCCCACCAATGCTCTCCTAAGTTTCTTGCTTGGGACGTGCTAGTGCAGCACTGCTGTCTATCAGTGTCAGCACCACAAATGTCGATGTATTTGTACTCTAGCCCTGCCCAAGTGCTGATGGTGGAGGCCTGGAAGTACCCAAACAGGGAGGTGCTCTTTCATGTGTGTAGGGTGGAGGTGACTGGCACTTTCCTGAGTGAGAAGTGCAGCTCATAGGTTTGGACACTAAATTTGGGAGTGCGCAGCAGAGTCCAGAGGTGGGACTATCGTGGTTGAGTCCATCCTGTCACATTGAAAGGCCGTTACTCTCCCTCTGTACGATTCCCTTGTTAAATCACTGACTGATCTTCCTTCCATTGTTCTGCATTTTTCTGTGCATCCAGACAATGCTGCCCGCCACGAAGGGGTATCGCCAGCAGACAACCAAGTTTCTGTATCGCCTGGTAGGCTCAGAAGACCTGCTGACAGACCACAGTATTGTCAGCCCTTACACCTCCCGTGTCCTTAAACCTTACATCAGGTACAGAGGGTCTGAGCTTGCTCTTGGCTTGTGCACCGCCAGCCCACGGAGAGGACACCTTTCTTGGGCAGTGCTCCTCACTCCTCCTCAAAGTACAACCCAGTGCACCATGGTAACCGTGAAGGGAAAGTGTTTGATTTAGCCGAGTAGTGAAATGGATTGCATTGGGAAGGGGAATCTCCAAGAGGGGGTAAGGGCAGAGAGGGCATTGCTGTAGCCATTCAATGCAAGTTGCACCTGCTCTTGGGTCAGAACCGTGGTTTCCTTGCTCATACTGCGAGGAGAGACTGACTGGACATGGTCTGGAAAGTGTCCTGGCCTCTGGTACAAGGGTGTTTTTCCTGAGCTGGGGGCTGTTTTCTCACACAAATGGAAGACTGTTCTTTTTTTTTTTTCCTAAAGTTGAGCATGTCAGAAAATATTTCATGGGTAGTACGCATTTAGCTGCAGTGCCAGTTATTGTTGCTCACTTGTTTTTTGTGTTTCCTTTTCACGTTCCTGGCAGACGTGATTATGAGACGAAGCCCCCAAAACTCAGGCTGCTGGCAGAAATCCGGGCAAATCCACACAGGAATGATCTCAACTGGAAGGCTGAGCCAGAAGCACCCATTGATTACTGCTACGTTCGCCCTAATCACATCCCCACGATAAACTCCATGTGCCACGAATTCTTCTGGCCTGGTAAGATTTCTCCAGTGCTTGGGTTTCTATGAAGGAAGTGGTTTTGTTCAGAAAAAAAATGGTCTTAGGCCAAATTTTTCTTCAGTTGGTGTCTGGCTGGTTCTTAGAAACCCATTATCTGATGTCACAGGAATGCGTTTGAGGTGGAGACTGGGTTTGGTGTCTTTGTCTCTTGAGATCATGTAGAACTGGGCAATTAGGCCCTAATTAGAACAACACTTAGAAAAATAGGTGCCAATAGGAGTAGTCTGGTAGTTCAGTAGTTAACTCAACTTAAGCATCCAGTGAAATGTTTTGCAGAATCAGGGTTTGAAATAAACAGTTTTATACCAGAGATTACTGTTCAATACCTTTGTGAGAAGGTTTCTTCCTAGCAGCCATAAGCTGGGTGTGTTGGAGTGAGAGTTGGGAAGTCGTATGAGGAGTGGCTGGGCTCACTTGGTCTGTTCAGCCTGGAGGAGACTGAGGATAGACCTCATCATGGTCTGCAGCTTCCTCAGGAGGGGAAGCCAGGGTCAGGCACTGATCTCTCTCTGTGGCCACAAAACCCAATAGAACGGCTCTGAAGCTGTGTCAGGGAGGGTTTAGGTTGACTATCAGGAACAGGTTCTTCCCCCAGAGGGTGGTTGGGCACTGGAACAGCTCCCCAGGGCAGTGGTCACAGCACCAAGCCTGCCCAGCATGAGTTTGGACAACGCTGTCAGGCACACACTGTGACTCTTGGGGATGTCCTGTGCAGGGCCAGGAGTTGGACTCCATGATCCTGGAGGGTCCCTTCCAACTCGGCTTGTACTGTGATTCTATTAATTGCTTTTACAACTGCTGGCTCCGCTGTGATGTCCTTTATTTCTTCAAACCTCAGTATTTACAAGGTATGGGCAGGATTAGGTTTGAATTTTTCTGTGTCATTTCTTGAGCTGCAGGCTCTTTGGGGACAGTGGCTGCCCTTTGTGGGGGCAGTTATGAGGCTGCAGTCTTAAGTTCTTCTGAAATAACAATAGGGATGTTCTTCTCCTGCATGCATCAGTTTCTCATCAGCAAACAACGCAGCAGACTGATTTAGAAAAGTCCAGTACAAACAGTGCACACCTTTATTCCAGGTAACTGTTTGCTTTGTGTTTTGATTATCAGATAGTGATTCAGCTGTAGCTCAGCAGTGCCCATCTGCTGCAGTCAGGATGGGAGCTCTTTGTGCTGCTCATTATGCAAATTGTACAGTGTGGGGGGAAATAACCTGGCACACCTCTCCTTTCACAAGCTGTTTCAGAGCTCGTGAGAGACACTTGCAATCCCAGCAGAGGCTGGACCGCTTTGTCATAGTCTCTCCTCTCCTGATAATGCATTTGAAGTTCTGGCCAAGTTGGGTTGCACCTTCATTAAGTTCTTCAGGACTCACCCCGTTTTATTTAGCATAAGGAGCATGGGTGGGTTCCACCCAACTATGAACTGTTCATCGTTAAATCAAAAAGCTGACACTCCCATCAGTCTGCAAACAGGAACCAGATCTTTTCCGTGGTGAAAAATTTCTGAGGCTGGGATATGATTATTGCACCTTGGTTTTAACAGGAGAGGGAAGTGAGGAGTTGGTGCTTTGGGAGGTAAAGCCTGGATGCAGATGGTTTAGCTGGTACAACTTGGGGGTGGGGGACAGGAATATGCAGCTGGGTGAACATCATTAAACCTGCACTTAGTTCTTCCATCCCTCCAACTCCTTTGTTTCAGAGTTGTTCTTGCCTCTCCCAAGGCAGAACCACTTTGCAGGTAGTGACTGCAAAGGAGCTGGTGGAAGAGAGATTCCGTGGTGTTGTCTCACAGTGCCTTGTGCGCTAACGGGAAACCTCTCCCTAGTGGGAAACGTCTCCAGGGGTGAACAATCCAGAGCCGAGCATCTTCCTACAGGAAAATCTGCACCATTGCAGAGCTGCCAGTGTGCCTGGGGCAAGGAGTGTTCCTGTCCAGACACGCTGCAAGGCACTCCACAGGCAAGGCAACGGCAGCCTGGCGTAATTAACACAGCTCGCTATTGCCAATCGATTCCTCCCACGTCCTGCTCCACCCAGCTTACTCTCGAGCAAGAAAATAACTCACCCACTTTGTGCTCAGTGCCTTCTGAAGTCTTGCATCTCATCAGGAGTGACTACTGGAAAACACACTCTGCTATTTTGTTACCCCATGTTCCAAATATATTGCACTTGCCAAGTTGAGGCTGAAGGGAATGTTCCTGGCACATCTCATCTGTGTCTTGCATCTCATTTGGGGTCTGTCCACACAAATTACCAAGCAGTCAGTGTTCAGTGCCTTGAACTGTCCTGCTTGGTGCTGACATGCTGTATGGATGCTCTAGGACTGCAGCAGCAGGGTGATTAGGCAAGGTAACAAACTCCCAGCCTCTTTTTGTGTCCAGCCTCTGACTTGCAGAAACGCCACTGCCTGAGAGGCTGTTTCTGCCCCAGATTAGAGAATTTGCATGCTAAAACCAAGTGTTTTGATATCATTGTAAGCTGTGGTCATGTTCACAGTGCAGCTCCACAACCAGCTGAGTGTGCACGAGAGACAGCAGTAAGAGCTTCAGGCAAGGTGGAGAAAAAAGAAAGGAACCATAGCAGGCAATGCTACCAAAGCTGAAGCCCAGTTTCATGTGTGCTGCTTCTGAAGAGAGTTGTGTTTTAAGTTTTGGTTTCATCCTTGAGTCATTTGAAAGGAAATCAGCTTTGTTAGTTTTTCCACGCAAGCTTCCCTGCTAAGTAGGCAGATCTTGTTTTGTCTGTTTTGTTGTATCATCCCCTTTTTCCCTTGCATACTTACCTGGCAGGGGAGACACCAGGATCAGGCAGCTGGTTTTTCCAAGGCAGGGTTCATCACCTGCACTCCTGGTGCCCTGAGCCCTGGGATTTCCCAAAATGCGGGAAATTTGATTGCTTAATTTGTAGTAAAAGAGTACTCCTCCAGCAGGGGCCTTGGACTAGATGATCTTCAGAGATCCCTTCCAACCCCAACTATTCTATGATTCTGTGATCTCTTGATATCAGAGCTTTGAAATAAAGGTTAAAAGAAGGGATCAGGTGTTTCTAGAAAGCCTTAAATGCCTGAATTTCCATGACACTTTTCTTTTGGTTTGCAATGCTTCCAACTGCTGGTCCTCTCTTTCTCCCCAGGAATTGATTTGTCAGAGTGCCTGCAGTATCCAGATTTCAGTGTTGTTGTCCTTTACAAGAAAGTTATCATTGCCTTTGGCTTTATGGTGCCAGATGTGAAGTATAACGAAGCTTACATCTCTTTTCTGTTGGTGCACCCTGAGTGGAGAAGAGCTGGGATTGCAACCTTCATGATTTACCATCTTATCCAGGTAATGAAATCATCCCATGAATCTGCCAAAGAGCTAGCTCTGCCTTCTTCCTTGTGTGCACACATGCAGATATTAGAGAGTAAGAACCCTCTGTGTGAACGTTTATGGGAGGAAGTAGCTTCTGCTTTGGAAGTTAAAATGTATTTAGGAAAACAACCATCCTGGTCATGTCCTCAGAAGTAGTGGGATGCTGCACACTTCAACTGTTTTGGGATTAACTCTGTGTTCTTCAGTGGTCAATAGTTTGTGTAAAAGGAATACTGTAAATGGGGGGTTTAAAGGAGAAAATGAGGTAAGAATGGGGAGGGTCAGTTAGAATTATTGCAGCTTTCTTGCTACACCTGGAGGTTTATTCCATGCCTTAAATCACTGATCTCAATCACTCACTTTCACTTTTATGCTCTGGTTCAAATACAGCTGAGTTAATGATAACGAGAAAGTGTTTTTGCAACCTCATTGTTTGTTTAAACTGCCTTGTACTGGGCCTTGTTCCACAGGAACACTTGGGAAAATTAATCTCAGCTAATTAAACAGGTGGTATTAAAGGAGTTAAATTTCATTAAATCTCTGAATGAACACTGTTATTCAAGTGGTCTTAATTCCATTGACTTTTTGGAATTAAATTGCAGGAAAGCCAGCTTAACTGTAAGGATGCAGATACATGTCCTGTACAGAGCCCAACTCTGCCTCTTTAGAACCCACAGTTTAACCACTCCCTGAACTCTCCTGGCAGAGATGCCGATGGGAAACATTTCTTAATTTGTTGTAGTGAAGATGAGCTGCGCTAACAAAAACTCACAATGAAACTGTTTTTAACTCTCACTTATTTGGCTGAAGCAAGGTAGGGAGTGCTGGCAGAGCCTTGGGGACAGTGATCTGTGCTTTGGAAAAGCACTTTCTGCTCTTGGGCCGCCCGAGGGTAACTCTGCTGCCTGCACAGCTCTCTGCAGTGTTCACACAGGCCTCTAATCAATATTCTTTAAACTCACCCCTTGCATTTCCCAGGCAGCTCTGTGTGAAGTGTTGAAGGAAATTGCCCTCAACTCAGTCTGTTGATGTGAGATGTCAACACCCAGTGGGAACAGGCGCCAAGGTTTGCAGGGATCCAGCAGGTGGACTCTCAGAGACTTCTCTCTCCAGCAGAGCTGAGATGCTGGAGTTGGCAAGTCAGCCACAGAAAATCCTCACACCTTTTTGTGTGATGTATCACACCAATTAACCTAATCCTGCTTGCAGGTAGACTAGCATGAAATTCCATGTTGAGGAAAGCCAAGCAAATTTGAGAGATTTGAGGTTCATTAGACACACTGAGAGCTCAGCACTGGATGTTTGGCTCACGTTAGATTTATTTTGCCATTGCCCACTTTTTGACAGTGGTAGAAGGGGTTTAGTCCTGTAGAATAAATGGTGATTGTGACCTGTTCCTCAGTCTCCAGACTGCTGGTGCTGCTTTGAGCCTGCTTGGGCTTGGGGGTCTCCTCTCTGTAGCTTGAGACACTTTCCTGCATGGTTTAGATTAAGAGTGGGTTGCTAACTTTGGGATGAGTTTGGGGCTGAATTCCTGGGAACAGCATAACTTAATAGGAAACTGTGTTGATGCAAATGGTGGCGGCTGGTTTGCTGTCAGAATTTACCCTCTCATGCATCTGGCCCAGAGGACCAAACTGCATTTTCTTACTGATCTCATTCAAATTTTCCCCAAAACAGCTTGCAATTACTTCTTTTTTCCTTCCTTCCTTAAATCCCTCTGAAAGTTTTCCCCTTGAATGTTTTGTCTTGGAGATTTCCTAGAGGGTATTACTGTTCCCACTTAGAGTTACAGTACACTCAATATACATGGAATGCTATTAAATCACTTGATGAAAGCAGAAAATAAATTATTTCAGCATCTTTATCAGAGTGTTGCTGGTTAGCATAATTTAGGATCTTCAAGGTAACTTCAGCCATGCTGTTATTTGCTGTCTGAACTGAATTTCCTGCCTTCTCAGGAGTCAAGTGCTGTGCCCTGAAGGATGGGAGAGGAGCTGGGTGGGATAGGCAGGAATTCCAGCATGACAGCACAGAGGTGCTCTGAGAGAGCTCAGCTCTGTTTGCTGACAGGGAGGAGTGCAGAGCCTGATCCTCTGGCATGTTTTGTCTTTTCTTCAGGCCATTGTATTTGAGATCAGTGCTGTACACTGAGATTATTTTTAATTAACAATTAATTTAGTAATTGACAATGGAGAGATGACGAATTGTAATAATTCCAAACCTGCTCTCATTGTCAGAGAATCCACGTTTCCCAGAAACAAAGGCTTGGAGTGGCAGCAGCAGCATTCCCTTTGCTGTTGCTATGTGTGGTAACTCCTGTGTCGGGGCCTGTGACTTTTCTCACATTTCCTCAGTACCTTGGATCCCTGAGCCGATGAAGCTCCTCACCTCCACATTCCCCCAGAGGCTTTCTCATTCTCTTGCAGTGATATCTCCTTTTTTTTCTTCCCCCTCCTCCCTTGGCAGACCTGCATGGGCAAGGACGTCACCCTTCACGTCTCTGCAAGCAACCCTGCTATGCTGCTCTACCAGAAGTTTGGATTTAAGACCGAGGAGTACATTTTGGATTTTTATGACAAGTATTACCCCTTGGACAGCAAGGAGTGCAAGCACGCCTTCTTCCTCCGGCTGCGGCGCTGAGCTGCCAGAGGTGTCTGGGGAGCTGGGAAAAGCCCAATCCATCCAAAAAACTCCCCCAGCTCTCGGTGGAGGATGTTGGCTGCCACAGGAGAGCTGGAACACACTGGTGTGTTTATCCCTAGGACTTTGGATGTCAGCAGTGTGATGTTGTGTGTGGAAAATGCAATCTAAGAGGATTGATTCCTATGCTCCAAGGGGAGAGGCCTGGAAATGCCAGCTGGGATACACTGAAACCACTGGAAAACTTAAATTCCTTATAGGGAATTTTCCTGCCACTGTTACTTTGGAGATCCTCATTAACAAACAAAAAATGTTTTTCACTTCAGATGGTCCCTATGGATTTCAAGTTTTGAAACCTGTCCAAAAAACGTTGCAGGTTTTTTGTCTCTGTTCTTGTTTATGAGCAAAAATGAACACCTAAACTAAAACCATGCAGTGTTTCTGTGGTTTGATTGCTTTGGTAGGAACTGTGTCTCAAGTCTGTGAAGGGAAATAAGGTATTGGTGCCTGTAGCTGGATGTTAACTTTAGGAAAATTCTACACATGCCAGGTCAGTGGTCCTGGAACCGTGTTTCAGGAATACTGAAGAGCGTGTGGATTCTCGTGTTCCCAGGTGCAAGGCTCAGAGGAGACACCTTTGTTTTGCTCCTTCCCTTCCCCTCCTTGCCCCGTTCTCAGTGTGGAGTTCTCGTAATGCAGTGTTTTGTGTTCAGGAGCGGTGTCAGGTGGGTTTGTGTCTAGGCAAGGGAGGGCACCACAGCTGCTGGATCAGCTCTTTGGAATCTTTCCATCTCTCTGCCCCTTGTTGGTCTGCAAATCAGCCCTTTGGGTACACCTCCAAGCACAGAGCAGCCTCACGGGCTGCAGCACCCACCTCCTCCTGCTACAGGCACTCTGGCTGGAAGGAACCCACAGCAAAAGTCAGTGGGGATGTTTGAAATGCAGGCTCTGATTTGTAGAAGCAATCTGCTTGCAGCTTGGAAGGAGGAGAGAGCAGAGTTGGGCCAGATCCAGTTCTTGGAAGCTCTAAGTATCAGTGAAGACGAGAGCAAAGAATAAACACAAATACACAAGAATTTAAAAATACAAAGGGTTTCTCTGGTAGTGGCTCTTGTCCGTTTCTACAGTGTAGCAGCTTCTCTCCCTCCCTGAGTTTCAGTGCAGATGAACAGAAATCTGCACTGACCAAAGGTCAGGCTGTGCCTTTTAACTACAGCTCACATCCACTGGCATGGACCTTTCACACCAAGCCTACAGAGAGCTACACACCAAATGTGACTTCTTTGTCCTTGATCTGCTGTACGTACCTGCTGGCTACCTGACTATAGCAGTAGTTGCCTTAGCAGAGTCTTCATTTTGGTAACGGAAGAGAAAGGGACGCAAAATGTGTTTTTGTGTAGCCAATGTACATCATCACCAACACAAAAGCAGTGGTAGTGGGAGGGAAAACCAGCCCAGCCAAGGGTTGTATGCCTGAACATCCATGCACCTTTCTGCCTGTTTCATGACTAAATTTCATAATTTTTAATGTTATTAATGTTATATGAGTTAGCTGTACTTGGAAAGAAAAGAAATACCTGTCTTTATGAGTGGAATTAAAGCCCTTTCCTTGGAAAAGCCTGCCTGTAGTCATACTGTTTGTTAAGGTGTCTCTCCATCTTATTTCATTGGAATTTAGCTCCAGTATGGCCTTTAGAGGATGTGTGTGAGCAGCTGACCAAGGCAAGAAATTCCTTATTTCCCTACTGGACACCCCCAGAGAAGCCACACACATGCAGGCCTTAGCAGGCTCCTCCTTTCCGGACAGAATTAGAAGATATAAAATAATCTGAAGAAGAGGACCAGTTCTGCATTGTGTTCTCAAAGGTGACCATGAAGATTTTGAGAACCATCGCTCTGTGGCTTTGTCCCTCAGAGACTGCCAGGTGAAGATGTCGCTATAACACTCCTGTGACATCTGCTATTGTGATAAGCATCAGCTATGTTTATCAAATTTTAAGTAATCTGTATGAGTTTTAGGCAACCCCCACCGGAACGTTTAACTACAGACATCCGCTAGAATAAACAATGTATATTGTACTGGCAATTGTGTAACGTAAGGAGCAGTACGCATGCTTNGCAACACCGTGGAGCAGACGCAGAGCACTCCAGGAAAAATACGTCAGCCGGAAACCAAAGAAGATAACGAAGGAAGGAGAGGGGAGGGGGCGTGAGCCGTTTTTGTGGGGCACGGAACCCCTGGCTGCCCCAGCGCTGGTTTGCCTGTATATCACTTGCTTAATAAATTTTTTCTATTCACCATAATTGGCCTTAAGCGACTTTTGTCAATAACACTATGCTGCAGACAGCTTGTTATCCAGAACCTTCATTTAACCCCAGATCCTCAAAAGCAGTGAACTGGTTAAATGCGTCTGAGCCTTTGCATCTCATCTGTTTTCCTTCTGCAGGAAGACTAGTAGGAATGAGCTCGGTAAAGCTTAGAGAGGGTGGAGATGAATATTGCTATTCTGCATGTTTCTTGCTAATTTGCCCGTAGTTCTGGGGAAATTAGTCAGTTAACAGCTATACCTAGCTTCCTCTCAAGATAACATTTCCAACCCATAACGTTGAAGTTTAAATGGCTCTTAAGATGAGCAGCTTAGGGCCACTGCTTGAGTGGCCGTGGCTTTGCAAGGACTGAGGCTGTTCCAAGGCACATAATGAAGCAGCCACACGGTGCTCTCAGCGCTCTGCTTCCCTCTGGTGCCTCGGGAGCCCGGGTGCTGGGTTAGCGGTGCTTAAAGAGCCAACAAGAGCCAAACCCGCCCTGCTCCCCTGAGCCGGGCAGCGACTGTGGCAGTGAGAGGATGTGCCGAACACAGCTTAACAAAGCGAAGCTTTCCTGGAGGATAAAGGTGGAACCTCGCCCTCTCCTAACAGGGCGGCAAAGCCCACGCGTTTCTGTGAGCTTTGATTCGTTGCGACCGAATACGCAACGGGAGGAAGGGAGAAAGGGCTATACTACGGTCATCTTAAGGGGAAAAAAAAAAAAAAAAGAGGTCAAACTGGCCAACTTGTCCTCCTTCTCCCTTGGTTTTATGCTGGAGGCTTTAAAAAAAAAATGAAGGCAGCCTTTTGGGAGGCGGCTGGAGCTGCGCGGGCGCTGTGAGGGCCGGCCCCGCTCCCGCCCCGCTCCCGGCCTGCCCCGCGCGCCGCCGTTTGAACGGGGCCATGGCGGGGCTGGCGGCGCTGCCCGACGTGTGGCGGCTCTACTTCGCCTCCGTCCGCGCCGCCACCTTCCGCAACTGGCCCTTCACCGAGGGCTGCGCCTGCACGCCCGAGCGGGTGAGCGCGGGGCCGGGGCCGCGGGGCCGGGGCGGCGGGAGCGGGGCCGGGCGGGCGCTGACGGCCTCCCGTGTGCCCGCAGATGGCAGCGGCAGGCTTCGTGCACTGTCCCAGCGAGAACAGCCCCGACGTGGTGCAGTGCTTCTTCTGCCTCAAGGAGCTGGAGGGCTGGGAGCCCGACGACGACCCCCTGTGAGTAGCGGGGGGATCCCTCGGCCCCCGCCCCGATCGGCGCCGCCCCGGCCCGGGGGAACCGCTGGTGGCAACCGG
This sequence comes from Orthonyx spaldingii, assembly GCA_013397795.1. NCBI lineage: Eukaryota > Metazoa > Chordata > Aves > Passeriformes > Orthonychidae > Orthonyx > Orthonyx spaldingii. The sequence goes on along the minus strand of VZTJ01002727.1, from coordinate 13,712 downwards.
GCGAGCGGCGGCGTGTGGCTCGTTGTGAGCTGCTGTCTTCTCTTTTATTTTCTCTTTCTTTTCGCCTCTTTTCAGGGAGGAACACAAAAAGCACTCTGCGGACTGTGCTTTTATTTCTCTTCAGAAAGAACCTGCTAACCTGACGGTGCAGGAGTTCCTGAAGCTGGACAAAATACGAATGAGAAAGGCACTTGTACGTACATGGTTTTCAGTCTTTGGATTGTTCAGCTGGCCTCGTTCCTTACCACAAGGCTTTGTGCAAAGTGCTTTGCTGTATCCAGGCTCGGGCTGGATCAGCTGTGTGCCCTTTCCTGGTTCTCAGCCGTGCTTTATGCGGGATGTATCCACTTAGTGGTAGAGAGTAAGGTATTATTTTTACTCCTTGCAGAAAAAAGCGGTTTCTCAGAAGATGACCAAATTTGAAGATAAAGCCAAGGTCCAACGCTGTGGTATAAAGAATCTGGCCTAGACTGCTACAGCTTCATTGCTGCCAGTGACATCTGTCCTGTCCGTGTGCTGTGGCACTGCCACTGTGACTCAATGGCAGTGTTTCCTGAGGCTGCTTCCAAACTCGCTTGCCCTGAGAAGCAGATGGAATTCTTCCCTCCTCCGAGTCTGTCTGGAAAGTACCTGGGCTTTGATCCATTGCATACGTAATCTTTTTCTGCAGGGATTCTCCTGATCTTCCTGCTGGTTTAATTAAGGATTATTACTTGCGGGTTCACTTGTTTTTTTCATGGTTTTTTATTTTTTTTGTTTTGGTTTTGTTTTGTGGTTTTTTGGTTTTTTTTTTTGTAAATCCAGCTGTTTAGAGATATTGCGTTCTTGTAGGGATACTGGTGGCTCTGATGCTAAAACTTGTATTTCTGATAGGAGCTGACATGCATTTCCATTTTTGTACCGAATATACCAATGCTTTTAGATACTTTGGCATAGAAGGGGGAAGGAGTTGTACAAATACTCCAGGGATTTAGGATTGTGGCTAATAACGTTGAGTTATAACACATTTTAGTGTGCCTGGTATTCTTGTAAACTTCCTTTTGTAGTTGGCTGCTGCCTCATGTTGACACATTTACAAATAAAAGTTGAAGGCAGAACAATAAAGTAGTTTCACTCAATTTTCCAGAGGACAAGAGTTTGACCTTTACTGCAATGGGCTGTACTGAATGCAGTTTTAACATCAAAAAAGAAAATAAGCTCAACAATTACAGCTTGCAGTGCTGTTGCTCAAGTGTTAAAGTCTCTTAAGCAGCATTCATCAGGCATTAAAGACATTTCAAAGACATTCAAATTTACTTGTGCTTGGGAAGGTTTGGTTTGTCCCTTTCCTTGCACAAGTTTGGAAAGGAAAATTTGCAGAATAGAATGCAGTCAGAGAGAAATTGTGCTCTGAACTGCTGGAAAGAAATGGGGGAATCTTGGACAAAATATGACTCCACACAGGTCGTGGATTCTGCAGACAGAACTGGACACACATGATCAGGTGCTCCCAGAGTCAAAGAACCTTCAGCTTTATTTGGGGGAAAAGTTTATTGTAATAACACACTGATGAGAACAACGTTCCTGTGTCTCATGAGTTTGTTCAATGTTCTCTGTCCAGACTTACTTGGAACAGTGAAATAAATAACCTTATCATCTCCTGCTGCAACAGCCAAATCCAGTGCTGAGTGCCCTGCTGCATTCTTCTTTTGCACGCTTGCATTGCATCTGTAAATACAGAACACATTGGTTTAAATTCTGAAATTCATTGTAAGTAGGTGAATGTTGATGTGGAATAACTTTGGAATTTCTGGATGCTCCTTCCCGCAGGGACACGGGGCAGGCTGTCGCCCTCCAGGGGTGCCAAGCAGGGTTGTGCTGGCAGGCTGCGGGAGCCTTAGCTGAGCTGGAAGCCCAACCTCTGCACCTACCATAACAGGGCTCGGATGCTCTCCTCTCCCTCCAATCCCAGCAGAACTGCCTCATGGAGAGGTGTGCTGTTGTGCCTGCACAGGAGGAATGAGCAATGTACTTATGACCTAAGGAAACTTGGCAAATAAAACTTAGGAAAATGAATAGGAAGATACAGAATACCCTACAAGTGTGGTAGGCTTTGGTGGGGTTTATCATACTAAGTTGAAGTGGGTGGGGGAAGGAACTGCATAGAACAGCAGCTTTTGTAACAAGTCAGGAGAAATCTTCAAAGCTGGCAGCTGGAAGCAGGAGTGTGGATACTGCCATTGAAAGGAGCTCCTCCACTACAGATTTGTGGGGGAGAGGTAGGGGTTTAGTTCTAAAACTGGAACGTGTGATTTTTTTTGTAAAACTTGGAAAGAGCCAGGGTAGAGGATCAGAGCTCACTTACGGCCCTGACTGCTGGTCAATGTCAGCCCCCCTCTGCACCAGAGGGGAGATGGCTCCTGTGTGCTTGTTCGGGACAGCAACTGTGAGGGCAGGGCGCTCCTCCTTGCTCAGGGAGTTGGGGTCAGCCCCCTGGAACAGAGCAGAGGGAAAGGGAGCTGGGAAAACCATACATTTCCTTCAGCTTCCACCTTGCTTTTGTATTATGCCAGTTCTATTTGGCAAATGGACTTCATGCTCAAGACAAAGAGAGGTTCAAAGTGTGTCTTGCTTTCTGCTGAAAATGTTGTCATCTCCTAGCTCAAAGCCAGAGTAAATGTGTGTAACAGTAGCCAAAATGAGATCCCACAGCAGAAACAGAGGTTATGCTTGCTTTTGCTATACAGAGGACTTGATCCTAAATTATAAAACTAATACTATTTTCTGTTTGGCCTTGACAAACCCAGAGAAGAATGCCTTATGCACCAACCAAATAGAAATTTAGGGGGAGCATCTATAAATGTAAACCAGGCCCTGTCTTCTCTAAAATGCTCTTTTAATCTGAAGACTGGTATTGCAAGGCTGTTGCCTCCAAATCACCAAGCTGAAGTTGCATTCCAGGCTAATATTCAAGCAGCAAACAGCCAAAGAGTTGAAAAAGGAAACTTCAGCAAGCGTGACCTACTTCTCTGAGCAATTGTTCTATGAAGGTGATCCTTCTTTTCCCAGTTTGACCCAGTTCATCCAGGAGCTGTCTGGACTCTGGCTGTGGAGACACACAACAGCAGTAACATTTCACACAGTGACAATACAAGTAGGTGGGCCAGGTTCTGCCTTGGAATGAAAGTGCAAAATTTCCCACACAGTGGGATGAATTCAATGTATCTGAGCCTCATTGTTACTAATCCCTGAATTTGGGAATGTCTTTCTGAACCTGAGCAAGTGTTGGGTATCTTGTTGGGTAATATCTCATTGCTGAGGTCTTCATTCAGCAAGTGTGTCTGCAAATGATTTGATTTACATCAATGTAGCTCTCCAGGGCTGTACAAAGATCTGCTCAGCACAGTAAAATTAATCAGGTACATGTTTGGGATTAAAGTTTGAGGCTTCCAGAACTTGTGGAAGTATTTTGTTTTAAAAACGTATATGTTTTGCCTCAGAGAAATTAGTTTACTATATCTTAAAACAACAACAAAACCTAAACCTTTTCTTTTTATTTCTTTCCAGCTTTCATCCTCCTTTTCTCATCTTGAAAGCTCAATCACTTGACCAAGCATTTTTATCTCTGGACTCATATCACAGAACTCTCTATCTTCTCCCACCTGTTGAGTTGGCTGACTGATCCAAGCTTAGATTAATGTACATTTCCCTTTTGAAAATTTCCATGTTATTACTGACAATCCCTTTAGTAGACAGTTCTTTCATGAAATTTGGTCTGCAGTGGAAGTAAATCCCTGCTTCTTGAATTAAACTAGGCCTCTATGGAGTCAAAGGTTGTAAAGTCAAGGGAGGATGACAATACCTCCATCTGATGTTGCTTCTGAAAAAAAATCTGTAAGAGAATCACTCTGCAACAGTCCTTAGGCCTAATGCAGTGTCAGAACTGAATGTGTTCAAAATGAGAGGAAAAATCTAATTAAACTCTTAGTAGACAAACAAATTAGTTATTTTCAGTTTTGAACTAAATGTCAGTTACGAATGCTCAGGTTTTATATTAAGTTGGACTTTTATCCCCTGCCTCCAGTCAGTTATTTTAATCCTTGGATGCTCTCCTTCATGTTAGTGCTGCTCTATAAATCTTTTTTCCTATATTTGCAGAAGATACTTACGGAGAGCTTATATTCCTGTCCCATAAGTGCTCTTGACTTGGTTTTCTTTATTTTGCCTCTTGAATAGAAAAGATTACGATCATCTCTGCCTACCAGAAAGGAAAACAAGTATTAATTCAAAGCAAAGTCAGTAACCTGACTAGAACTTGGAGGAGAGATCTGGAAATAATTTATCCACAATCAAAGCAATATGTATCAGTTTTTTGCATGAGAAAGTGATGAAATACTTGTTGCAGCTCATACTGGTTTTAACAAAAGGTTTTCACAGCTCCCAGTGCAGTGACTGCCTCTTGCCAAGTCTCAGACTGGAAGCACAAAGTGGATGAAACTTACATGTGAATTAAGTATGTCAAATGGTGCTATAGGAATTTCAGAAGTGTAATGCTGACTTTATAACTGGTTGATTTAATGAAAACATAAGTCCAATATGAGATGCCCAAAATGCTGAGCTGTTACTAACACCAGTGGGAGATTGCAGTTAAATAACTTCTCTGCAAACTAGGTCTAGAATGAATGTATTTCATAATTTTTTGTCTTTGCCAAATATGCCAGAGCTGGCAGTCCCTGGCAGAGCTCAGAAGTAGAGATAATATTGATATTTATGGTTCCTATTGTAAAAGAATATGTGAAATATCTTAAGTTTTACTGCTATAATAAAAACAGCACTGTGAGCTGTGGCTGCTGTTCACTGGTTTCCTCAGCTGCTCCCTAGGGATGAAGTATTCCCAGGAGTTTCTGAGAGTCTGTACATTGCTTAAATCTCAACTCAGAGATATTTTGAGACTTAAAAGATCACCTTAAATAGGCACAGCATGTTTGCCTGCTTCAGTCTCTAAGCTTCCAAGCACTACTTCTGTATTCCTGACTGCTGTATTAATGGTTTACTGTAAAGATAGGGAAAAAAAATCTCACCAAAATTAGTCTGGCTGCCATCCTGCCCATCTGTGACTTCTGTTACAGCACTCAGGTAATCATTGCTGAACTTCCCTGCTCTGTTAGGATGAATATCCTGTACAATCAACAAATGCAGGCAGTTATGAAGATTATCATGTAATGCTGCTAGAATCTTAGTGGCACAAAACTGTTGTACATGAGAAAATACACAGGCTTTTAATACCGGTGTCAAATTACCACAAGACATTATCATATGTAATTGAACTCTGTTTTTAGGCAAAAATATGTACCATTTCTTTCTAAGCCTTGTGCTAGGTATTTCTTTTGATTTAGGAAAAAAGTGAGACAGCCTCACTTAATGAAATGAAAATTCTCATCCAAATGAAAGTGTTTCTACCACTTGAGAAATTTCACTTCTGAAATGATGTGATGCAGCTTTTCAGGCCCCATGTGGCAAGGTAAGCTTTCCAAGATTCCCCACAAGAGATACATTTTGAATTTTGGATTTTTGAAACGGTAGATTTTAATCTTTGAGATGCTGGAAATGTGTATGCCATGGTTTTTGGAACATGGTAATTCTGGAGATAGGGAGTCCAGATTTTGAACAGAGTTAACAGGAGCTCTGACAAACATTATCTCCAGACTATTGAAAATTACTAAGCTTATTCCTTAAAAGCACAATTTGCAGGCTGAAGAAAAGCAGGATCTGAGATCAAAAGTTAAGGGGTGCTAGAATCATCAAACAACATCACCTGAAGGAAGAAAGTTAATACTAATAGCCAATTAACAAAATGTGAGATGATAGCAACATAACCATGAAGTCTGGCTTAATCAGATAAGGATACCTGTTCACCCAGCTCTAACAGAGAAAGAAAAAGATTCTTTTCTCTGAAGCAGTAAGTTAACACCCTCTGAACAAAAGCATTTTTTGTTCAGACCTGAATTTAAAATATATCAGCATTCCATTGCTCTGGTGACAGCTTTAGACCAGCTGCCTCTCAACAGGCCCCATCCCCTGAACTGACCTTGTTAATAGCAGCAAAATTCAGTGTAATGATGACTTCATAGTCCTCTTCAGAGATGGTAGCATAATTAATCTAGAGAGAAAGAGCAGCCATTAGTATGTCTTACCAAAAAACCCCACAGAAGTACTTTTAGGAATAAGTCTTGCTGATGATGTTTCTTGTGGAACCAATGCACAAAATCACACGTGTGGCCTTTGCCCACTTGTGCTATTGTACCAACACTTCCCATGTCAATGAGAAAGGGACAGGTGTTTTTTGAATAATGGGAAAAATCAGAACAGTGGAAATACCAGGTGAATCCAAAACAAGTCATAAGGCTGCATTTTATGAAAGTTTAGTCGTTCTCCACTGAGATTTTGTAGCTGCATAAAAGCTGCTGTGTTGTAACTGGGACTCCCAGACCCACGAGAAGTGGTGGCTGCTTTAGTCACACCAGTCTGGGGAAGCACAGTCTGTATTGAAACTTTGAGTATCAATTCCTTGAGACAGCACTGCTGGTAGCAAGTCTACAGAAGTCATACAAAAATGAGTGCACAGGGGGTTATAAACAGATGGAATGAAGATTATATTGCAGCTGTTTGAGAATTTTGAGGTAAGGTTGATTATATTTCTAATCCACATGAGAAACTGGAAAAGCAGCATTAAACCCAGATAGCTGGCATCTGCTTTGAACCATTTCTGTTACTTTTGGGGGCACTGCTTTTAAGACAATAAACTGACAAAGGGCCAAGAAGCAGCAGGAATAGCCTTCCCTAGGCAATTTTATATTCTTCAGGCTTATCCTTTTGAGTCCTCTAGCAGCGGAAACAAGTTGCAATGGACTGTACCTCAAGTCTATTAAGCACATATTCTCTTATATTTATAGTTGTACTACAGCTTCTGAACATGCTGGTGGACAATAGGTCTGAGTGGATATAGAAATCAGGTGCAAAGTACCTACTGGAGTGTCATTCATACCTCCCCGAAGTGTAACTGGCACTGCTGCCCTTTTTTTTCCCTCCAGAACTGTTTTTAGGCTGGGTCACTCCCTGCTCCTGTCCACAGTACATGGCCACAAGTGGCTGTGCTGGCAGCACCTCAGCAGCTATGTGAGGGAGGCAGCTGCCAAGGAAAGCAGTGCAGGACTGCAGCCGAGCACAGGAATGGACTGCCCAGGGCAGTTGTGAAATCTCCATTGTGGGTGAGTTTGAAAAGCTTCAAGACAAACATCTGTCAGGAACAGTTTAGGCAGAGTTTGTCCTCCCTCAAGTCAAGGGCCAAACGATCTCTCACTCATTTCTAGAGTCCTAGAAGGTTTCCACCTTCTTACTATATAAAAGCAGCTGAGCAAAGGCTTTCTCACTCTCCTTCCGGCTCTCAGGTGAGAGAATAGGAATTGCCATTGGAAAGAAAGCAGAAAAAGTCTTCAGGAAAAGACTGAGTGAAAAATGAAACAACAAAACAAGAGAAATGACACACACAAACAGGTCAACATCTAAAGAAAGGGAGACATTTATTTTTCCAGTATTTATGTAGCAGCCACAATAATCTTCTCATGACCCTCCATGGAAACATATTACTCACAAGCTCCTTCCTACCTTTCCCATTTGACGTTCTCCAATCAGTGTTCTGAATTCAGGGTTGTTCTGGGCATAGCTTCTCAGGTGAGCACAAACATGATCCAGCTGTTTTCTCCAGTAACCTGTTCACAGAGAGTTAAGCAGGAGAAAAATCCTGAAAATGTGATTAACATTCCTTCTAGTTAAGTGATGGAAGATTTAAAAGATAGCATAGTTTCACTGAGACAAAAAAAAAATTCTGTAGAAAATTCATCTAATCAAGAAAATGAGAAGGAAAAGTCTGAAAAGCCAGGTGAAGCACTGTCTTATCCTTAGGTTATAATTCATCCTCAGGGCAACAAAGCCATGTCTTGGAATGATCCTTGGGAGTCAAAACTGGTCTTGTGTGAAGGGAATATCTCACACTATTCCAAATCATAAAAAAGGGAAAAAATAAAATATTACAATTAAGCAATTGTGTGTTATTGAACTGATTTTTAGTTGATTTGGGATAACTGACAGGTGGCAATAAGCCAAATCTGAAAACTGCAGACACAGAAACTCAGCATACACAGCATTTTGATCTGTGTAAATTATCTTCCAAATAAATTCCTTTCAATTATATATGTGAGAGCTTATTAAAAGCTTAAGCATTCCTGCTCTTTTGCCTGTCAGGATGTCTGAGTCAGCATTCCTTTATGCTGATAGAGGGCACAGAACATGAGGGGCTGAATGTGCCTGGATTAAAAACTCATCTTAAGCCATTTAGAGCTTTTGCACCCCCTGTCCAGGCACTTCTGGAGCTACATTCTGTTTTCATCACAGAAAGAAACAAAAGGAGTTGCTCTCATTTTTCACTGATTGTTTTCAGGATCTGGCTAATTTTCTTTTTTAGCATCCTTATGGTAAGTACAGAGCATGATTCATTTTATTGTAAATAAACCATGTAGGCTTGGTAACCTCATTTAACTTACACAATGAAGCTGCTCTGACCTTATCCTTTCCTTCATGTTAAATGAAGCTTAAAACAGTGAAAAGAGACCAAACCAGAAGGAAAGTGCTGCTCTGGCTTTTACAAGAGGAAGCAAGGGCACAGGTTTTGTGCTTGGAAGACTCAAGGTTGAACTGGTATGACAAACTAAACCAGTAAATGTTCCTTGTTAAGCAGCTTTAAATGGACAGAAAAAGAAGGATCCACAGAACAACATAAATTGTACCCTGCTGTGGTCTCAATATGCAAAAACTAATACAAGTTGAAAGCACTATTTAAAACATCAAAAATAGACTACTTGGTGAGTGATCTCTCCATAGAAGGCAGTATTATTTCAATAAAGTGGTTCATAACTAGCCTGTATCCCCAGATTTTATTAAAAAAAAAATCCAGATGGTCATTAACATATTTTTGCATGGTTGATGTTTTGTTAGATTTCAAAGAATTTTTGGGAGGACTGATGGAATTCTTGAATCCATGCTGCCAATTGCAGATTATACCTATATCACACTGATTTAACCTCTGTTACAGTAGAAAATGGAAGTCTTCTTTGTAAAGTTTACCTAGTAAATGCCTTGCCTCCCATTCAAAACAGACTGAAAGTACAGCAAAAAAAAGAAATACAGTACACACCAGCGGATTAGTGTTTTGATACTGCTGTGGTTTGTCCCTTTCTTAACTGTTTAGCTTTTTTTTTTTAAATCTTCACACATGAAAAGGTTAGTTAATAGTTGATATGGTCAAAAAATAATAACCTCCACCATCTTATTTAATCGTTTGTATTTAAAAACTTTAATATCAAATGTTTGATACTGTTTTCATTGAAGAAATAATGGTCATATTTGGCATATGTAAACAAGATTTTCCTGGGTGATAGTGCATGGTCTTGTTGATACAGATAGTTTTAAGCCTTGTATACAACTCAGCATGAACTGACTGTAAGAGACATTTATTGGTTTATGGAATGAAATAAGTTCCTCAGTCCTTGGCAGGACCTAATGGAGAATACATTAGACAGTGCAATTTCAACAAAGTTACCTCTGCTAAGTGAATAAAAATGAAAAGATTCAAAAGCAGTTCAGAATTTCTTCCCTACCTTTCCCAGTGACAGCAGTTCTCACTCACAAGTCAAGAGCTGTACTTCTGACAGAGATATACAAATATTCAGTGTTACTTTGTGCTTTTTTTGGCATTATTAGGGGCCAATCCTTTCTTATCTCTGACTAAATTAAGCTCCCTGATATGTTGAGTCAAGTGTTGTATTTCCTGTAGTGATGCCTAAGAGAACATGTCACATTTCAGAGCAAGGGAGGAGGAAAACAGATTTCCCCAATGATTATTTTAAAAATCAGAGTCCATCTGAATACACAGAGTCAAAAGAGGAATTTCTAACATTCATTAGCAACCTTTACTACCCAATAGAAAGTTAATTCTGATAACAGCCTGAGGGGGTTGACCTTCTGATTGCTGAAGAGAGCTAGATAGGAAAGGATCTAAAAGAGTAACTGCTCCTCCAAACCAGGGTTTGATGCTGTAATGATTTAAAATTAACTCATTCTATGGATTGCCCAGCCAGACTGCCCTCTCAGATTAAATTTTGCCCACTGAGCCATTTCTTAGATCCCTAATTAATACTGATGGACTGTCTTCAAGGGTTTGGGTTCCAGAAAGCTGAAGATTTCTCAGGATAGTAAAGCTAAAACCTTTCAAAACGGCAAGCATTTAATGACAACAAACAGTCCAGCGATTCCACAAAGAACAAAGTGACCACAAAACTCACTGTGAAAGTTGTCTGCAGTACTGATACTGCTCCTACTGCAGTCTGTGAAAGACTCTTTAATGAGTGATGTTTTCATAATCCTGTAAAGAATTCCTTCCTCTAGTTTAGTTTTCTTTGCTTCTGAAGCTTCTGTAATTTATTCCACCCCAAACAAGTTCCTCATGTAGATAAGCTTCATTATATTTTCAAGAGCTCTGATCCCCTGTGTCTCAGAGTTCTGTTTATCAATATCCCTGCAGGTGCCATCACAGCTCTCCCTGAAGTTCACACTGTAGGGGCTGGGGAGGGTGCTGGGAACTGGGAGCTGTTCAGTGGTTTCCAATTCCAATACAGGACACCTGCCTCCAGTCTTGTGCGATCTGAGGACATCAAACTACTGCCAAATCAGTAAGGCTGCACAGGGGTCAGTAGCCACAGTTTTGGTATTGCTGATAGCTTTCTTTTAGCTGTTGGTGGAGATCAGTGATTGAATTCTAAGACAGTGCACATTTACAAGTGACTGGTGGGAAGACAGACTTATAAAGATGTAAATCAGTGTCCTACTGATGCCACATTCCATAGACTATAATATTTTCAAGAAAAGGCAAGGTCATAAATTGTTTAGAAACCATAAAATCAGAATTTCTAACCTTTTCCAGGACTAATGGCTGTCAGAAGAGGCTTATGATCACTCATCTTTTCCATCTTTTCTTTTTGTGAAATTAGCTCAAGCTCCTTCTTTTCCAACAGTTTGCTGGATGGGTAAAAAAGTCCAATGGTTTGGGTTCCTTTATCTTCTCTTTCTGTTAGTTCTGCCCTTGATTTGCGCAAGGAAACAGGACAAGGTTGCCAGGCAACTTGAGCCTGTAATAGTTTTGCCTGTGGGGGGTGGAGGAGAAGGGAAAATATAGTAATATAGATAGAATTAAATGGTTTACAAGCATCACTTAACCAGAACGGTACACCAAATTGTAAGGGAATGAAAAATGTGGCAGGAAGAATCACTAACAAATTTTAATTTATTTAGCAGTCTGTAACAACAATGCAACTTATCACAAATATTCAAGCAAAATCCAAATTCTTCACAATTGCCAGGAGACAGGTATGCTTTTGTAGGGCAAAACCTGGCCTTGCTAAGTATTGGGCTCTTCACTGTAGTAGTGAAAAACACTACTACATTTGCGTGAAAGAATATCAGCAGGCCATAAATAATTCACAACCAATAAGATAAAAGTACTTAAAGAGCTAAGACTTTTGAAAGGCTGATTGTTACTCACTTTACCATTTAGAAAGAGGCTGGATCAAGGCCTTGGGCTGAGGCTGCTTTTCAGCAGAAAGCAGAACCAAGGCATTTGCCCTTGTGCTCACAGCCCACAACCTTGTCCTAAGGAAATGAATGGAGTTGTGCTGATCCACACCTGCAATGGAGCAGCCCCTCAGCTGTGCCCAAACCTGGCTCTGTAACGCTGTGTGTCCTACCTGAGAGGACCCCAGCGAGTCCCCAGCACCCATGGGACTGCCAGGAGAGCTCTGCCTGGATGGGGGCTCTATGTAGGCACCACAGGACATGCAGAAGCGAGCGTAGGGCTGGTTGCTGGTACCACACTTGGAACAGGAGAAGTAGGATGGAGGAGGTCCAGGCTGGAAAGTTCAATGCAACATTTGTCACAGGAGAAGCAAAGGATGAATGACTCAGGAATGTTAACAGCAGAGGAATGAATTAAAAGGAAATAAAGTACCACCCCCGCGTCCCCTGGTACAGTACAGCACAGCACTAATGGTTCTTTATGCACACAGGGGAGTGTTTCAAATTTTTGTGCATTCAGCTCACAGAAAACAAATTCTCCTTGAATGTGATCTTGGGTAGAAGCACTGTACAAGGGGAAATTGTTTACATTGGTTGTAACTCTACTGAGCAGCAGTGAAGTACTTGTCTTTACTGAAGTTAAGGAGGCCTTCAGTCAAAACAATTGCATGCATCATCTCCCATCTGGTAATTGCCTCTATAGGTGATTACAGCTCAGAGTTGTTACAGGAAAACTTGCATTAGGTTAGCCTATACTTTAGTCTTTGGTGGGTAAATTACTTTGCCTGAGCACAGGGCTGTTGCATCTCAGCTGATGCAACGATCTGGGGCTTGTTGACCCATGATAATTTCTTTGCTACTCTAACCCCTTGGGTCACTGACTGATGTGGGGTCAGGATGTCTTATAAGCCTTTCATTTTTCCATATACAATCCTCTACGCTCCAAGCAGGTGTGTTGATAATAACACTGTTTGCTGACTGACAAGAAGAGAAGTCTGACACTGCTGCAGAGAAGCAGAAGCAGGTTTGTCCCCACAGCCAGCAGGAGCACGTGCCTTGGCCCCACACCAGGCGCAGAAGCGGGCGTCGCTCTGGTTCACGCGCTCGCATTTTGAGCACAGAGCCGTCTTCCCCTGCTGAGGGGGGCAGGAGGCTCCTCCAAACACGGGCTGAGAAAACAAAACAAGCATTAGGGAGAAAATGCTTCCCATGAAGAAAAGTCCATAATAAAGGGAAAGAGGAAAGCAAGTTGCTCTGACAACTTGAAGTAATATTCAGCCTAAATGAATTATTGCAGCTTAGTGACTTGGATCTAACCTATAATTTTGTTTTTCATTACAAAGCCATGGTAAAATGTAACACTAATTAATTTGAAAATATTTTTAGCAGAACTAGCACCAAAAAATAAAAACCTTATCAATGGTGTGCTTTTAAACTGAGCATTTATTAATAGGGCCCTATGTGTAAGTACAGTTGAAATTAAGATAGAGGTTTCTCTGCTCATAAACTTGCATTTTCAAATCCAACACACAATTTTCTTTGTACCTTTCTTTTTAGTAGTATAGCAGGGAGGATGTGTTCACATAAGGAGTTTCCTCATAGTTTGGAATTTGCTGCATAAATATTTTTTTGCACTCTTTTGCCTCATGCAAATCACATACTACCCAACTTTTCTACAATTAACTTATATGAGTAAGCAAAGGAAAACAGGGTTTTCATCTGAAACTTCTAGACCTTAAGTACAGTTAGGACAAATAGGACTTAAAAATGTTTTGTTAGGTTTTGCCTCACGGCTTATGCAGTTTATTTTTTCTGCAAGTCAGGAATATGGATAAGGGACAGAACGCAAGGAAAATTATTTTGATTACACCACAACAGCAAGTAAGCAAACACAAAATATCCCTGTTTTCATCTCTGGCCTGCATTGCAATTTGAACAATGTAATTTGGGGGTTCAGTTGGAAGATAAAATTTACAAAAGCACAAGTCTAAATATGTTCTCAATCTAAATTATTTAATAGCCATTAATAATAATACATTCACTATTAATAT
>VZTJ01002726.1:0-29660 GCA_013397795.1 Orthonyx spaldingii | reverse complement strand
CATGGAATCGAGTGGATATATCATATCATGCAGCAGCTGCCGGGAAAGTTGAACAGTGCAACGGACTGCTTAAGACAATCTTGAAGACACTACGCGTGGGGATCTTCAAAAATTGGGAACTGAATTTAGCAAAGGCCACCTGGATGGTCAACACAAGAGGCTCCATCAATCGGACCGGTCCTGCCCACTCTGAACTATTGCACACCATAGATGGAGATAAAATCCCTGTGGTACACATGAGAGGTATTTTAGGAAAGACTGTTTGGATTAGCCCCACCTCAGGCAAAGGCAAACCCATCCGTGGGATTGTTTTTGCTCAAGGACCAGGTTATACTAAGTGGGTAATGCAGGAAGATGGGGAAACCCACTGTGTACCACAAGGAGACCTAAATTTAAGGGAGAACTCTGTGTAAGGTTTTTTTCATTGTGTGTGTGTATATATATGTATATATACGTTCAGCATGGTATTGATTAGGCTTGATGTAGATGGTAATAGAATAAGAGGTGGATAATGTCCTAGGCTGCAATGTAAGGTATATTCTATTACCATCTCCACAAGCTGTTAAAACAGGTGGGGCACTGTTCATTATCTCCTGTCCTGACTCACCCTTGATAACTCCCTCCAGGTGCTATCTCTGTTAAATGGGTCATCAAGAACCCACCTCATGACTCATGGAATTACCTCACTAGAATTACCTCATCCTGTTGTGATATGCTCCGCCCAGGGGGGAGGAGCCAAGCATTCCCTACTGGATATAATCTGGGTTTTGGAACTGCACCAGCCAGCCCTGCCTACTGGATTCCCAGAGGACAAGAGCTACCACTGGACCTTCAGGTGGAGACCAGACTTTCTACAGGATCACCGCTTCAACAGAACCACTTCGCCTGGACTGTTACCACCAACCTGACTAACAGGGTGTCAGGCTGTATCCAACTCTGTCATTGTTTTTCCTTGTATTATTGCATTTATTTTAATTTTCCTATTAAATTATAATTCTGACTTGCGATTTCCCACTGGTTTGTTTTCCAAACTAATACAGGCAGAGACCACTGAGAAGCAGCGGTGAGGTGGGGACGAGTCGGAAGCGTGGGACGTCAGCGCCAGCATGGGCTTCACTTGTACAATCACAATAACATTCCAAGATAGCAATGTGCATTGGTTGCCTTCAGGTATCCGGCAGGTGCTGGACCGTTGGTATGGTGCACTTTTGATTGGTCAATTCTCGACCACAACATGAAGTTTTTTGTTCTCCCTAGATTCATAAATGCAGATTTTACAGGGGAGATTTAGGTCATGGTTTAAACACTTGTACCTCCATGTCAAATTTATGATGTTATTGTGCCTATGGGAGCCCTACAACCAAGGCTTCCATCTCCTGCATATTGCCATAGTCCTGGACCCCCATTTCCATAGATTCTTAACTTCCACTGACTTTTGCCCTCCAGTGATATGTTTCTTGTTCAGAAAAAATATTTTAACTTAGAGTTAATAATGTCTCATTTAACTATCATAGACTGGAAATTGTAATTTGTGTTTGTATTAGTATGCAATAATTCAAACAGATGGTTTCAGTCAACGAGTTGAACTTCATGTAACAGTGTTAACTTGAAAGATTTTTATACAAACAGTTAGCAATGCATAAAGTTATTATAAAGGGATTTAGCTCTAAGATGTTGCAGATGTAGTAATAAAAATGGAAGAAGCTTATATCAAAGAAGTAACTAACCTATTGCTTTTACCTTTGTTTTTACACTCGCATTTTGCGGTACAGTTACCTATGAAAAAGTGTTATATCTTACATGTACATTCCCATATTAGCCTTCCTGGCCCTATCTCCAAAGGTAATGCCCATGCAAACCCGTTAGCTGGGGCTGTTGTTGTACCAGATGTTTTTCCTCAGGCACACCTGTTACATGAGTTCTTTCACCAGAGTGCAGCAACTCTTCAAAGACAGTTCCATCTTACACACAATCAAGAACAGCAGATTGTGCAAGCCTGTGCCAACTGTCAACAGGTTGTGTCCCTGCTTGCCCTCGGAGTCAATCCCCAGGGACTTCAAGCTTTAGAAATCTGGCAAACTGATGTTGCACATTTTCCTGAATTTGGTAGGTTGAAATATGTTCATGTTACAATTGATACCTTTTCTACATATGTTTTTGCCTCTGCTCACACAGGTGAGCGTACAAAAGGTGTTCGGCATAATTTTTTGTCTGCTTTTGCAGCTCTTTGGAGCACCTGTTTCCATAAAGACTGATAATGGACCGGCCTATGCATCCAAACAGATGGCTAATTTTTTTCATTTGTGGGGTTCTTTTCATTCTTGAATGACCCCATAGTACTCTTAAGTCCATGCTGTTAAAACAAAAAAGAGGGAGTGTAGGGATGGGATATACCCCCCATGAAAGACTGCAAAAACCCTTGTATGTTCTTAATTTTGAATCGTGTTCAGAATGACCTGACTCCAGTCTAATGCCATTTTAACAGATCACAAACTCCCTTAGAAAGAGCTCAAGTATTTATTAAAAATCTTGAAAGTGGAAAATGGGAAGGCCCCTTTTCATTAATAACCTAGGGACGAGGATATGCTTGTGTTTCCACAGATTGCAGTCCACGATGGGTATGTAAGAGTGGTCTGACCAGCCTTGGTTAGTCCGGCATCATCATCATCAACTTGTTGGGAAACCGAAGACTTGTTTAGTGACTGGATTGTGGGGTTCAAGCTGTAACTTTAAAGATTTTCACTCAATGAACAGTTGCTAATTATGTTGTTTATGTCATTACGTGAATGCATAGAGTTTTGTAAAAGAATAATTATTTGATGTTGCTTATATACATTCCTTTGGTTGTTCATAAGTTATTCATGTTACCACTGAGTATTTACCTATCTCATAGAAGTTTGTTTGTAGGATATTTTAGGGAAACCCTCCCAGTCAAAGTCTGAGCTCTGGCCCTGACTAGTCAGGAAATATGCCATCAGACCCAAGTGTTTCTGCACTAAAATTGTAATCCAGTCTGTTTGACTTGCTGATTTTACGTTACAAAAGCTGGACTTCCTTTCCGAGGTAAACTTGGAGGCCTCGCCCAGGAGGTTCTTGCTGTGAATTGGGACTCCTCAGAGATTGCAGACCTTGGGTAATGGTAAAGTATTTAAGCAGTTGATAATGCACACTTGTTTTGTTAAATGTATTATTTTACCGTTCAGGGTAAGAAAAGTCTATGTTACTAAGGTAAGAAAGGGGG
Source organism: Orthonyx spaldingii (assembly GCA_013397795.1). Classification (NCBI taxonomy): domain Eukaryota; kingdom Metazoa; phylum Chordata; class Aves; order Passeriformes; family Orthonychidae; genus Orthonyx; species Orthonyx spaldingii. Next base: position 26,419 of record VZTJ01002726.1, on the reverse strand, counting down.
AATTGTGGGAAGGAATAAGATGGGATTAAGATGCACCTGCAGCATGCCATGGCCGCAGAGAGGAGCTTGTCTTCGCCTGAAATCCTACACTGAGCCCGGCCCTACCGAGGAGCCTGCCAAAGAAGTGGGCAGTGCATGATCAAGGACACTACAAAACATGGCAACATGTGATAGGTCTTTTTGTATAATGCTTGCTTTGTAAAAGGATATAAAAATGGTTGCCATTTTGTAATAAAGGTTCCAGTTTCTCTGCCAGGCTGGGACCATGCCTCAGTACTCACAACTTCTCATACAGGAGAAGGATGCAGAAATGCCCTGGTGCTACCTGGGTGGATTTTAAGAGTGTGATGCATAAAACAGAATAGCTTTATACATCACTACTTAGGAGACTGCTTCCATCTCCATGACATACTACTGTGAGACATTCAGTTGGAAGGTACCTTTGTATTTCTTTCCCACTTGACAAAGAGAGCTGCTGGCAGAGTGTACCATACAAAGCACTCTTTGCCTTGACAACAGGAACATACTTCACCAAAACAGATTGGAACTTTTGGGTCACTGAGTCTCTTCCTGTGCTATGAGATGCTCCTTTAGTTTATGGAGTATTTTGCCTTCCTAAGTATCTTTATCGTTCGCCATCCAAATGTTCTGAAGTTGCATTAACACTCAGATGAATAAGGCAGTTGAAGGTGCCTTGTAAGCCTGTATTAAAGGACTTGAAACCTTTTAGGGCTCCAGGTTATTGATTACCTGACCTGTGGTAAGGTAACAAGCAAACTACTTTAGCAGGACAAATTTTTTTTTGTGAAGACTTCATGGTGTCCAGTCCAATGCTGACCATATTTACTTGTGTGTGTGTGTATGTATGTGTGCACAAATTGCATTAGCTACATGACAATAAATATATTATACAGCATTGAGTGAAAGGGATGCCACACGTCAACCCCAAACTGCTGCACTGTTCTACAGCTTCCGTCAGCTCCTTCCTCCTAGCTCAGCACGGACATGGTGAAGAGAGAGACACAGCACTTACTTGTGGTACATAACAAACATGGCTGAACCAAGAAAAATATTCTCCTGCATAATTCTGTACCACACATAGGTGTATTCACAGAATTACAGAACCATAGAATATCTCAAGTTGGAAGGGACTCGAAAGAATTAAGTCAAGTCAATTAAGTTAAGTCAAACTTGCCATTACTCGTAGGACTACTTAAATCTAAACCATATGAGTAACATCATCCAGATACTTGTAATTCACTGTTTCCATTAGATTGGTGTTTATTACAGAAACACTGGAGTTGCACGAGAACGAAACTAGTTTTATTCATACAAATACAGCCCTGTAGGCCTCCACAATGGAACTTATTGTGCATACGGCATACGTTTCACAAGAGCAACAACTAGAAATATTCAGAGAGCGTTTACTCTCTCTGTATGTATTTTGAGATATATGTTACATATATATATATATGCTTTATATCCTTTAAAACAAAACAAGTGCCATTAGGAAGTTTGACTTTTTGAAACATGCATGCATGCCAATTGCGTTTCACTGATTCATGCTAATTAGTGTTATGGACAAGTAAAAGGACTTCAGAAAAACTTGGTGGTTTTAAACATTTCACTGTCCAATAGTAATATTTTCAACATTCTGTACACTCGCATAAAAGACTGAATTTTCTCCCTAGCAAATGTTGCAAATAGGCACGCAAAGAAAATAATTGAAAGCGTGCTAATGCTTTTGAAAAGAGAGCATAGTCTTAATTGTCTAGGCTGGGTTTTTAAATAAGATAAAAATGGTGTGCAAATTGTCTGGCAGTTAACACCTCTGTAAGAAGTCCACAAAAACTGTTCCATTTGATGCTTGAAGGCAGGACACTGTATCTGTAACCTTGCTAAGTTGGATTACCCCCATTAGAATCCTCTGCTCTGAAACATAGAAGCAGGACAGTTGAGGAGCAGAGTGGCAGGATTTTCCAACCCACTGGAGATACCAGCATACCCTGGATATGACTTATAAAGTATTAATTAGCATTTTCATATGCAAGAATGAAAGGTTCATTGTATTCTTCTATTCATATGAATTTTTCTTCTAGAAATACAATACTCAGCAAAGTGAGGAACATAAATATGGTATAGGTAAGAGGGAAACTAAGGAGATTATGATAGACTGACATTTGAATGGTGTCAAACATTGTGCAATGAAAATGTGTACAAGAGAAATTGTATTTGAGAAAATCATATTACTGGGACTCTACCACTTAAGATCTACATTATCTTGAATTCATGTTGTATAATATTTCAGCTCTAAATGTGTAATTAGCAAGCCACTTTCTCTCTCTTGTGCATTTACAGTCTTTTTCTCAACAAGATCCACAAGTAAGTGGATCAAAAGCAATTTTTTAAAAAACAAGCAAGTTGCAAGTAAGCCTCACCACTCCATCATTTCCTTTGTGATGGTCATCTGAAAGATGTGACAAGAATTCTTTCTTATTCTTTGTTAAAAGCCTAGCCTACTTCTGGCACATCACACAAATACGAAGCATAAAGAAATGCTAGTAGGCACATCCCTTTTTCTATTTTCATTTGTGCTTATTAACAAAACATGAGTTTGCATTATAATGTGATAGAATTCTGTTTGGAGTCTTCTGTGGTTTTTTGTTTTTATTTTTGTTTTGAGTTTTTGTTTGGTTGGGTTTTTTTGTTTGTTTGTTTACTTCTTTTTTGTGGTGCTGTGCTGATTTGAGCTGGGATAAAATTCATTTTCTCCGGTGCAGCCAGTATATGGATCTGTGTTTAGGATTTGTGCTGGAAACAGTATTGTTAATACAAGGATGTATGAGTTACAGCTGAACAGCGCTTCCACAAAGCCAAGGCCTTTTATGCACTTCACCTCCACACTAGCGAGTGGGCTGTCTGTACACAAGAAGTTGGGAGGGGGCACAGCTGTGACAGCTGACCCACACTGACCATAGGGATATTCGAGACCATATGGCATCATTTTCAGTGTGTACAGCTGGGATAAGAAGGAGGGGATGTTTGCAGAGTTGGCATTTGTCCTCCCATGCCACTGCTATACATGATGGAGCCCTGCTTTCCTGGGGATGGCTGAACACTTATCTGCCCATGAAAAATGGTGAATTAATTCCTTATTTTGATATGCTTGCATGCACAGCTTTGTCTTTGCCTATTAAATTGCCTTTTATTTCAAGCCACAAGTTTTCCCACTTTCACACTTCTGATTGTCTTCCACATCACACTGGGGAAAGACTGAGTGAGGGGCTGGCTGGGGTTGAACAACAATAGGTGCCTAAATAGAAGGGAACAAAATAATTTAGGAACACTAACATGGAAGTGGAATTTCAGAGTACTTATCTTGTCTTTCTCTCTTGATCACTTAGCCTTAGATAGCCAACAGTACATATAATAACACAAAGATATGTCCAGAAAACACAGAATTAGAATGGAAAACCACTTGATTTTTATGACCTCAATTTTTATGATAAAGGGGTCCAAGAGAATTTTCAAACGTAATTTAAAATACCATTTTATTCTAAAAGAATTATTTGCTTCATTTGTATAACAGATATCTTTGACAGACATCTATGTAGACTTTGTCCATACAGAATATCTGCAGCTATACAGAAACACAACTTGTTCCGGAGAGGTGTGAAGAAATCAACACTTTCCTCTGAACTTCCTCCCTATAAGGAAATTTTCTTTCAATTTCTAGTCTGTTTCTAGTTCAGCTAGCATTTTGTCTGAAGGCCATGTCATATTTTGTCAGGTCTAGAGGGCCTATATTTCCTTAAAACTTTTTAAGAAGAATCTAGCTGAAAGCATTTAATAATTAATATGTTTGACTTTCTTTCCTTTGGAGATAGATTTCCATGGCTGACTTAAACAGCGTCGCTCTTCTGGCTCTTGAAAAACCCAAGTTACTGTGAAAAACAACAGATATGTATAAACTCATTGCAAATATCCATAAACAAGAGCGTTCAGATCTCAGGGTATAGCCAGGTATTTATTTAAGGTCTTTCAGTTGCTGATCCTGTGAAACAATATTTTTCCCCTGATTACAAAAACTGCTCAAGAGTTTTTTTTAATATATGGACGATTAAAAGGATGGATAGAAGATAGCTTTTTGGCACAAAAACTGTTATATAATGGGTTATTTTATTTTTGAAAGAAAAAAATCCTGAAGATACACACTAATCTCTTGTTAGTTCCTTAGTGAAAAGGAAAAGCTGACATAAAAGCAAGACTCCCACTGTAATAACTTCTAGCTTTTGCTCCCACAGAAGGGTAGGGCCTCATTAGTTTTATTGTTTAAAATAAAATCAGTACAAAGTAGCTTACTGCTGCCTTTGTTCCCACATCGTATGTGGGAAGGCATATTCCTGAAAGAAGTAAGAACTTTCATTAGACATGAGCAGGTTATATAAGAGAAATAAGGCTGAACCAGACATCATGATTTTTCTCTACAGTCTTTGAGAAGTCTAACTTTTCGTTTTGATTAGTGACATCTCACTAATACTGGCTCAAACTAGAACCCAAATATTAACTTGTGAAGTTAGGGAACATTGCACTGCCCACACATTCTGTGGATGAAGTCTACATAAAGGAAAAAGACATCTCTTTATGCAATGAAAGATTTACAAGTTGACACCAGTGAACAGAAGGCAGTCACTGAAAGATTTTATCAGCCATCCTGGCAAGACACTTGATGTTTTGCCAAGAATGTGCTTACCACTAAGTACAAGTGACTGTTTCAGATTTTAATGGTACAGTAGGCAGACATTAGGGCTACCATATTATCTAGGGGCATGTGTCCCCCACAAGCACAACAAAAATACCCCACTGCAATTCTCGTGCATTGAACACTGTTTGCATTGAAGTGGTGGGACAGAAATATGACAGAAGTCTGTGTACAAGTACAACTGTGTATAACTGCACTTTTCCTCAGGACACCTTGCAGCATTTTGCCAGCTTCCAACTTCACAGCTCTTCTACCAGCCTCAGCAAGGCAGCTCCAATACATCTCAAGCATCACATTCATTCCCTGGAGGTTAGGGAAGAGTGTGGCACAGTGAGTTAGAAAACCAATGTCTGGAAGACAATGGAGCCTGGTATAAGAGTAACAGCATCCTAGAGAAATCCATGCCTCTGTTTTTAAGGATGAGTATATTTTTCTGTTTGTGTTTTTCCATTATGTGTTGTGAACATGATTTTTAAAATAAGCTGGTTATACTTGAACATTATACATGGATTGCCTTTTAATAATATGACAATCTTGTCATTTCTAGAATAGATGCCATACTGAAAATTAGATTTTTAAAGATGTCTTCTCTGTCTTCTCTTAAAAATTTAATCTGAATTCACAAGAGGAAAAAATAAAAGATGAATATTGAGCCAATAACTCAAAATTAGTTTATTTGTGCAATTGTGAGTATTTCTGTTTCATTCTAGCTAGAAATAACATTTTCCTGTCTGCTCTGAAAATCTTTACTTGGAAATGGGGTTTCCAAGCACTTTTCAGTGAAAAATTTAGGTACTACTTATTACTATGCATGACAAAGTAGTAAGTAAAAGGCACATAAAGCTCTCTGATGATCATCTCAAGAGTTATTTGCAGATATAGTCTCTATTCCTTCTGCACACTTAATTTGCTCTATATGCCTTTTATGAAATTATAGGATTTAATGCCCAAATTATTGTGGATTATCTTCTTATGTGAAGTTGGCTGTAAAGAAGGCTCTACTGTCTACTTTCCCCACTGAAAACAGAACTCAAAGCCCAACATATCACCACCACCAGCAGCTAAACAACAAGAAAATGTATTGGACAGTCCATTTTTAAAAGGTAAGAAAAATAGAAAGTGAGGAAGTGACTTAAGTAGGCTCCACAGAATTATAGTACAATTCCAAAATAAAAAGCAAGTTGTAAAACAATCCAAAATACAGGGCTTCCTTCCACCAAAACCAGCCATGTTATTTATACTGGTGGTTGGCAATGAATGGCAGTGAGTAATGCAATTTACTTCTTTAGATGGCTGTCTAATCTCTTAGGTCTAAATACTGATTATGCTTACTGGGATCCTACATAAATTTGCTCAGGCTTTTTTTTTTTTTAATTGGGTTTTTTGGTGGTGGTTTTTTTGGGGTTTTTTTTGTTTGTTTTTTTTTTTTTAAGCTTCACGGAATATTGTTTGCAGTATTTCAGTTAGGTGTGGAGAAGAAATTTTTTGACTAGTTCATATTTATATTTGACACTATTCTTCTCAAAAAAACAATTACTTCTGTAAACATTTAGGAAAAAGATTCCACTCATGTTGTAACAAGTGTAACAGAATTAGATGCAGGAGGAGAATGGTACATTTTATACAGTTTTTATAAGGTCTCTCTTCATTCTATTAAGAATGTGAATTAATTTTCCCCTCTGGGCTTTGTATGAAGTCATGGAGCTTCTGTCGGGTATCATGTCCCGCATTTGCTTGAAACACAGATCTACATACTTTTATGGTGACAGCACACACTGAAGAAATTCTAATACAAATAACATAAAAAGTTCCCTAATGCTCTGCTATAAACAAAAACTGATGCATTCATTTTTAAAGCATGAAGACTAATAATGCAGGAGTTTGTTTTCTGCAGGGGAAAATAGTCTTTAAAGCTAAATAGCATACTGTGTTAGAAAGAAAAAAGATATCACTGCAAGCAGCACAGTATCAGCCTGTCTGGATTGATTTCCTCTGCTGGAGCTAGAAGTAAATGCACTTCCACATTCTTTATTTAGAGGGAAAACTATTCACTTTGGTCTCAGATGGCATTGAAATCTGTCCACAGCTGAAATTATTTAGCACATTGATCCATCCATAATGAAACCTTACCCATACCATCTGATTTTCTTGCCACCTCTAAGCCTCTTTCTGCCTCCTTGTTGTGCTCAGTTCCTAACTCATAGGCCTGAGGTCATCCTCCTCTTCTTTCTTTGAAGATATATTGGAACTAGACATCAGGAAATATTCAGTAGTATTTCCATGGTTTGCAATATGCACAATATGTTGGCGATTATGCAAGAATTGCCGAGGATAAACACAGGCTTCTGTTATAATTTCCTAATGAAGATTTTCAGTGATATTTTGAAGAGTTAATAAAATATTTTGGTATTGTTTGCATTCCTGTAAGTATACCCTAATCTCTGGGAAATTTTCTTATTTTGCTCCTGCGCACTACTACCACAGATATCTACAAGAAGCCTCTCCTGATCTGGAGAGAGCAAGCTGGAATCCCTGTGGAAGGAAACACGTCAAATTCTGAGTCAGTAGATAAGCAGCTTTGCACACAATTTTTCAGAGTATAAACCATTTGCTATGTATCATTTCCCAATTGTGTTAGAATTCAGTATTTATTGAAATTATTATTCTGACATCTTTTATTTATGAACAGAAGACGATACTGGATTTGGGAAGCTAAACATTATCTTCTACTTTTTTTTTTGGAGATTATAGTATAGTTCTGATGCTAAATATAGTTTGTCAGATGCTTTCAGTTTTAAATGCATAATTAGATGCAAATCTATTGTTATCCCTATTTACTAACAGCTCTGATATACTGGTATTTTCTCTCTGAACACTGAAATTTAGGAGAATTACTGTCAATGCTATGACAGTGTTATATACCCTCACTGAATTCCCAGGACTAACACTGTAGGAGACAAGGTGACTGCCTATCTGAGAAATGGCCACTGAGCAGTGAAACTGAATATTCAGCAGGGTCTCTATTCTTCACTAAATGACAAGCATCAAATGGATCAAATGTATCTCAAATATTAAGCCACTACCTTTTGCTTTGCAAATATTTCTGTACAAGTTATGGCTACACCAATAAAACAGTATTTCATTACTCAATTAGGCTTGAAATTGTGATATTGTGCAGCCATCTCCTCAGTTATGCATTTATATGACCCTTCAGGTAGTGACTTTTAATCAGAATTACTATAAATCAAACAAATAAATGCTTCAGATTGTGGTTCCTGTGACCAGTTCTCTGTTCACTTGTTTGTGACAATCAGACATGTGGAAGTAGCTAGCTTTTCATATTTATTTTTAGAGAGGACATTTAACATGAGGTATTGTTACATTGACTGACAATCAGTGCAGATTTACAGTCTGCACTATCCCTTCCAACTTGCCTCCAGAATATTGTCATTTTGTCTTTTGCTAAAAAATCTGTTGTTGATGCTTAAATGCATGAATTCGGAATTTTAGCAATAATTATCTCTAAATAAACTGTGTGTGTTTTAGCTATAGCTCAAAATAGATTGCCAAATGAAAAGAAATACTAATGAAAAACTAAGGAAGGATATAGGAAAAGTGCTATCTTCACTCAAGTATACACTCTTTTAGAAAAATTAAATAAAAAGTCTTCAGATACTTTCATGTCATCAGGGAGCTGTATTCGTTCAAGGCAAAAAATAACCCTAGTAATCTAATAAAACCCATTGCTTTTTTTTCCATACAGAGCTTAATTTCTTAGACCATTTAAACTACAGCATCTCTAGCACATGGAAAGTTGAACCAAAATATTTTCCATAGTAGTTGTAATAGCAAATAATTGCAAACACATATACCGCTCTTTCTTTATAAATATGTTTCAGTTTAACCAAAAATGCATGTAGGATGAAGGGCTTTGAATCACCTATGGTTTTGAATTCTACCCAGAGTTTTATTCTGGCCAAGAACTGAACACAGTAATGGAAAGGTATCTATTCTGATCTGCCACTATGTTAGGCTATTCTAGGTGCTGTTAAATTGTATTACACACAAAGCTGAATTTAGTGTCCCACATGACAAAGCAAATAGCTACAAGTACAAATAGCTGCTTCAAGAGATTTATTTCAAGAAAGTGCTAGTGAGAATAAATACCTCACTTATGTTAAAGGTTTCAAGAGGGCAAGAACACCTAACAACATGATATGTCAGTCTTATTATAGACAGGTTCACCCAAGATATTTAGAGAACAAATTCTAAAATTAAATGCTATCTCTAAAGCAGATTGAAATGCTGAAGAAGAACATAGAAAAAAAAATACAGTGACATTTGAAAATATAGATATTTTTCTCATCCCATGACTTCATTAGGTTTTTTGAGCTGCTATTTATCTTAATATAATTTGGACTACTGACACAGTACAAACAAACACCAAGAAACTTCTGAAATTTTTTTTTTCTTTTCTAATAAGATCTCTTTAGTATTCTAAGGATAAATCTTCATCAAATATCAGCACAATTCCCACAGGTGACCTCTTGTGTTACTGTCATTCTTTGGGCTTGAAAGGAATCCCTTCCCTCTGGCCCCAGTTCTCAAATTCCTGGTGAACAGCATCTTATGATCAACCATGATCAAAAGAGATTTACCCAATTTTCACAACTCTTTTACTCATGTGCCACCATTTCTCTCTCTGTCATACTTCCCCACCATCAGTTCTTTCAATTGCAGAGTCATGTGTTAACATGAAAGATGAGATAGGAAAGGAAGAAAGCAGAAGAAAAAGAAAAAAATGCTAAAATTCTTTATCAAAAATTTTCATTTTTCCAAGAATGGAGGGCACGGATTTCATTAGCAGCTTTAGAAAGTAGCAGAAGCTGGAGCAGTAGACAGTAAGAGGGCAGAAAAAAGCAACAAATTTTATGGGCATATTGAAATATAGGCTTAACGGGGCAGGGAGGTCACAGCTGAACTTCTGTTGTCAATGTCTATCACTCTGTTCTGCAAGCCTCATCACACTTCTGAAATTTCTCCTTACAGAGGCTGCATCCCTGCTTGCTCCCCAGAAAATCCTGCATTTCTTTCTGTTCTTCATTGACAAAAGAAAGATAAACTAAATGTGAACCTGTTAACTTCTAACCACTATGCTTTGATAGTCACTCACTCTTGCAAGACACTTCACAGAGCACAGAGCACACTTGCAGCACTCAAAAGCAGAATGTCCTGCATATTGCTCCTGGCATCAGCTGTGTTACACTCATAGCATTTATCAGCACTGTGGCTCTTTGATCCTTCCCAGGATCAAGCTTCCCAGTGTGATGCCCTTCTGTACAAAACCCTTAGTTAATCAGTACTTATACTATGAGAGCTCATGCTGGAAAAAGACTGCACAAACACCAATATTATTTCATGATGAAGCAGACATTTTAAGAATGTACATAGTAGCTTCAGGGAGGGCTGTGGACTTACTGATCTGCTTCATGACTTGCTTATTTGGCAATTTCTTGAATATTGTAGGAGGATTACATTAGTTTTGCGTGTCATAGGGAAAGTATATGCAGAAATGCCCATGAATATTGAGTTTTATACAGTTCAAAGATCACTTTTTTAATAACTGGGTGAATGATTTGGAAATGAACTGTGAAGAAGCATGCGATGACTGTAAAAATAAAATTATAATAATATTTAGAACAATAAAAAACATTCTGTGTTCACTTATTGTTAAAATAAACAAAAAAGAAAAAAAGAAAAAAAACAACCTTCAACATTTCCTCCCTGAGGGACAGTGACTTGACTACAGCATTCATGTCTAGACAACAGAAATTAATTTTATCTGCACGCATTTCTCTTCAGCATTTAAGGGAAGTGGAGGCATTCATTAAATTTAATTCATGGTGCTCTGAATGCTGAGTATGCTGAGGGGCAGATAAAAGCCAATACTCTGCAAATTGTTGCACATAAGCATGTAAGTAGTCCCACTGGATTCCTGAGTGGGAGGATCAGCCATGTCAAGTCACTGAACCCTGTGTCAGTATGGTTTGAATAGCAATGGCCTGAGTCCCTGACCATGTTGGACTGGTTTTCCAAATAAAGCAATTCAGAGAGCTATAAAACAGATTAATAAGTAACACTACATCTACACAAGGTCATGACATAACCTGTTTATACAAATGAGTTTTCCTCCCATTTTATGAGATATTTTAGCATGCAGTTGAAATACTCCAGAAAGAATTATCTCACAATGTGTCCAGATGTTCTGCCAACACTGCATTTGTGTTCATTATTACTCAAAAAACTGCCCACTGAGATAGAAAAATTTAAGTCTGAAGTATTGTCTATTTGTTTAGAAACAACAATGAATTATGCAACTTTAAGCAGCAGCAGATCCCCAGATAATTTTTGTTTAGAAAGTGTCTTGCTCTATATAATACACCCACATTTTCTCCATACACAACTCTAGAATAAACAGTGATTTTGTTTATATTTCCTCTAACTTTCCAGGCAGAAAAATTCCTATAATATTTTGAAATTCTCCATCATCTGAGGCAAGTCTTTTCAATGCAGTACCAGAGCGACCAAGACTACACTTACAGCTTAATTTCATGAAGTCACAGTGTGCAAAAACAGAAATAAAGCATACTTTATGTATCCCTAATGCTGCCCTATACAAGGTTTTCTTTTAAGGTCTAGATAGCAAAGCAACAAAGTAGCAACTTATATTAAGGAAGGAAGGAATGGTACATTAACAATAACACCAGCTGGGTGCCACATCTCAGCAGATCACCTTGGCTCTCTCCAGTCAATAAGGAAAGATAGGTGTGTTTTCTAGCACAGGAAAAATAAGATTTTGGAGGATTTCCCCACATGTGCATTAGATGCTTTCCAACTATGTGACAGTAGTAGTGCTGTGTAAACTCTTGCTCTATACAGTATTGACAGTGCCTGTGTAAGTTTCTAAAATCTGCAACTCTCTGTATCTGTCTATCATATTGTAATATAATGTTTTCAGAAGTCAGTTCTTCTGGGTATAAAGATCATTAGAAACAAAAAAGACCTGAGACTCAAATCTTTCAGAGGCCACATTAAGATATATTAAGTTTTTATTTAATGATGCATCCTGGAGTCTTGTGGCAACTGGTTGATATAGCTGTCAAAACACCCCCCAAAATATAATAGCAATTGCTAATAACATTGAGATATTCAGTTTGCTGTATATAAATGCCTTATGGTCACTTTCTTCTAAATACTAGCCTGTACTTAAATAATAATAAAAATGTTGCTCAAAACCTCATTATCTAAGATGGCATTTTATCAAACTTTTTTTTTTTTTAATCCCTTTCGACATAGTTTGCCTGTGTTTTTTCCAATTCTGAAACCCCATCCATCAGAATCACCTCCCACAGTAATTTTTTTCAGAGCAGCCGTCTGAGGTGGTGGTTGATTTCAGCACAAGTCTTCTCGCACATTTCATCATTCTCTTCCTGCACCAGAGGGGTGGAAGAGATGATGATGATGATGATGATGATGATGATGCCTTTAACCAGACTGTGCTCCTTCTACACTGTGCAGAGTTGAACAGCCTGTGCTTTGAAGCAAGTCAAAGGACCTGCTTGGTAACATGCTGTGACTTTTACTTTTTTTCCCCACAAAAACCTCTCTCACTGCATGTTTTATCCCCCAGTCTGAACCAGAATTAGTCTTTCATGGGACATTTAGCTTTGTCTTGTTAAATCTTTGACTTCCCTCTTAGACTTAAGTACTTTGATCCACTCTCTCTCCATTTTTTAACCTCACTTAAATTCCAAATCTTATTGTTTGTATTTTTATACCAATATGATTTTTAGGGATAAATTCCTCGAGTATTCATAGTGCTATTTAACTTATTCTTCTTAATTTGAACTGAACACCCACCTAGACACCAATAGCATTGGAACTATCATAACCTGTTTATTTTCCTGGTGAGCAAAGGATTCCAGCATCCAGTGTCATGGTATTCTGAGGAAACTTGCAAATTAGATGAAGTGTTTAAATTGCACCTGTCTTTCATTCAACATTTTTCTATTTCATTTTGGTCTTGGCAGCTTGTGTTATTCAGACCTCTGAAAACCAGAAAGATGGATCTCTAAATCTAACAGGTGGACCCCTAAGAAGGAAAAATATGGAACTATGCTAAATAGGTGCTGAAGTATCCTCAGTGCCTACAATAACATGTCAACCATTTTTCCATTCCAGCTGGGTGCTAGGCACCTTTACTGGACTGTGTGGCCCTCACACAGAACTCTTCTCTGTACTTCCCTACTCTATTCCTGCACTTCTTACCCTGTCTTTCTCTGGAAGAGCAGAGGAAAGGATACTTCCTAAATTCACCTTCAAAATAAAATAATCACAAATTAGAACCTGGAAAACAGGAATTAAGATAATAAGTAGCTCTAACATCACTAAGTTCTTCTGCTTCTCATATGACCTAAAGTGTTTCCTAACTTTTAAAAATAATTGTGCATACTGTTTCTATGACAACCATCCCAGTTTCCTAATGAGCTTCCCTGGATGCTACTACTACTACTACTACTATTACTACATGGAAGACTAAAAATTTCCTGTGGGTAGATTTCTCATGTCTGTACTCTAATTCAAAGTCTGACCCATCTGTCCTGGATTACATGCCATGTGCCAAGAGACTCCAGCTTTGGAGAGTTTTTTTCTTGCCAAACCCTTTCTCCCTCTCTGGTTTGGAAAGAGATTGGCAGCTGAGATGCAGCAGCAGCATGGAAAGCAGTTAGATGACAGTCGTAAGTCCATATAATTCAGGTTTGACAGAAAATGAATTCTAGTCATATGATCAAACATTCATGGATCCTAATGGAAAATCAGTATTTCCATGAGACAAAGTTCCTGTGTGTCTGCATGATTACTGCTTTCAAGGTCTTGGGTAATACCATGACAGCTACAGTATCACTGTTTTATTTTGGTCTTGTAGCTCACATAAGAAAGTTCAGCAACTTTGAAGAGTTCAAGCTCCAATGTGGTAAGACAAATCCACACACTGTTCTATATAAAGTCCTTCAATCTCTTCTGATAAGCTTGTTTAGTCTCCCCTTATTCAATTGTAACATTAAAATTTCAATATGTATACTTGGCTAGGGAAGACTATTTTGTTGCTGGGCTGTGGTGTTGTTTTTTGGGATTTCTTTTTCTGAAAATGACATAAAACATAAGCAAAACTTTTCCTTTAGAAATAAAATCCAATTAATTAGGAGAAATGTGATGTTTTAAAATGTGAAAACTCCATAATTATCAAGTTGGACACAATTGGGCAGTGAATTACACCAAAGTATGAGTGGTCTCACTAGAAAGTGGTTAGCCTAGATGACCTAGTGCTGCATCTTTTTTCCTGCTTCTAAAGTCTGTGATGGTACGCTGAACTCTTTTCCTGTGAGAGATTTATGAAACATCATGGATCTCTTATATTCTCTCTCAAGGGTTTGATACAACACCATTGAACTGGTGATGCAAAAAATGAATTCTGAGCAGCTTTCAAAAACTCCCGATATTTTTTTCAAATTATTGAAAAAAAAATCATTTTTTTCAAATTATTGCTTTTTCATATGATACATCTATGAACACATCTTTTTACTTTAGGGATTTCGTGGTGATTGGAGGTGAATTTTGGTGTGTGCTTCACAGTTAGCAAGTTCCACTTTCCTAATTCAATCATCAACTTTGCATCAATTCATTCCTAAATCATTAATTACTTCAGAGATTTTAAGATGTTAATTATGACTGGCATAAAAATCAAGACACTCAATGAAAATTTAGAAATAAAATCCCTAAAATTAATTCACTTTTTAATACTTCTAAATGGTCTTAAAAAGGTCTGCTGTTTAAAACCAACCTATGCTGTTCTTGCAACTTAGACTATACTTTTCCAAGGTCCCTCTAGAAATACTTTGACATATGTTTATCTTGCACTTTATCGTGCAATTTGTATTCCATATTTTAAGGTACTTCACAACATGTGCAGCTCTCCCATCACCACAACTATTATAGTGTCCTGTTCTTGGCCAAGGACAGGGTTATTTTCTTGCAAAAGCCATGAGAGGAAAGAGCCATGAGCAAGTGTGGGGGATGGAGCGGTCAGGACAGGATGCTGCTGGCTGCAAGTTGAGTCAGGTTGGCTTCAGTAAACATTTTCCATGTCAATCACCCTCTCTTTTTTGAACACTTTTGTTATTAATATTGATACTGCTATTGTTCATTTTCTTAATCTCATTGCTGTTTCCAGTAAATTATTCCTAACTCAACCCTGTGATCTTCACATTTTGTGCCTCCAGCCACCTGCAGGAGGTGGGGTAAGAGAGGGGAAGGGGAAGTGGGTGACTGTCAGTGTGGTTTGAAGTCTTGGGGGCGGGACAGAGAGAGGAGCACTACATTGCGGGGTACCATTCCTAAACCAAGACAGTCACAGTGCTTTATGGACACAGCATGAAAAGTTAGTGACAATTGTTACAAACATATGTTTCTTCAAGGATACTCATATTAAAACTTGTTTGCAAATGAAAAGATGATGTTCAAAAAACTACAGGCAGTAACCTAAAAAAAAAATCCAGGGACTTTTTTCTTTTATATTGACCTCTCACCATCACAATTTTTTCTAAGCTTCCTCCACCTTACAAATGGTTGAAGCCTTCCTTCCACTACCACACCAACTTTACTAAACCAAAAAGAGGTCTGAAAATACATACAGTGACAGTAGTTATTTTATCAGACTCATTAGTCAAGTTACAAACAGAAAGGTCGAAAGATCTGACAGACTGGTAAATACAACTTCAGTGAGAATTCAGAAAGAGAAACCTTTGAAAACTGGTGGTTTTGTCAATCTTTAAGAAAGCAGCACAAATAACATGACCTATCAATATCACAGAAAACCAGAAGTTTTCAATTACCTGCAGAGCACAAACTGTACCTGTAATTACTTGATAAATCACAAACACATCATCTTGGACTGCTATTCAAATTTCATTGCAATTTACCATAAAAATAATCATTTATTTAACACTAGCAAGGATAATTTGAAGACGTTTTTTTCTCCTTCATTGTATAATCTGCAAATTTGAAATCATTCTTACTACCATATAAACCAAAAAGGAATTTCCTTCTGGCTGTTGGCAGTGCTTTCCTTCTGCAGAAGACCATCCAGTGCAAGCTAGATCTGCTATGATTTATCTATCAATTAATTTGTCTGGCTTCAGTCATACTGGATGATTTTATCTTTTCCATCACCACGATAAATTAAGCAAGTTTCAATGCTCCCTACAACTTTGTTGACATTTGCATGCACTATTTCAAAAGCATGACACCACCTTTTGGTGAAATGAAAGAAATACTCATGGACACCCATTAGTGCTCTTAGTTGTTCAATGACTTTTATGCAAGTATAAATTAACCCAGCACCATCATAAAGAAATCTTAACCCAAAAAGCCAAACTTTTTGCAACAGTTCTCTGAATAATAGATTATCATTAGGTGAAGAAGAAATTATTTATCCTATATAGTCTAAACCAACTCCAAATAGGTTTTTACCTGGCATGCTCCATGTAATTAGGATTTGATTCATCATGCTAAAAATATTAGTGCATCTTACTTGGAAATTAATCGTTATTTTTGTATAACTATCTTTAAATCTTAGCTCAGTTCTTATAAAATGAAACATAATTCCTTCTGATGATGGTTGTATCCAAGCATTTTGAACACACTTGAATCTGACTCATGTCAGTATAGCATCAGATCAGACGTGTTTTCTAGAAAATAGGTAATAATACTCATTTAACATGTCCACTTAACCTGTATGCATCAGCTACATTCCCAAGCCTTGCTATGTTGAGCTCAAAATGATACAGTCTGGAATTACTGAAAGCTGCCGTTTGACTTCACATCTACTAGAAGTGCATCCTTTTCCATAGTGCCCTGGTTCACAGATAAACTAGTGACGTGCTTAGTCTGAGCTGTTAAAACCAAACATCTTTCACACATTTCTAGCACTTGGGGGTTTGTTTTTGACACTTGAGAAAGACACTTGCTGCCTCTGCACAGTAGTCTTTTCTACTTCAGCTTGAGAAAAATATTACCTTCTGTATACGTAAAAGTAGCAAAAATAAGTACTTGAACAGGAGGCTTCAGGAAATACTGTTAATTAAAGCAGTAAGTTAAAAAAATTAGTAGCACAATATCAATGCCTACTAAAAGAGAAAACAAGCATTTGTGAACACCATTTCACCTTTTTTTCTGGAGATCATTTACAGCCTGATTTTCAGCTGCACCCTCGGATCCAGTTCACAAGCACTGAGAGATGCAGCTACATATTCAGCATACTTGAAAATAAGGCTGCAAACATCTTCCTGGTGCTCTATTTATTTCCTCTGAAATCTGGGCCTCCTGCCACTGCTCTTTTTACTTCTTTGAACAAGTGCATTTTGAAGACAAATCTCTAGGAATTCATTAAAGATGTATTTCTTGTATGAGTTCAATAATTGACTTTTTAGAAAATTACGAGCAATTTTGACACGAAATTCTTGGAAAGGTCTCTCAAAATCTTAACCAGTGCATGCTTAACTGCTTTTTTCCTGTTTGAGGGTCTTATTTTAGGCTGAAATACATCAGAGTATGTTTAACTATGTAATATTTTGTGAGTTATGTTATTCACAAATATGACATAGTTTAAAAAGTGGTTTGGGGCAAAACAACAACTACTATTATATTTTTTTAATATTGTCTGATTATTTATTTTTGGCAAGACCAAAAATAACCAGATAAACTTCTCATATGCACAAAATATTTTCTAGTATTTACCTCCTCTAGGGGTGAGAGGTGATGGGGTAAGTAGGTAATAGGTGCAGGAGCAACCTGAATTAAAATTTCATGGCAGAGAAATAACAAAAGGAGAAGGGAGACAATTACTTTAAAAAGTAAAATCAAAACTTGCTCACTTCTTAAACATCTGCTGACTAGTAGTTTCTCAGCCGTGAAAACTACTTACGAAAATCAATCAATTTTATTTTTGTATTATTTGAAAAAATCAGATTATTGAAGTTCAACATGTCAAACAAAATGGTTTCGCATGTTAAGACATATTATTTGCACTTTTTTTTTTAATTGTCCTTTGACATGGAAAGATACTAAGGAAGATATGTAGTGCATGTCATAATATTAGTTCCAAATTCTGCATTTATCATTTAACTACTTATTACTCATTATCGCTCTACTTCAAAATTGATTTGAGAGTCACAAGACAAGGGATTTACTATTCAAAATATTATAGGGCCATATAATAGGGCCATTGCAATCTCTTTAATTAACTTTTACATCAACACTGAGATTTATTTAAGGGGCTGAAAGTAACAGTAAGAATTATCACCATAACTGCATCATTCATTCAGCATGGACACTGTAGAATATCTTAGGTCTGTACCCCATTAAGCATACCCATCAACACTGTAAAAGTAAAAGTTGTACAGTAGGTTACCAGGAGCCAGATTAAAAAAAGAAATTCCACTAAGTCTGCAACACAATGCCCTTATCAAGAAAGGATCAACATTTTCCTGAACCTACTGCATGGAAAACATAAGTCAAACTTGGTTTAAATTTACTGAAAATTTTCATTCTGCCTAAAAGATATTTCACAAAAGAAGTCTTAACCTCCTTTATTGCTGCATAGACATCTACAGAAATAATAATGATAGTGAGTAAAGAGTTCTACAGTTTTAATTCTTGTTGAAATAAACATCTGATTAGATGAGAAGGATTACCATAAGTCAGACTTTAAACTGCAATTTGAATTTGTAAACACAGCTGTTTGATATGTCTGCCATATCAGAGTTATAATGAAAATAACAATGCTCAGGTATTACTATATTTTTTTCAAGCATTAAAAGTAGGAAACGCCACAGACTGTCCCAGGAAGACTATAAATGCAGGACAACTTTGCTGTAATGCAGTAACTATTACGACTCAGAAATCAGAAAGAAGAAGTGAGTTATAATAGCCAGAAATACAGGATAAGACTAAAATATAGAGTTTTCATTTGCAAAAAAAAAAATCTTTTACTGTACAAAATACTTGTTAAGACAGTAAAAATACCTACTGTTTACTGCACTATCAATAACCCACTAAGAGGGAGAACGGTTTAAGTTCAATCTCTATCAGACAGATCTTTTACAAAGTGCCTTCCCTATAGTTATCACATAGTCATTCATCAAGGCAATTTTCCCTTTCTATTTCTAAGAGAAGCTGGACATGTATGAGAAAATGAAATCTAAAAAAGAGAGAAAGCAATCTGAGGAATTTCACATTTTATATTAGTGAAGGGCAGGCATATTAATTACTGTCAGAAGGGTCTTCTTGAAGGACTCCTTGAATTAAGAAAAAATTTCAGAACACAACTACAAACAAGAAAAATAAGTGAACTGTCAAATTCATATTTTCAACACCTGTATTTCCTGATACTTTCTTACTTTCTTAATAGATTTTAAATTTTTGCCACTTTCATTTGGAAAGTCTAACCAGTTTGTCTTTCTTTTTTTCCTACAAATTTGTAGATTCCTATTAAAACAGCAAACAGCAAATAATTTCAAGATGTGTCAGTACTTTTTCCTGACTTCCTTACTGTTTCCAGTGCAGTATCCACTGACCACTTCATCTGCCTATTGTTTTCTCCCCCTTCTTTGCACCAAAACACTTTAGCATTCAAACTGCATAGGAATTCAAGTAGCAGATTTTAAAGGAGGAAACATGGAATGCAACAAAAGTCTTAGCATGGAACAAAAGAAACATGGGAAGCTTCACAGCCTAATGGGGGAGCTTTAAATAACAGACAGCAATAATCAGGAGGTGTAACATTGCATATGTTCCTTAAAAAAGGATAAAGAATTTGGGACTGGAAAGTCTCTTGCATATGATAACACAAACTTACGCAGCAAAGTAGGTGGGAGTTTCAGACTTCTACCTCCCTAAACCTACACTCCTCCCTAAATAGAGCCACGCAGACTCACACTACTCAGCCCAATATCCTTTCTCACCAGGAGATCTGAAGACCCTAGGAAGAGCTGGCATTTTACAGGTTTCCCTTAAGGATGCTTCAAACCTCTATCTGCTGTAAGGTTCAACAGTCTTCTGAGCTGGAGATACTTAACATGTTCTCTTCAAATATTTTATTCCACTATGTCATTAGGGAAAGACACCACCACACCCACTGTCCATCTTGCCTGGAACCCGGGAGCTTGGAGTTTGGCTTTCACAATTTCATGTGGTCCAGCTGCTTTCAGCTCAAGACGAACGGACTTTCTCATACCAATAAACCTTTCAGATTCTGGAATCCAGTAGTGGTACCTTAAGCACAGTGTAACATTGCTATGCTCATGACCGGACCACCTTTTTTCACATTAAGGGGATCAGACATTTGCATCCATGCTCAAAGCCTTCAGGCTCAAAAGTATAAAAAAGCCAAAAATCTGCTCTTGCTTCCTTCAGAATGATATTTTATTAAGAAGAAATACGTCTGCCAATATTTTACTTCTTATTATCTTTTTTTCCTTTTCCTTTCTTAAAAACCCACTAACTTGGTCTGTTTGAAGTCGTAAATTTTTTCCCATTTCTATACTCAAAATATCACTTCTCAGCTCTCCAGAAACTGAAATTTCATACAATATTGAGTGGAATCAAAAGAAATCAATACTATTTATTTACTTGTTAGCTGCATCTGACCTGAAAAGTTATAAATATGAATGGTGCACTCAGCACTCAGTAGTCAAAAGATATTTTACTTGACAGTAAAAATATTGTCTACATAATACACATTATTGTCTGTGGAGGGACTCCCTCGGCAATTGTCAGTATATACAGCAAAACTTATTTAGTAAAAATGGGGTTCAATCCTATGGTTAAGCTCTTCAAACAAACTCTCAGTCTTGAAAAACAAGCAAAATGGCTGGGTTTCTGAGTCTTGTAAGAAATTGAACAGGAGGTACTTGTACTTTGAATGCCTAGGGAGAAGCTAGATTATCTCTACCATATTAAACACTTCTGCTTCTCGTGTGCTGGTCCACTCACAGGCATTCACTGCCTACTGCATGAAGTAACCACATTTTGATTATGCCTCAAGATGTTAGACTTCTCTCTCCATTGAATAATTCTTCAGACATTTTTCCATTCTTTGCTTTCCATTCCATGCTTTGCAAACATGGATGTACCTTCTCCCTAACAAAAACAACTTCTCCCTACTATAAATCTCCTTTATTGGATTCTCTAAATAAGTCCTTACAGATCTCCTTTGCCTAACCTAACTGCATTTGTTCCATTAATACACTAGGTTTCCCTTTTCCCTTTTTTATTTTTTTTAATAATAAATTCTATTAATTTCACGTCATTATTTCACTCATTCATTTCATCTTTTCAGTCATTATTATAGCTTCAATGCCTTTCACTTCAGTTTTGTGGGGTTTGGGCTGGAGATGGGGATGGAACAACGTGTTGGCATGTATTTTAATGGCTAATACCAAGATCTCTGACTGGAGCTTTAAAGCAGCAACTTAATAAAAATGAAACAAACTAAGAGCAGGAAAGTGGGAAGGATCATACTGATATAAATCAGCAAAAAACAATATAGGACAAAAATCAAAGAAAGCGGGGAAGAAATTCAGGGTATGCTAAAAAGCAAGAAGCATAACAAGACATAACACCAAAGCCCCTATTCCCATATATTGTTAATTCTCCTATGGAGAAAATTAATAGAGAAACAAACTGTGTTTTGTTTTCAGCATAAAAATCAATATGAGATTTAGTATTGCTTCCTTTAAGACAAAAGGGTGAATAACAGCAATTCTAATGGTGCAACTCCAGCTTACAGATCTTTATTTTCTTATTTACCCATGGGTACATCGATGGAAAAGATTACAAAGTACATCCTAAATTTACAATAAGGACATTTATCCATGAAATAAATAATCCTCCTCCTCCTTTTTAATGATCTGAAGAGGGAATCTGGTCACATCATGACTTTTTTGATCTCTGCCTGTTCTTTAGAGTATCTTGAACATATTTTCTAATTCAAAGTATTATTTTACATCAGGAAAAAGGTGAACAGTCTAATTGTATCTATCCAAATAACACAGAGACAAGAACATTGTTCCAATTCTTCCCTAGGCAGTTCTCAGCTCTTCTGCCTTAACACAGACTTTTCTACTAAATTTGTAGTATTTATTTAATCTTTTATTTACATTGCAAAAAGAATGCAAAACTGAAATGTTCTTATTATCTTTATAATAGTGATACATGTGCAATAGATACACTGCATCCATGTCATGCCCCAGCTTTTACTGAAACAATGCATCACTTTGTTTTGAGACTGCCAGGTTTCTTAGCTCGGTGGTTCATCATTCAAAATTTATCTGTAGAGTGAAGCAGACATTCTGCTGGCACAAAATTTAACACCTACCTAGTGGAAGTTCATGCTTGGCTATGAACACAAAATTTGTTTCCAGTAATTCTGTTAAGAAGAGGAATAAATTATTTCATAGGTTAATTGCAAAATGGGGAACATCTGTCATTCAGCTGAATGTATGCTAAAGGATGCATCCACCCATTGAGATCCTGAGAAAGTTTCTTGATTCACAAGAGAAACTCTGTAGAGCAAAGTCCAGAGTCTAACAGGTTTCTGTGATGACTGTAGATGGGCTTCATCTCTGCATTTATCATTTTCCTTCTTCCACTGAAAAATATGTACACCTCATAAAACATCATTAAATCAGTAAACTACCATTAAATCAGAACCTTAATATCCATAAATATGTTCAGTAGACAGGGACATGGAATACACTAGACCTATATTGTTTTGGGAGTTGAAAAAGAAATGTGATTAAGCACTGTCCAGAAATTATGCTGAGGAAATCAGGCTTTATTGATTTGCTCCACCTAAAGATGAAATGAATTGATGTATTGATTTCATCTCCACCTGAGATGAAATTATTTTTATTGTATGAGAGCTCCTGTATGTTGCTTACTATATTTTCTCAATTTTCTCCTAGATATCTAATAGTGTCCTAGTGCTCCAGCCGTAGAATAAAAGTAATTTTATAATTTTATATTATAATTTTATAATGACCAGCAGAACAATACAAAAAATTAATTTAATTTGTGTGATGTAAAGAGAATGCTCTGGGGTTTTCTTTTTCATTTTTAACTTCACACCATTTTTATCACTTACTCTATCAGGACTTCATTGTACAACAAAAGTAAAGAACAACATGCCATGAGAGGGATCCAGAGTACTGAAAAAGCATGAATATGACTTTTTTTTAACAGTAATTTTTAAGCCATTGATATCCTGCCCAGCATCATCTCATTCATCTCATTCCCACAATAAATGCAAGCACCAAATATGTTAATGTGACAAGAAGGAAAAAAAGAGACAAATTAGCATGTACAGTCACAGTTATCAAGAACATCAAATTACTTTGAGAGACTTCCCTGTTCACCTATATATAATATATATAATAACAAATGTCCATTTTTTCCACGGGTAAGCCACATATTAATTAAAATTGTCTGTTTCTTTAACAAAGTGTTTTATAGCAGTTCATGCTGGTAAGAAGTGTATCAACAGCAAAGACATGTATTTCATAGAGAAGCATGAATCCCAAAATCTTCCAAATCCTTTCTCCTTTCCTGATTCCCACCAACAGATGAATCCTGATATCATATTGTACTTGAAGTAACCTTGACAATAATTTACTACTCTAAACACTGCAAACCCTAGGTCACCAACAATTTTCAAACTGAGAACAGTAAGTATGTATTAAACATACATCTTACACAGAAACAGCATTCACTCAGCATTTCAGTCACCAGTTCTTTCCATCAATAAGCTCAATTCTAAGGTCTCACATGGTGTCAGTTTCTTATGGTGGATTCATCTTTGTATTCTGAAAATAAAATCTTAGTGGAAGTGAAAAATAATTAACACATTTCAGCATTTAAGAGAAACATAAAACTACTGACTAAAATACAGATGCTTAAGTAAATCCATCTTATTGCAACTGGTTTGAGGTATACATAGAGTTCAGCTTTTAAGAAAACTGAGGCAAATGCTCCTTAGCTCAAGTAACCAGAAAGACAGCACATTATCCATGAGAAGACAAATTTCAAAACACAGAATACTCGGCTACAGGTGGAATATGTTTTGTGATTTTTTTTGGTTGTTAGTTTGTTTGGGTTTTTTAAAATATAAATAGTTTTGTGTATCTTCAGAGTGAAAAGTTGCAGTAGACATTCTTTAAAAAATTAAAAAGTGAAAGTTATGACCCAAAACAGATGATAAGTTCATTAAACTAGCCACATCCCTTAAGTGTTTATGAAACTTGAGGAGAAGCATAAGTTTGTTTTTAAAAAAAATCCTTTCCTGTAGCTTGTAATTGCTAATGGGATGATTCTGTCATCCTTGTGAATAAATAAATAATGCCAGTGTATTACTTTAGCCACTGAAAAGGGCCAGGAAAATACAATTATCTCAGCAAATGCCGTAGCATATTTAACAACTAAATTGAATAGTTACATGCAACCTGGACACATCCACTATAATTTTAGATTTCCCATAAGCTATCTATTGTAGCTTTATTCAGCCTTGATATTTTTTTAAAGTTCAGAAAATAGAAATTTAAATAAATTCAGAACCTTCCTGAAAAGAAAATCAGAGCCACAAGTGTAATTGATCGAACATCAAAACAAACAGTTAAAAATCCTTCAGAAGTTGGGCCGTCTCCCAAAATCTGACACCTGCAAATTTGAACAATTTTGGATCTACACTACATCAAAAATTTGTTCATAAATATTCATAAACAATGTGACGACCATGCACAAAATGTTCACTATTAAAATAAATGCCCTATACCGTCCTAATGCTAGAGATACTAACACAAAAGGGAAATTCTGAGCAGTTTAAATTATCTTGCATTACAATAGTATCCATTCAAACTGAAATTTTTACACTAACTGTATTGTTTCTTTTAAACAAATGGTGCAGATATCCCTGAGGATTATCCTTTTCTTTAGAATTTGCCTCCATCTCATGTCTCAAAAATGTATTTAAACTGGCTTTCAAAAAACGTGAGTATTTTTATTGCCTTGTAAAATCACATTTTCTATCCCTGAAAGCATGATGTGTGTTCAGTAATAGTATCTGTAAAGGCAATTGTTCCGTCTAAAAGTGTGTTTATATGTGCCTCACTTTTGCTCCACAAACTCTTTCATCACTGCTCTGCCCTGTAGATTGATGCAAGGACTGATACAAGTTGGACACCTGACTACAATTTATCATCTCAGTGTTGATTGTGAATGTGATACTCTTAGCAGAGACTTTGAGCATGGCAGGGTCTGTTCCAACAGCATCCTGTGTATGGTGGCTTCCCCCAAAACAACTCTACTGTTCATGAAACAATACCCATAAAAACATGCGAAGTAAATGAGTCCTGCCAATGCATAAATACCTCAACATCGGGCTGAATCAGAGAAAGAAAAGTGGGCAATGATAGTAATTTTATGTGCTATTATAGAAATCAACCAGAATTGCACCAGTGCCTTGTTGTTCAGATGGATTCATGCTGCATCTAGAAATGTCAGAAAAGGGCATTCAATTCAATTTCCTGTATGTATATGAACAGCAGCTCTTTCTTGAATGAATCACAGCTTCCTGGAAATGCATATATGATGCAAAACATCTAATTCTGATTTAAAAATTGACAGCAGAGTAGCTTCTGGAAACTGTTATATTTTGCAATGGGCAGTGCTCTGATTGTCCCAAAGATGTATTTTTATTAGGTGAAAACTTGCTGTCTTTCAGCCATGACTCCTGGCATATTTGCCTGTTAGAACATAACAGCTTAACAAGTCTTTCCTGACACTTGTCAAATCACCTCCTAACTTTCCTCTTTGAGGAGCTGCTGGATTGAGCTTTGTGAGATGACTGCATGACATAGTGTATTCACGATCTTTAATGCCAGTCTATATTCTAGCATGGGGGGAAAGTCCTCTACAAGAAATAATAGCTACTCTTGACAAGGTATTTTAGTTCTTATTTGAGTTGGTATAGTGTTTGTTTGTCTGTATCACTCTTACAACATTAGATTTTGCTCCTCTATTTTTAACTGTATTATAAGTGCATAAAACTTGCACTGCAGTTAAATTATTGAGAAGGACCAATCTGGTCTTTGTTTTTGCCTCAGCACACCGTTCACATGAGCTTGCAGCCCTGTTCCCCGGGAAAGCTTCTCCTAGCAGCCAGTCAGGGCAGGGAAAGTCTCCAGGATCGAACTGCAAGCGCCCCCCTTCTCCCCCTCTCGCCGTTGGGAGGGGGGCCGGGGTGATACCCGGATGCCCACGAAGTCTGCTGTGCCCGGCTTCATGCATGCGAAGCTGGGTTGTGGGAGGAGTCCTAACACTTTAAAACAACTGCTTACAACACGACAGAAAGCCATTTGTGCCTGGAGTATTTAGGGAGCGGAGCCGTACCCGTGGAGCCAGTTCGGCCTTCTCCGCGCCACTGTTTCCGCTTTTCTGCCTGCATCTGCCTTGCCCAGCTTCGCCGCTCGTGAACCAGCCTGCTGC